>CM050173.1:29009264-29569264 GCA_027410445.1 Discoglossus pictus | reverse complement strand
CATCTGGAAGTGAGGTCATACGCAAATTAACCCCAAATTTTACAGTTTCGGCACTCGAAAAAACTGCTAAGCAAAGGAAAAAAATGGCAGACGAAAAAAATGAAAACGGGGCTCCACGACCCCAGACCGCCCCAGCCACGTACAACTTACCCAAGAATAGATCTGAGATAAGCTCAGAAACCTGCATTAACCCCACATTAACCCTTGCAACGTGCGATCGGGGACCCCCGCTGCAATCAAAATTCTAAATTCCTGCCTTGCGGGTCCTTAAAGGACCCGTAATAAAAACAAAATAACCCTATCACTCATGGGGCTCTATACAGAGCCCCCATCAACCCCTAAATAACCCTGTCACTCATGGGGGTCAATCCAGATCCCCATAAAGCCTCAATTAACCGTGTCACTCATGGGGGTCAATACAGACCCCCATAAACACTTAATTAACCCGGTCACTCATGGGGGTCAATCCAAACCCCCATAAACCCTTAATTAACCCTGGAACACATGGGGGTCAATACAGACCTCCATAAGTACTTAATTAACCCTGTCATGCATGGGGGTCAATACAGACCACCATAAGAACTTAATTAACACTGTCACTCATGGGGGTCAATGCAGACCCCCATAAGCACTTAATGAAGCCTGACACGCATGGGGGTCAATACAGACCCCCATTAGCACTTAATTAACACTGTCACTCCTGGGGGTCAATACAGACACCCATAACCCCCTAATTTTCACTATCACTCATGGGGGTCAATACAGACCCCCATAAGCACTTAATTAACCCTGTTTTCAGCCAATAACAAGGTGCCAATGTGTGAGCCAATTAGAATGGAATACACACCAAAACCCCACGCTGATTGGCTAATGCACCTGTCAATCTAATTTTTACTAATGTACTATTTCCCCCCACCCCCCCTAGGTTGGTGATCTGAAGGGAAATCTGCAAAGGTAAGTGGTCTTAATTATTTTATTTTAGGTTAGAATTAGGGTTTGTGTATGTAGATAGCATTTATTGTATGTTAGATAGGAGTATGTATTTTAGATAGTTAGGGCCCTAATAAATTATCCCTCGTAGTTCTCTCGGTGCTCGCAAAAGGCAGTTTTCCTGCTGTTTGCGAGTAACCGAATCTCTCGCAGCCTGCTTTGTCACTTATGGGGGTCAATACAGACCCCCCACAATGCCAATTTCCTCCCGGAAAGGACTCCAGGAGGCTCATAAGCGTCGGGGAGGTCTGCCAGTGCAGACCTCCGTTAGTTTTTTTTTTTGTTTTTTTTTTTAGAGCGCGGATGGTTCCGCGGCCCAGCCAGGGCTGAAGGAGAGAAGGCCGGGGACATCGCGGGGAGGTAAGTTAAATGTATATTTAGATGTTTATATGTTTATTTTATTTATTGTTTTTATTTTGTATTAATGTATTAATGTATTGTGTTTTTTTTTAACAGGGCCACGCCGGAAGAGCTAAACAATGACGGGACATGATGGAAAGGTGAGTTGAATATTTAGAATGTATATAATGTTTATTTATTTCATGTTAATGTTTTGTACTAATTATTTTGTTTTGTTTGACCCATAGGTTAGTGATCTGAAGCAACATCTTAAAGGTAAGTGGTCTTAATTATTTTATTTTAGTTAGAATAAGGGTCTGTGTATGTAGTTAGGATTTATTGTATATTAGATAGATAGGGGGATGTATTTGATATAGTTAGGATTTATTTTAAATTAAATAGATTGTGTGTTAGATAGATAGGGGGTATTTGATTTGGATTATATGTAATATATTATATGTAATGTATGTAATGTCATGTATTTTATGTCATGTATTGTATGTAATATATTATATGTAATATATTATATGTAATATATTATATGTAATGTATTGTATGTCATGTATTATGTGTAATATATTATATGTAATAAATTATATGTAATATATTATATGTAATGTATGTAATGTCATGTATTTTATGTCATGTATTGTATGTAATATATTATATGTAATATATTATATGTAATATATTATATGTAATGTATGTAATGTCATGTATTGTATGTAATGTATGTAATGTATTATATGTATGTATTGTATTGTGTTTATCTGTCTTTCCTTTTCAGGTGTGTAATTTTTTTATTTTCTGTAGTGGGGAGTGGGGTTGTAATGTATTTTTTTTGTTTTCTGTACTGTAGGTTTTTTATTTTCTGTACTGTAGTTTTTTTTGTTTTCTGTACTGTAGATTTTTTTGTTTTCTGTAAGGTAGGTTTTTTGTTTTCTGTAAGGTAGGTTTTTTTATTTTTTTTAATTAGAGTGTTGGGGAGGTTTATTAGTGGGTAGGTAGTGTAGGTAGGTAGTGTAAGTGTTAATAGATTAGTGTAGAGGGGGGTTAGTTTAGATTAAATGGTTTATTGGGGGGTTATAGTGTAGTGTTTGTAGTTAGTGTCATGATGGTCCTTGAGGACCGTCATGGCACTTATGTGGTTAATTTTGGGTTGTAACAGGCCCCATAATGGTAATAATATACCCTTATGGGACTGATGGGGTTAAATAGAGCCTTATGGTGGTCTGGATTGACCACCATGAGTTAATGGGTTAATTTGGGCCTTATGGTGGTCTGGATTGACCACCATGAGTTAATGGGTTAATTAAGGCCTCATGGTGGTCTGTATTGACCACCATGAGTTTATGGGTTAATTTAGGCCTTATGGTGGTCTGTATTGACCACCATGAGTTAATGGGGTAATTATAGTTGCCTGGGGTTAATATTTTTAGTGCGAGTCCTTTCAGGACCTTTACGGTCCTTTAAGGGCCCGCGAGGCGGGAATTTAAAAATTGAATTGCAGCAGGGTCACGATCTATGCAGATCGGGGACCCCCGATGCAGGGGGTTTATGTGGGGACACTTCGGGGGTCCCGATGGGGACCCCCAGCATAGAGGGGGCGTTAAATTTAGGTTGCCGCGACCGGGGTTGCGTAATAGTGTGCCGTGGGCCCTTTAAGGAGCCGCGGCGGGGAATTTAAACGTTTTAAATGCAGCGGGGGGACTGATCTATGCCGATCGGGGGACCCCCGCTGCAAGGGGTTAATGTGTGGGGGCTGCGGGGGTTCCTATGGACCCCTGCAGCAAGGTGTTCATGTGAGGACCACTTCGGGGATCCCGACGGGGACCCCCGCATTGAGGGGGGGTTAATTTTAGGTGCCGAGGGGGTATTTGGAGTACCCCCCACGGCAGGGCTTATGTGGGGGGACTGCCGCGGAGGTTCCTTTTAGGACCCCCGCAGCAATTGATGAGGAGTGGGAGCCTGCGATATCATCTCGCAGGCTGTCTCTCCTCATGTACATTTACGCAGTGTAGATACGTACGGCCCTGCTGCGTAGCTCATACGTTGCTCGCAGCAGGGCTAATTTAATAGCATTGTAAAGTTAGAGAAACTTTGCAGTACGTAGGGCTTAAGTAGAAGCCTCTTATTTACGAGGCTGGAATTTAATAGGGCCCTTAGGATTTATTGTATATTATATAGTATTTATTGTATGTTAGATAGTGGTATGTATTTTAGGTAGATAGGATTTATTGTATACTAGATAGATTGGGGGATATATTTTAGATAGACAGGATTTATTGTATATTAGATAGGATTGATTGTATGTTAGATAGATAGGGGGTATTGTATTTTATTTGTATTGTATTGTATGTATACTGTATGCATTTCCTTTTCCAGGTGTGTAATATTTTTTTTTTCTGTAGGGGGGGCAGGGGTTTCTAATGTTTTTTTTTTATTTCTGTAATGTTCCTTTTTTATTTTTTGTGACTTAAGTTTTTTTATTATCTGTAATGTAGATGTTTTTATTTTTTGTGACTTAGGTTTTTTTTATTTTCTGTAATGTAGATTTTCTATTTTTAGTGACTTAGGTTTTTTTATTTTCTTTAATTAGAGTGGTGGGGGTTATTAGGGGATAGGTAGGTAGTGTAGGCGTTAATAGGTTAGTGTAGAGGGTGTTAGTTTAGATTTAATGTTTATTGGGGAGAGTTTAGTGCAGTGTAGTGTTTGTACTTAGTGTCATGAGGGTACTGGAGATCCCTCATAGCCCTTACGAGGTAATGTTAGGCTTCTAACTATCCCATGAGGGTCTTTAAATACCCTTATGTGACTAATGGGTTAAATAGAGGTTTATGAGGGTCTGTATTGACCCCCATAAGAGACAGGGTTAAAATGGTGTAGTGCTTACACTTTGTGTCATGAGGGTCTGGATGACCCTCATGGCACTTATAGTGTTATTACATGCGTTCATTAGTGTGTTATAGGGGTCTATATAGTTGAGGCACACAGTACACCTCACATTGTGTGACAAACAGGATTTCAACACTATTTTATTGCCCCGTCATTTTTGACGGGCCAAGTCGCTAGTATATATATATAAAGAGGATTTGTGGGTAAAGAAGGGCAAAGAGATTTTGATAGTATAGTATCTTCTGTTAAGTTTAATTAGACAATGTATATAATGCAGTAAGTATCACAATCACAGTTTAGATCCTCAATAATATGAGGTATATAAATAGTGCATCGAAGGAGGGAGGTATTGCAATCCAAATACCACAAGCACTTTGTGGAGATCATGATAAATAATCCTTCACTAAGTAAACCAAGTAAAGGCTGGATGACCTTGAATAAGTATCACTTGGAGGTAGGTCTGGTTTGGGAGACCTCACAGTCCTTCAGTCATGTACACAAGAGTGATGTGTGCCAATGTGATACTTATATTGTATTCTATATTATTTCCACACCACTATGAGATGTATATTAGTGGTATTAACTAGAACTGCAGCTACAAAAACAGGGTGACATACACCCAATGGAATAATAGGTAAATCTCCAGAAATAAAAAAGATAACAGCCCCTGGCTACACCACTGTGTCCTCCTCACCTTACACTACCATTGCCTTTCCTACCCTAGTTTTTTCTGCCCAGATTTTGTTATTTATTCCTCTGTTACAATGTATTTTTTAGAAAGTTAGGTGAGAGCAAAGACTCTTTATAAAATATGTGTGTGATTAGCACTCTAGTATTATATTTTACTATAGATCATAAAATCTATACTCATATTAGTTATTGGCACATTGACTATCTTAAATTTTACTAATTTGTTTCACTAATGCTTTTTCAAAGGAGTTAAAGATATCTATTTTACTGCCTTTCAAAAGGATTGAATAAAACAGTTAGTACTTAATTCTGTTTTGTCAGTTGTGACGTAAATTCTTTATTTTCCTATGAGAAATCCCAGTGAGTCATTTAATTCTTTCATGCATACATATAAATTATAATTGTATGTCACACAGTAAAATGATCTATTAAGTGTTATTGCCATTTTTATCAACATTTTAACAAGCTTTCAGTTTTAGCCTAGAGCGTTACCTTTCTGATTAATTAGTTCACAGATTCGGAAGTGCACCTGTTCACAAACTTGCCAAGTGGAAAATCTATTTTCCTTTCTTTGACCTGTGACTCACACTGTGAACTATTGGTTTCTTTGTAAATGGCACAACATGGGAGACAGCTCTTAACTAAAAAGTGCAGGCAGCTAAGAAGTGCCAATAATGCTCATATGGGCAAGTGAGCGAACACAGCTCCTTAGACCTTTCATTTTATTATACACTAAAAACCTTTCATGGTTAATCTTTGTGTTTCTGACTGAACTGTTGAAAACCTATACAAAAAAAGTATCCCCCTCAAACTCGTTGAAGGCAGCAGGGAACCAAACTGAATGCAAATTACTTTTTTTTAATGCTGCAATGTAATGACATTTGTTAATATTTTCTATTTTTCTATTTTTTTTTTTTTGTGATGTATTTGTACAGTGAAGCTTGACCCCTCTTCCTTTACAAGATATCAATATTTTGTTTAAGGCAACTGTGGTCATATTTTTCAAATGTACTCTCTTGAAAACAACATGACAATGCTTTCAGAAAGCCTTTATTTCTTAACTTTTATGTGCATTTATGTTGCTGTGGAATATATCATTTTGGTTTCAGCAGATCAACTTTCTTTGGTGTGAAGAGACACAAGAAGTTTCTGTTTTCACAATGGGAATGTGGCTTCTACAACGTAAGTGCTCATTAATTTAGAAGAACAACTATCCACAGAAAGTAACAGGAGGCAACAAAACAAAATAGAAGCCTGTAGTAAATAGTATTTACGGGGAAAGGTCCAAACTGTAAAGCTAGTATTTATTTTTCCTTTGTAAAAACATTTTCCCTTATCCATGTTTAGTTATTCAAAAGGCTTTACAGAAAAAAATAACCACAGGGGTCCTCCTTCCCCTGAATGAGTATTAAATGACCACTGTAATGATTACATTTTTTAAAATGAATAATACATTTGTAAGCAATGAAATGTGTATGAAAGAGTTTTAGAGCAAATATTTAACTAAGAAAACTTTTGAAATATAGTTTGGAAACCACCAACTGAAGTGCCTCTCTCCACCCCTATGACATCATGAGGTGGTGGCAGTGATGATGGCTGTGAGGTTGTCTGAAAAGGACTCAAAATGTTTATGAAGCTAATTCTTTTAAAGAGAATGAATTCAAGGTTTTAAAATGTATTAATTGTATGAATATAAATAACATGAAATTTACAAGTGTCGTTGATGAGACCTGTATGGATTTTTTTAGATCTTCTATTATATCACAAAGGAGGTAGCATTTGCACAAAGAATTTCAGGTAGAATGTGGACTGTAATGTGTACCATTTTCAGAAACAGATTCATAATTGTAATATATGCCTAAAATCAGTATTATAGTAATAGTAAAAAAGTGATAGTAATATAACAGAATTAGATTTAATAAAGTTGAAGGGTCTTATATATATATAAGTGCAGTTCCTGGTGGAGGTTCACTCCCTGGTCATATACTGGCCTTAAGACTACACAGAAACAATACATTCAAAGTATGAAATTACTTGGACCTTTGCACATGTGCAGAGAGCAGGAGCCAAACTGGTTCAGTTTTAGCAATGAGGTGAAAGTATCTCTTTGTGAGGACATGTGACCCTAACTAACCAGTAAGGTGAAAGAAGGATAAGTATAGGGGGAGGGGTTGGAAAACAAGAGTAAAAGAGCAGTTTAAACCAGAAACTCTCTGTTTGCTGGACTCTCTTCTTGAGGAAACTAGTCTTAAAGGATGAGGTAACTATTACACTCACACACAGACAAAACACTACAATACATTACATATCATAGACTATAGTATTAAGAGATGTGGTTTCCTAGCTTTATCATATTTATGTATAGAATTATTATTGTTATTTTGCTAGCCTCATAATAAATTGTGAATTTGTAGAAAACAAAAGAGTGGATCTTATCTTTACACTTAGAATCTTAGAGGATGAGATAGAATAAATATTACTTTAATTATGATTACAATTATGAATAATAATAAAATAAATGTATTAATAAGAGACACGTTTGTAACATCTATTTTTCTTACTGTGTAAATTCACTTGCATTTGGGGGGGGGTTAATCCAAAGTCTCTTTAAAGTTACAAGTGAACTTAATTGACAAAAGAGTGAACCCATGTGATATTGTCGAGCATTTTCTACAACATGTCTTGGGACGGACGATTGTAAACCAAGAGGTGACCAGAATGAAATGCAGTGGAGTAATATAGACTTAATTTCTGGGGATCTGTGATATCCAGACTGAGGAATCAAAAGCAGGGCACACACAATTTGATTTGAGGCCATTCTGAGGACACTTCAAAGTGTAAGTAATGGAGATAATTGCAAAATATGCTGAATGTAGTGATTTTTGAGGCAGTAATTGTTGACATTGATAGTATGATTAGCAGAATACATCATATGTGGCTGAAACGTGAGAAAGAAAATTGATAAAAAGTGATGTGTAATGAAAGAGAGAAATCAGTTATAGTATTGTATGAAGTTATTATTGAACATTAAAAAACAGCTGAACAGAGCTATAATGGGAAACCTTTCTGTGGCAACAGTGACAGTTGCACAACACGTGGTATAAATGCAGAGTATGTAAATACATTAGAAGATAATTTTGAGGCTATGGGAGAATTGATAGCTTCCCTTAGAAATGGTTGAGCTTATCAGCAACAGCCAATTGCAGTGATTAACAACAGTGAAGCTGCTTGTACATCAGAAAAAGAGGGTAGATTACATTTTGTAGATGAAGTGCAAGTGACATAGAGAAATTATGACAGTGACAGTTCTGATGTTAGTAGGACTATACCTGAATTAACCCCTTACTTATTAAAACCTCAAACACAAAGTTTAGGATATGTACCAGAAGCTCTATATTCAACACCATGTGGGAGAAGTAGAGATAGGAATTCTACAACATCACAAGCATCTACAATAATTAGACAACAGGACATAGATAAAATAGTGAAACAGTTGGTAACATTTAAACCACTATTTCCACAATATGAGACAAAGGTAGATGTTTTGTCCAATATCGCAAATTTTGAGTAATCTGAGAAACAGTACATGCTTTCTTCTAAAGAGGCATGTGTTATGTTAAAATTATGACTTCCTGGTAGTCTAGCAGCTAGATTAGAGGCCCAAGTAAATGGACCAAGTAATATAGATAGAGATTGGTTTAAAGAAAATAAAGAGGGTACAGAAGGGGAAAGGCTGGGAGCTATATCTAAGTTAGTCACAGGAACAAAAATTTAGATATATATTCACTTGCTGAGATGAGAGTAACTGTACAGGATGACCCACGAATACTTGCATCTAAATTTGAACAAGTGTACAGAATCTCACATAGAGTGCCCCCAGGTCAGACCCCCTCAGATATGTTGCAGTATCTAGTAAAGACATTTGCTTGTTTAGACCCTAGCCTAAAAACGATGGCAGAGGAAAAGGACACCATGGAGGCTGTGCTGTGTATTATTGTCAAAGGACGCCAAAACATTTTAAGGAAAGGAGTCACATGGCCACGCAAAATTGCAATTGTGACTATTAATGAAGGGAAGCGTAATTCCTTGGAAATTTCCTTCAAAGGGATTTGTCACTATTGTAATAAGCCTGGACACAGATTCAGAGATTGCAGGCGATGGATGAGGGAGCATAAGCAAGATGAGGGATGGCAGGCATCCCCACATATATCAGGGACCCCAAAAGATATGCATGATCAGAAGGGTTCTTTCAGACTGAACAAGCCTAATCCACCAGATAAAACAGGACAGGAATATACCCCAAAGACCAGGCCTGAAAATAATCTGGTAGGGATGGAAAGGAATCATGAGAGGAAGTATGAGAATAATTCCTCTCTAATGTCCTTATTTGATTGACTATCACTAGTCCTGGTAGACATGGTTCCTATTTGTAGTACAGTTAGGGATCATTCTGGATATCCCTATGGTAATGGGGTGATTGTGGGCCATCACACAAAATTACTCATTGGTCACTGTACCCTAGAATACCACCTTAGATAGAAATATTTTTGGCCAGTGTTAGTAACACCTGCTCTACAATGTATTCAGTACAAGCAACTGCTAGAGCACTATGGGAACATGTGTTTTGAAGGTGGAGTTTTCCTGAAGTCATTGAGTCAGACAGAGGTACACATTTTACTGGAGAGATCATGCAAAACCTCTGTGTCCTACTGGGAATACAGCAGAGATTCCATGTTCTGTATCTCCCACAATCTTCTGGTATAGTGGAAAGCATGAATCACACCATTAAGTCTAGAATGGCCAAAATGCTTGCACAATATGGTAATTCTTGGGTCACACATCTTCTGACTGTTCTAATGGCTATTAGACCTACACCTTCCATTGCTACTAAATGTTTTCCTTATGCGCTGATGGCAGGTTGACAGATGGCACTATGCCACCCAGTTAATCCTCAATTGTCCACTTCCCTGAGAGAAGCTGTGCCAAGAGACCAATATCGCTCCCAAATTCAGGATCAGTTAAGATCACTGCTACATTTTGCTGCCTCTAATATGGCCCCAACTGATTGTAAAGTGTCATCTAAATATTAAACTTTGTTTGAAAAGAGGGGAATGGTCATGATCAAAAATGTGGAAAAAAATTCTCCATGGGATGCAAATTGGGAGGGTTCCTATATACTTCTGGATACAATGGGTAGTACAGTGCTTAAGGTAACAATATCAAACCCCAGAATAGCCAGAAGGCAGTCTGGTCACAAATGGGTCCATGTGGACCAATGTAAATTGTATGAAGGGACAGAGGTCTCAGATGTAGATATTTCTGTTAAGAACTAATACTTGTTTGATCTTTTCAGATTTGTCAACGAGAAGCTAACAATGAAGATAGAAATCTACTTATTTGTGGGGATTTTATGGAAAATTTTATTAATTTGTAATAATGAGGTATTTGATGGACCCCAAAATACTTCCTTCACACGGCAAAGAAGATGGAGTTATACACAGGTGATCAATGCATGGACAAATATATGGGGCAGTGACAATCTGGAGGAACCATGCTTTGATCAACTTAAGTGGGGGAGGGATTGTGGATATTTTTGAGACAAAAATTCATAATAACATCAGTGGATTTTGGAGAGACAATCTGGGTAATCAAAAGAACTGGGAATACAAGTGGATAAACTGGGGAAAATGAACTATTGATCTGATTGGTGAAGATTTTAGGTTTTCCCTTAGTTCCCAAAACTCTGTTCTGTCCATAAATCAGCAAGGGTATAGTGTAACAAAAGTGATCACTGAGAACATGATCAAAGAAGGTGTAAAATCATAGTTAGTGGGATCAAACCTCAGTGGACAAGTAAGGGTATCATTAACCATAGATGAGGGGAGGGAACCTACAAAAGTATCCCCTCCTTTGACCTATACTACAACCCCTGCTCCACCAAGAGTGGATAACTATGCTGACAATCCCATGTGTGGGGTTAAGAGAGTATTTTCCAGTGTTACTTTTCAAATTAGTTCTCTTCAACCTACATCAATATTGAGGGATGCTACATTCCAGCTGATTTCATGGCGAATAAGATGGACAGATTGGCTAGTTTTCACTTTCAAAATTGTTCCACAATTACAACTACTATGGAAAAGTCTTTAATCAGATGGGCAATGGGTATGAGGAAAATAAATAAGAGGGACATTGTGGATACAGTGTTGGGAGGTGTAGGAACTGGTCTAGGGGTAGTGAATTCTATTGACATTTCCAGTCTGACTAAAACGTGTGGACAACCACTTAGGTAACATTGCTCATTGCCAAGCAGCATCTGCAAAATATCATCATGTGTTAAGAAGGATATAGAAGCCAGGGAAGCAGATATAATTCTGCCACTACACAAATCCCAAGTACGCCCTCATTTGGAATATGGAGTACAATTTTGGGCACCACTTCATAAAAAGACATTTTAGAGCTGGAAAAAGTACAGAGAGGAACAACAAAACGAATAAGGGTAATGGGGGGACTAAGCTATTAAGAAAGACTAAAAACGTACTTTTCCTAGAAAAAAGGCGTCTAAGAGTTATCTGTGGGGGTCCCCATGCTGTGGGGGTCCCCATCTGGACCCTCGCTGCAGTTAAACTGTTGACCCCGGTTGCGGGGGTACTTCAAGTACCCCTGCGGCACCTAAAATTAACCCCACTATGATGGGGGTCCCCATCGGGACACTTTGCAGTGTCCCCATATTACCCCTTGCAGCAGGGGGTCCCAATAGGGACACCCCACTGCATTTAAAAATTCTAATTTGACGCCTCATGGGTCCTGGCAGGACTTTAAAGGTCCTTAAAGAACCCACGCTTACTAAAAAATTAACCCCTGCTGCGGGTATACTATAAGTACCTCCAGGACCCTCATGACACAAAGTCACAACACTACACTATTAACCCCCCTCTACACTATTAACCCCTTCTCTACCCTATTACCCCCTCTACAATGTTACCCCTACACTACCTACCTAACCCCTTATAAAATCCCTAGCACCCCACCACAACATTTTTTACAGAAAGTAAAAAAAAACTTACATAAAATAAAAAAGCCTACATTACAGAAAATAAAAAAATAAATCACATACTGCAAAAACAACACTACAATACAGAAAAATAAAAAAAACTAGAATTTATAGAAAATAAAAAAATACATTACAGAAAATAAAAAAGACTACATTACACCAAGCAAAAACATACATTACATATAATCAAAACTCTATAATTACACCTAAAACAACCTCCCTTACTAAAACTAGAATAGAGTAAATTAGACCACTTACCTTACCCAAATGCCTCTCCAGCGACGATGGTCTTCTGGGCTTCGTCCCAGACAAGGCCCCAAATAATTGTCCCCAGGTCCAGCACACCTAGACAAAAAGAAACATTACAATTAATACATAAATAAATACAACATGTAATACAATTCATTCCAAATAGTACACTTACCTGTCCAAAATGCCCCCTCCAGCGATGCACCAGTCCACCTCCAAAAACAACCCCTCCAAAAACAACCCAACAGTCTAAAAACAAAAAAAAATAATGGCGCTCCTCCCTTGAGGAGCTCCCTGCCGCAAATGAGGGTCCTCCCACATTCTCCGCAAAAATTTAGAAATGGCGCCTTCTGATTGGCTGAAATATAATTGACAGTGTTTTCGGGAAATTTGATTTTTTAAATGCAGCGGGCGAGTTTAGGGACCCTGCGGGGGTTCCCGATTGGGAACCTCAGCACAGGAAGGTTAATTTTAGGGGCTGGGGGTATTTGAAGTTTATCTGCCACTGGGGTCCCGATTGGGTCCCCTGCAGCAGGGGCTGATGTTGGCAGCCTGCAGGGGTTCACGCAGGCTTTAATTAGCCAGGATGGCAATCACTATTGCCATTGGCTATGTCTAACCCATTTCTACGGGTTAGACTAATTGATCCAACATGCGACAGACTAGGTTACTGTTTTGCATCTCCAGCCCCTAGCACACAGCCCCTTCCAATTTAATACCACCGTAACACGGGGGATTTTCAAGCCAGTAGTCGCTACGGACCTCACTTTGGAGTTACTGGGATCCAATTTAGTGAGGCTGTAACATATTCAGGAGATATTGGTAGGGGTAATAGGGAGGTTAAGAGAAGTGTTGTGGCATTTTGTATGTCTTTCCATGCAAACAGAGCTGTTAACTGATTTTAAGACCATAATGCAAGCTATGGATAATAACCATGCCCCTTTGGGAGGTTGGGAGCAAACTGAAATTAGCAGGTTTGCTTCTGATCACAAAGAGTTATGGGTGAGCAGTTGGCTGGGTTGCAAGGGAAATATATGGAGAGCTACTTCACTAGTACCAACTAGGTGAACTTACCATGATATTTACATTTTTGATATCACTGGGAACTCCAGAAAACAAATCACATGTTTTACATCACAAGTTAGAGTTTCCTAAGATCATAGTGAATGGTTCCATTATAGAACAAGTAGATGTTGAAGGTTATATGAGATTTCCTACCAAAATCGTATGTCTAACTTTATTAGGTCAGAGCAGTATTTGATTCATGATGGCATAACCATTCATACTGCCAAGGGATTGTAGAAAAAAGTAAAACTCCAAGATATGATGTTCCCCTTAGGACAGGGAAAGCTATGTTTTGTTTCATTGAAACCAAGGGATGAAATACACATATGGTTTAAACATTGTGGTCCCTATTAAATTCCAGCCTCATAAATAAGAGGCTTCTACTTAAGCCCTACGTACTGCGAAATTTATCTAAGTTACAATGCTATTACAATCGCCCTGCTGCGAGCAGGGCCGTACGTATCAACACTGCAAAAATGTACATGAGAAGTGACAGCCTGCGAGATGATATCGCAGGCTCCCGCATCTCAACAAGTAGTGCAGGGGTCATAAACGGGACCTCCGCGGCAGTCACCCACATAAGCCCTGCCGTGGGGGGTACTCCGACTTCCCCCCGGCACCTAAAATTAACCCCCCTCTATGCGGGGGTCCCCATTGGGACCCCCGAAGTGTCCTCACATTAACACCTTGTTGCAGGGCTCAATAGGGACCGATCAGGCCCCCGCTGCATTTAATACTTTTAAATTCCCCTTAAAGGGCCTGCGGCACACTATTAGCCAATCCCCGGCCGCGGCACCTAAAATTAAACCCCATAAAATTAGTCAATACAGACCCCCATAAGCACTTAATTAACCCCGTCACTCATGGGGGTCAATACAGACCCCCATAAGCCTCTATTTAACCCCATCAGTCCCATAAGGGTATATTATGACACCTATAAAACCCTAACATTAACCACATAAGTGCCATGACGGTCCACAAAGACCATCATGACACTAACTACAAACACTACACTATAACCCCCAATAAACCATTTAATCTAAACTAACCCCCCTCTACACTAATCTATTAACACTTACACTACCTACCTACACTACCTACCCCCTAATAAACCTCCCCACCACTCTAATTAAAAAAAATAAAAAAACCTACATTACAGAAAATAAAAAAACCTACAGTACAGAAAATAAAAAAAACCACAGTACAAAAAAAACTACAGTACAGAAAATAAAAAAACCTACAGTACAAAAAATAAAAAAAAACTACAGTACAGAAAAAAAAACTACAGTACAGAAAAAAAAATACATTAGAACCGCCCCACCCCCACTACAGAAAAAAAAAATTACACACCTGAAAAGGAAAGACAGACATACACAATACATACAATACATTACATACAATACATTACATACAATACATTACATATAATACATTACATACAATACATTACATACATTACATATAATACATTACATATAATACATTACATACAATACAAATCAAATACCCCCTATCTATCTAACATACAATCTATTTAATATAAAATAAATCATAACTATATCAAATACATCCCACTATCTATCTAATATACAATAAATCATAACTACATAAACAGACCCTAATTCTAAGCTAAAATAAAATAATTACAGTCCTAACTACATACACAGACCCTAATTCTAAGCTAAAATAAAATAATTAAGACCACTTACCTTTAAGATGTCCCTTCAGATCACTAACCTAGGGGTAAAACAAAACAAAACAATTAGTACAACAAATTAACATAAAATAAATAAACATTATATACATTCTAAATATTCAACTCACCTTTCCAGCATGTCCGGTCATTGTTCAGCTATTCCGGCGTGGCCCTGTTAAAAAAACACAATACATTAATACAATATACAAACACCAAATAAAATAGACATATAAACATATAAATATACATTCAACTTACCTCCCCGCGATGTCCCCGGCCTCCTCCCCTTCAGCATCCTGATAGAGACCCCTGCGGCATGGGGATGTGTATAGGGAGCAGGGGGGAGCCTCACACGGCTGTCTCGGGCTGCTCCGAAGCAGCACGTAGAGGCTTTACGATTCCTTGTGGGTACTTTTTGTGCTCGTAGGGCTTTTTCCGAAATGTGAGAATCACTAGTAGATTTAAGGCCAATCATATTAGACAATACAACTTGGCAGAAATGAGTAATGCAACTTAAAGATGATCAGGTACACCAACACCTACAAAAATGTATGGAAAATGTAACAGAATTACCAGATCTAATAAAGCTGAAGGGTCTTATATGTATTAGGTCTTATATACATAAGTGGAGTTCCTGGTGTGGCCACATGGAGGTGCACTCCCGGGTCATTTAGTAGCCTTAAGACTACACGGAAACAATGCATTCAAAGTATTGAGTTACTTGGACCTTTGCACATGTCCAGAGAGCAGGAACCAAACTGGTTCAGTCTTAGCCATGAGGTGAAAGTATCTCTTTGTGAGGACATGTGACCCTAACTAGCCAGTAAGGTGAAAGAAGGATAAGTATAGTGGGTGGGGTTGGAATACAAGACTAAAAGAGCAGTTTAAACCAGGAATGTCTGTTTGCTGGACTGTCTTCTTGTGGAAACTAGTCGTAAAGGATGTGGTAACCATTACACTCACACATAGACAAAGCACTAAAATACATGCCAAATTGTAAGGTATAGTATGCCTTTCTGCTAATTTAAGAGATGTTTCCTAGTATTAAATATTTATGTGTATAATGTATTAATTATTGTTATTTTGTTAGCCTCACAATAAATTGTGAATTTGTAGAAAACAAGAGTGTGGGTCTTATCTTTACACTTAGATTCTCAGAGGATGAGATAGATATTTTAATCATAATTCATATTATGAATAATATTTTGGGAAATTCATTAACAATAGTTTTCAATTTGGACAATTTTAGAGGGTTAAAAGGAATTATACCCCTGATGAGGCATCACTTTTGTGTAATCGATTTAGCAAGCAACATTATGAAGAAGAGTGCATCATACAATCACATCAGATAGCAAGAAATACTAACAAGATCTACCTATTATAGAAAAGTATAAGTTGAAAAAAGAAATTCGATCAATAGAAGCAAAATAAACTTCCGATATTTTTCAAATTGAAGTTACATTTATTTCTACATACTTCACAGGTTCAGCTCTTACAACAAAATTTCTTCAAAAATATTGGCACATTTTGTTAAAGGTGAATTTATTAAAGGGTAATATCAAGGAAAAATCTATCATAGTGTATAGAAAGGGAAATAATATATATATTTTTGGCACCCAGCATGTTGATTTAACAGGGAAGTACAATTGTAGAAAGCCTAGGTGTAACACATGTCAATATATCATGTAGTTTGTTTATTAGAATGATCCTGTAATATAACAAAAAGTCAATGTGCATAACTATTCACCCCCTAAAGTCAATACTTTGTAGATCCACCTTTTGCGGCAATCACAGCTCCAAGTAGCTTTGGATAAGTCTCTATGAGCTTGCCACATCTTAACACTGGGATTTTTGCCCATTCCTCCTTGCAAAACTGCTCCAGCTTTGTCAAGTTAGATGGTTTGCGCTTGTGAACAGAAATCTTTAAGTCTGACCACAGATTGTCTATTGGATTGAGGTCTGGGCTGTGACTCGGCCATTCCAACACATTTATATGTTTCCCCTTAAACCACTCAAGTGTTGCTTTAGCAGTGTGTTTGGGGTCATTGTCCTGCTGGAAGTTGAACCTTCGTCCTAGCCTCAAATCACGCACAGAGTGATACAGATTTTGCTCAACAATATCCCTGTATTTAGCACAATCCATCTTTCCCTCAACTGTGACCAGTTTCCCAGGCCCGGCTGCTGAAAAACATCCACCCAGCATGATGCTGCAACGACCATGTTTCACTGTGGAGATGGTGTTCTTTGGGTTATGTGATGTGTTTGGTTTGCGCCAGACATAGTGTTTTCTTTGATGGCCGAAAAATTCAATTTTAGTATCATCAGACCAGAGCACCTTCCTCCATACATTTTGGAGGTCTCCCACATGCTTTTTCGAAAACTGAATACACGCCATTTTGTTTTTTGCTGAAAGTAATGGCTTTCTTCTGGCCACTCTGCCATAAAGCCCAACTCTATGGAGCGTACGGCTTATTGTCGTCCTATGTACAGATACTCCAGTCTCTGCTGTGGAACTTTGCAGCTCCTCCAGGGTTACCTTAGGTCTCTGTGCTGCCTCTCTGATTAATGCCCTCCTTTCCCGGTCCGTGAGTTTTGGTGGGCCATCTCTTGGCAGGTTTGCTATTGTGCCATGTTCTTTCCATTTGATTATGATAGATTTGATGGTGCTCCTGGGGATCATCAAAGATTTGGATATTTTTTTATAACCAAACCCTGACTTGTACTTCTCAACAACATTGTCCCTTACTTGTTTGGAGATGTCCTTGGTCTTCATGGCAGTATTTGGTTAGTGGTGCCTCTTGCTTAGGTGTTGCAGCCTCTGGGGCCTTTCAAAAAAGGTGTGTATATGTAATGACAGATCATGTGACACTTAGATTGCACACAGGTGGACATCATTTCACTAATTATGTGACTTCTGGAGGTAATTGGTTGCACCAGAGCTTTTTATGGGCTTCATAACCAAGGGGGTGAATATATACACACATGCCAATTTTCTGTTTTCTATTTCTAAAAAATAGTTTTATGTATATATTTTTTTAATTTCACTTCACCAATTTAGACTATTGTGTTCTGATCCATCACATACAATTCAAATTAAAAAAACATTGAACTTAAGGCGGTAATGTAACAAAATAGATAAAAAGTCAAGGGGGGTGAATACTTTTGCAAGGCACTGTATATTATACAGTATTATTCACTGATACATGGTTGATACAATTCCCTATACTATTGTAATTTTATTTCTATGAAATTGTGATACAAGAGGAATAATTAAACAATACAAACACAATAAATGGTAAAAGATATTCATAATAACAGACCAAACATAATGTAACAAAGAAACTACAAATAATATTGCAAATAATAAGTGGTAAATTATTTAATTAAATATCGAAAATGGACATGTTATATTTTGATCTGTTATATAATATGTAAATATGGAATGTGAGAATTAAGGGGAAGACAGACTAAAAATAGCATAATAAACAATAATTATCACTAGAATGAATAAGTGACAATTAATGTAACAAAAACCTCACTAATTTATATAATGATATTTAAATCTGCTATGTAATATTTGGAAATGACACTAGATGTTACATTTCTACATATTATTGATAGGATCAGATTAGTGAGTAATCATGTATTCTGATGTGTGTATAATATTATATCTAGGTACCAAGATATAATGAGAGAAAATAATGCACAGAAGTCAGAGTGCCATCAGAATAATCTCTAAGTTTTATTTGGACGGTCTGTCCCTTATATAGTATGGGTCACAGCTTATTAGCATAGTTGGAAATAGGGTTAAATACATATTTGCAAGCAAGTGCCTTTTTATGTTAAACTCAGCAAAACCTTATCTAAACCCCTGGCTTGCTTCAGATACATTGTCTCAGTAGTATCTGAAGCAAAAAACAGGACACAGGAAACAGATGTTTTAAAGAACATTAACGTAAACATTCTACAGATGACGCACTTAAACATTCTAGTAAGATACAAGATAAGAAAACATGCTGACATACTTTTTGTAATCATGATATTCTTAGCTAATTAATTTCTAAATGAAGAAATTAAAATATCTAACAATTATAATACATACTATAAAATCAGTATACAGAAAATATATATTATTCTCTAAAGATGACTGGTCATATCATCAATCCTAAAAGAATCCTGTTACACATTTTTTTTTACAAAGGATGGCAGTCACATTATACATTAGTTTGTACAGCAATAAGAGACTACTGAAAATGATCCAATCAGATGTTAACCAACAGATCCATCAGACCAATCAGAATCATAGACTAAATAACCACTGAGAAAAGGAATATATTGGTAAAAGTAAGAAGCTAGTACTAAGCTCTAAATAATTATAGTGTGTTTTAATGAGATAGAGGGGCTATTTATAATAAAACAAATGGAATCCAATAACGTGTTAGTAATACCCATATGTCTGCTTCTCATATTGTGGTTTAGTTAAAACTATCATATACAGAAATGTAAATATTTACTATTATCGTGATGGTAATACCGAGTACATTTTATTATTTGATATGTTCATTAATTGTATATAATCAATATTAATATATGCATGTCAGTATTTGTGGCACTGGGAATAAAATCAAACCACAATAAGAAAAACTGTGATGCAGCCATCTTCTCCTGTAGGTGGCACTGCATCATGTGAATGGACCTATACAGTGTGCACTGTGTATCACATGACCATCTGGGAACTTGTTGGCTACTCCCAGGGGAGTTGGAATACAATAAACATTATTACAATAAGTTAAATTACCTGTTGGGTTGAAAAGTAAATTTATAACCTCCCCTCTATATGGTTTCCCTTTAGCATATACCGGCTGTATCAAAACAGCTTTGAGCAAAGCTAGAGTTGGATTATATACAAGCAAGGAATCCCACCAAAGTAAGCTGTTTCAAGGTTACTGCATATCATCAGCGTGGGGACAATTTCTTAGCTTGTAAGGTGGATATTTTGAGGAGGTAGTTCCCCACAACAATCATTTAATATCTAGTGGCAAATGTTCCCCCTTTTTCTCAAGATATGGACCCCCTGGCTTATCTGCATCACAATTTAGCAGGCACATACATGACTGTGATTGGTGGTGTGGAGCGGAGGCTGGAGGGACCCGGGCAGCCAAAAATCTTGAATGATTCACAATCAAAAGAATGGATGTTAAGTTTGCCAGACTTTATTCCCCCTTTTACCCAACCCCTTTTCCCCCCATTTAGTTCCTTTCTTTCCGCTTATTGACTCTCCCTTAACTGATACGTTCAAGTTTATTATATAACTAGAGAATTGCCCGTCAAAAAATGACGGCAATGAAATTGTAAGGTAGCTAATGCTGTTTGGTGTATAATAATGAAATCTATAATACATTAATGAATTAATATAGTTTACCTATTTTGAAGCATTGTGTTGAAGAGCTGCAATCTGTTTTGATGTTGCTGCAGCATTAGTGCTGTGGAGCTGCTGTGTAAGCGTGCTGAATGTGTGCAGTGTAATACTGTGCGTGAGCGAGACCAAAACGTTAGCGTAGTCGTGTACTTCTGCATTGTCGTAAAATGGCGGGTAATGTGTGGTATGCGTCTTAGCGGAATATCCGTAGGTCTTTTGTGGTGTTTTGCGAGTTTCTTGAGGTGTTTTGCGAGTTTAGAGTGCTGTAGCCTCATTTTCGTTTTGTTCGGCGGCCATTTTTTCTCTCGCTTAGAGAATTTTGTTGTGTCTAAACTCTTTTATTTTTAGTTAAATGAAGGTGTAAGTTACTTTTTTGAGGTCCTGGATGCTCCCTCTTGCTGTAGGTAAGCTTTTTATGTATGTGCTGTGTGTATTTATTGTGTTTTGATTTTTTTCATGTTTGCGAGTTGCAGCCGATTTTTGCGAGGTCGTAATGAGTGTTAACGTGTCTCGTATGTTGTTTGCGTTGCGAGGTAAACTTTGTGAGGGTTGCAGTTGTTGTGTCGTGTTGTTTGCGTTACAACGTAAATTTTGCGAGGGTCGCAGTTGCTGGCAAGGAGCGCCTTCGGTGCTCCATGCTAGCAACTGAGGCCCTCGCTACATAATGAGTGTTAACGTGTCTTGTATGTTGTTTGCCTTGTGAGGTAAACTTTGCGAGGGTCGCAGTTGTTGTGTCGTGTTGTTTGCGTTACAACGTAAATTTAGCGAGGGGCGCAGTTGCTGGCAAGGAGCTACTCGTGGGCCACGGGCTCGCTATGCGAGCCCGCAAGCGCGAGCAACGGCTCTGTCTGGCTCACCTGCTCACAACTATATATGTGATCAATAAGTAAATATCAACAAATGGGAAAAAACAATAGGTAAAATGAAAACAAGAAACATATAGACAGGTTAGGAAGCCGTTATTTGAAAAAGAAAAATCAGATAAAAAAAAAAAGAGAAGGAATGTAAAAATAAAACTTAGCATTACTTAAAAACTTGCTACTTGCCCGTCAAAAATGATGGGATTAAAATTGTAAGGCTGGCAATGCTGTTTGCCACATAATGTGAGGCTTTTGCTGCTCTGAGCACCCTTGGGGCTCTCCCCGATCCCCACAATGAGCGCCTTTGGTAGTCATTGCGAGCCTCTCCCTCATGTACTTCAACTTTCCTGCTTTGCACTGATCACCTTCAGTGCTCATCGCGAGCCCCACGCTGAGCGCCTGCGGTGCTCATTGAGAGCGCCTTTGAAAGAGGGATACAGAGAAATAAGAAATAATGCAAAATGTATTTAATATGTATTTAATTGCTTATTACTGTATACTAATAACAAAATGATTTTGTTAATGTTTGGAAGACTTGTATTTATAATGTTTTGTTGATATTTTGCATATGTTATTTCTAATCATATCTGATAATACATGCAGTAAAGTATAATTGGGTATACATCATTTTACAGGAAAAATTCTATGTATTGATAATGAATATAAGTTCACCTCACTGGGGCTAAATACATAGATAAAATTTAAATTCCAATTCTATATCATGTACCCAGCTGAGTAGCTACAGCTTTTACCATCTGGGGCTGCCACCTGTCTAAATACACAAAGTGTTGCGCTTGGCCCCGCTCTTAATACGCAAAGTGTCGTCACCAAAAAGTGCTGCCCGGTGCGGATCACCCCCTCCGCCCCCCTAGCTACGCCGCTGCATGTACCACACATTTTAGCAATTTTTGTACTATTTTGTCATTATACAATCTGCAGTACAGATCAAATATTTTCTGTATAATATTTGCCATTTTTTTCATAAGTTACTCTATAATTCTTTATATTTTAAATTATGTCTGGTCAGGGGGGAATAACACAATTAACTGCCATAAAACAAAGAAGAGTGTTGCTAATTCCTTCTTTTACTCAAATGTTGGAAAATTATTTTAAGGTAAAAAGAATGTAAGCAACGGGATAGAGGGGTTTCATATTCTGTGTCATTATACAGTGTATTTTATTCAGTATTAGAGATACTTCTTTTGGCATCTCTTTGAAGACTTGCCTCCTTGATTTTGACTTTGTATTCCTGGTAATGTATTGACTTTAAGGGATTGAGAAAAAAAACCTAATACTTAACTCTTCCAGAATAATGTTTAAATTGTATTTCATAAATGTATATCAGTAAAATTCTTAATCATGTTAAAAATTAAATTCTGCATAAAAAAGGGTATTTGATAATGTGTGAATGTGTGTGTGTTTTTTTCTAAAAAAGATGTCAGAGCTCAAAAACCTATTCAGATTTTTAAACGGTCTTGAGGTCTTGCCAACTGTCAGCCATTGATATCTACAATCTAAAGTATGTTAGCTGCATTTCCTATTAGTTTGAATGTAGTTTAAACAGGTTTTGCTTACTATGAGCCCCATTCATTTGTGGCTTCGGGAGATCCGGTAGCCCGTAAGTGAGGTTGCAAGCTATTTTGCTAATCAATTGGCATCTTTTTGCGGGCTTGAAAAAATGGTGATGGTTAACCTTGTATCTTACAGCCTCCAGAAGCCTTTGATCTTTCACTTTAGCAAGGCTAAAATCGCAAATCGCTATTAAATTGCTTAATTTCCTCAAGCCTGTAAATGTTTTCACACCAGTAAACAGCAAATGAAGGAGAAAATCCCACAAGTGAGAGGACCCGCAAGGGGCTTAAACATATATTCGTAGCACTGTTAATGCAAATAACAAATTCCTACTGCACTGTAAATAATGGGGAAAGCGATGACAGACATTAGAATTAATTGCACAATAATCTCAAGCCCCCAAATTGGCAGTATATAACATTTATTTTTATGTGTAATTTCGGGGTTAAATCGATCTTGGGAATCAATGAGTTAATACACATCAGGCCACCCATATGGACTAGAACAGTATTGGCATTCATATTTATAATTCTTTATATATTGTATTTGCGAGTCTGACCGCAGAATCTAATTGATTGACATGTAACCTCCATGTTTTAATGCTGTAATTATGACTGATTATTGGCTGAATAGAAATGGCTGAATCATGTTCACGCCCTGAAGTGCTCCGAACAAGTGCATGGTTTACGGTTTTGGCCCGTAACTTGCGGCCTTGAGCAATTGAATAGCATCGCAATTGCGAACCAACGGGAGCCTGCAACTCACTAGCAGACATTCGGCTGTCTGTGATCGAGTTGCAGGCTTCAAATTGAATGTGGCCCTATGTCTCTTTAAGCCCATAATCTATACCAATGAATAGAGAGTGTTTTGCAAGCTGATATAGGAAAACATGCTCCCAGCTCCTGTATCTGTGTCTTTCTTTAGCTTCAAACACCAGTATGGACACTTCTTCTTTGGATGTCCATTTTCCCAACTAACACCAGCTGTATACACTTTTGGTCTTTTCTCAGCTTCAATAAACACATCTCGGTGTATGTCTTTGCGGTTCCAATAAACAGCTAAACAGCATGCACTTCTGTGAGTTTGTCTTCTGCTCCAAGCAAACATTGCAAACAGTCTCTTTCATATCTTTCCCAGGCTGTAGGCTCAAATATATGTTTGACCACATCCGGTTTGCCTTGGTTCATAGTTCTAACGTTCCTGGTTCCTCTTCACACTGCTAACAGCAGTGCATAAATGGCCACACCCATTTTCCAGCTCCAGTCTTTTATCAGATCTGATCAGGTGTAGCTTATCAAACTGCTTCAGGATTTAACTATTTCACACCCTCTGGTGGCAAGGTAGCTTTGCAAAATATGTGGCTCATACAAATCCCTTGCACCATTCTGTCGCAAAACAAGAGCTGAGCTGATCGTGGTTCAGATCATGAGCTTCTTATTGCAAAGTCCAGGATTAAAGTGATACAAATTAATTAATATTTAGAAGGGAACTAGACATTTTAGATAGAATGCCTAAAGAGCTTTGGGCAGATGTTTGTGACACTGTCCAGAAAACAGCAACAAAAAATATCCCAAAAAATAAAAACTAAGAAGGCCTTTGAAAGTAGCCCAGGAAAGACGGAAAGGAAAGATAGTTGAGATAGGAAAATATTTGTCCAACTGAATCCAGAATTCCAGAGGATAGCAAGAAGAGACGAGGAGACATATAATGAGAAATGTAAAGAGACAGAAAAAAATAACAGAATGGGGAAGTCTAGAGATCTTTTCAAGAAATTTGGACATCTCATGGGAACCTTTCATGCCAAACTGGGTGTGATAAAGGATAAAAATGGTAGGAACTTAACATAAGCAGATCAGATAAAGAAAAAGTGTCAGGAATATACAAAATATCTATACAGAAAGGATCTTAACAGCACTGATAACTTCAGACATTTATCCAATGAACTTGGGCCTGAAAACGTGGAGCCCTACAAATCTTTGATGAAGGAGATGATGGAATCCCAGCTGAACTGTTCAAAGTCCTACAAGATGATGCTGCAAAAGTGTTGCTTGCATTATGCCAATACATTTGGAAAACTAAACAGTGGCCAGTAGACTGGAGAAAGTCAGTCTACTTCCCAAACCCAAGAAAAGGCACCACCAAACAGTGGTTCAGTTATTGAACAATTGCACTCATTTTACATGCCAACAAGGTAATGCTTAAGAACTTGCAAATTCGTCTTCAACAATACATGGACCAAGAACTACCCTATGTGCAAGCAGGGTTTCACAGAGGCACAATAGATCAAATTGACAATATTTGCTGGATAATAGAGAAAGCAAGAGATTTCAAGAAAAACATTTACCTATGGTTCATAGTCTATTCTAAAGCCTTTGACAGTTTGAATTACAATAAAATGTGGCAAGTTCTTAAATAGATGGGGATAGCAGATTATCTTATCCACCTCCATGCTTGGAGAATAGACTTGCATCACTGTGGTGTAAAATTATTTGCCTTGATTTCAAATTGAAATCATTCTGTCATTTATTGGGTTGTAACTGGATACTGCTTTGGTCCCCATTTAATTGATTATGAGGTTTATTCCATCTCTTCTGTGGGATTCTTTGATATGAAATGTCCATTCCAGTCCATTTGAGTTCACTAATTCCCAGGATATTAATGTTTAACCATGACATCTCATGTTTGACCACTTCTAGTTTGCCTTGGTTCATGGTTCTAACGTTCCAAGTTCCTATACTGAATTGTTCTTTGCAGCAGCTGACTTTCCTTTCCCCTCCAGACACATCTGCAGCTGATGCCCTATTGGCTTTGGACCAACAACTTCATTAGATCTGGTCCTACTAATACTTGCCCTTTTTTCTTCCCCAGTATTGTGGTAGACACCTTCTGACCGGAGGGGCTTATTTTCTGGTCCCATATTTTATGTCTCTGGTTGTGCTTATACATAAGATTACCTTGGCTCTTGACAAAGATACTGGTGTGGGTTGGCAGTTCCTTCTCCAATGGACTGCAATTTGTCTGACCTCTCTGCTATGACCGGTCTATCTAAAGGGACACTGCATGGTATAG
The DNA here is from genome assembly GCA_027410445.1 of Discoglossus pictus. Classification (NCBI taxonomy): domain Eukaryota; kingdom Metazoa; phylum Chordata; class Amphibia; order Anura; family Alytidae; genus Discoglossus; species Discoglossus pictus. The sequence goes on along the minus strand of CM050173.1, from coordinate 29,543,369 downwards.
CGCAAAGCTTTATTGAAATTCACAAGGTCCTTCACCAGGAAAGGATAGCAATCCAGAAAGGGTATTATAGTGATAGTATTGTGTAATTGACATTAGCAAAGCAACCACTTTATATACAAATCATGAAAGCTGATGGTGTTTGAAAACTCATTTAAAGTGAGGTCACTATGTTTGCAAATAAATGACATTGTGCCCTTCAACTATGTAACAGGCAGAGAGTCATTAACTCTTATACTGTGCTACTTATCACATGAAAACATTTTTTAATTGTCATGGCAATCACCTGGTAGCTACAGAGTTTTGCATGATCATCATGTTAGCTGTAGGGTTTCACTATTTTAAATTAAATATCTTATATTTGTTTATTACTTTGGGAGAAATATATAAATTTTGTCTAAGCCCCTCTCCCCTTCAAAAATAGTACCATGCTTAGTTTGTTTGCCACTTGTGATGGAACTCCTTACCATGTAAATGGTATCCACAGAGTTGCCTTGATCCAAGTTCCTACTAACCTACTCATAGAAACTAATTAGATTTGTTTGACCTTCCCCTTATAAATCCATGTCGACTCCTGCTTATAATCATGTTCAAATAGATATGTTTTATATATCATCGCTTATTAAGTCTTCTAAAAGCTTTCCCACTACAGAAGTGAGGCGCACCAGTCTATAATTCCCTGGATTTGCTCTTGCCCCCTTCTTAAATATAGGTATCACATCTGCTTTTCTTCAGTCATCTGGTAGCCACCCTGTGTTGAGTGAATCTTGAAAAATTATATATAATGGTTTGGCTATTACAGAACCCAGTTCCCTCAGTACCCGTGGATGAATTCCATCAGGACCAGGGGCTTTATTAACATTTATTTTTTTCAACCTCTTGGATTTCTTCCTGCGTTAACCAATTATTTGGTGAAGGTAGTGTAGCCCTTGTATATATTGAAGAAAATAACTTATTTTGTTCATCTACCTTTTCCTGGTCACAAATTACCAGAAGGCTTGTTTCATATTATAATGTTCCTATACAGTAGCTTCCGTCCTGGTCTTCTTCCCATTAATATGTTTTAAACAATATTTTAGGGTTAGTCTTACTCACCTTTGCAACTAACTTTTCATTTTCTATTATAGACATACTACTAGCCCTTTTTCAAGACTTGTTGATTTCCTTGTACTAACGTAAAGCATTATCTGACCCCCCGTGGTTGTATAATTGAAATGCATGTTTTTACTTCATATCTTGATCTTTAAATCATTGTTAAGACACATTGGATGTAATTTAAGTGTTATAATCTGCCCTTTTTAAAATTCAGAGATTTTCAATATTCATTTGGTATTTGCTGCTCTGCTATTTAACTCTTCCTACAAGGATTCAACGTTATCACTAGTTCCAGCATAATTATCTTCTCTGGCTATAAGTTTAAATTCAGGCTCAACATACAGGCAAATCACAACCCCCCACCCCCTTTTGCCATTGCCCCAATTTTTCCTAAATATGTTATAACCATACAGATTAACAGTCCAGTCATGAAAGTTCTCCCTCCATGTTTCAGTAATGCCTATTAAATCCCATTTCTCATGAACTGCTAACAATTCGCACTTGCTCATTTTTGCTGGCAAAATTCTGTTATTAGCAAGCATACACCTTATGTTGTTATGAGTCTGTAGTTTTGAAGTGCCTGTCTCTATACTCGAGTTACTTAGCAATACCTCCCTACTGACTATACTAACCCTCCCCCTTCTCCACCCCAATGACTAGGTAATTCACTCCTTACCCCCTCTACTTTCTACCCCATTACCTTCATCTAATCCCTCGCCCCAACCTACTAGCTTAAAAACTCTGCCAGCCTTTCTACCATCCTATCCTCTAGCACACAAGCTCCATTGTCCCCTGCAATTCTCCTCTCCAGTTCTCCAATCTGAGCTTCAATATAGGCAACATGCTCACAACATGTCACAGAGGCATGGACTCTGGATCAGCTGTTCGAGCAGTTCATACATGTGGCAGGATGTATATTGAGTGAGGTTGTCATTGGACAAATTACAAAAATGCAGTGGAATTTTTTTTGTATAAAGCTTTAAAAAATTATTTTTTTCTCCTTTTTTTCCTCTTGCACTACAATTTGTCTCCTTTTATTTAAACTCCTACACTTATACTAGAACTGCGCTTAACACTTGAACTGTTTACAAGCTCACAAGATCACCCCTTCCCCTATTGAAATGAGATTCTAACTACTCACCTGTACAGTAATCAGTGTACACAGTAAAGAAACAGCCCTTAGTTTTCAGTTGCAAACAGACCCACATGAGTGCCACAGTTATATGCAAGTTATGCAAAACTACTCCCTTCTCACCTGTACAGTTATTCACTATTTAGTACACAAAATTAGTTTTCAGAATTAAATCACAGTTGCAATGTCCAAAGGCATTGAGGAAGAGTTTCAAGGTATGTTTTGGCTATCTACTGTCTAAGGTGCTTTATTGAGCCTTCCTATGTGCCAAGGGTGTGTAACGAGTGACTAGGGCTAAATGTTTGATCTCAGAGTATTAATAATCCTATTGAGTACAATCTACAGTACTGTAAGTATGGGGAAAAGGCAGAAGACATATATATATCACATATTATAATTGTCCAACTACGATCCGTCGTCACGCTGTGTTGCGTGTTGCGTACGACTTAGCGATGAGCGCAGCAGGCGCTCATCGCCCGGCGAGACGTTAAATCGTAACACTTGGGCAATGAGCGCAGCAGGCGCTCATTGCCGGTGAGCCTCGCGTAGCGAGGTCGAGCCGTTAACTCATAGCACTTAGCCAATGAGGCAATGAGCGCCGCAGACGCGCTCATTGCTGGCAAGCCTCGCGTATCGAGGCAAGCCGTTAAACACGTCACACGCACGACTTAGAAAAAAATCCCACCTTGGAACCAACCTTAACGTAACAAACACCAACACGCACTAAGAATCCGACTATAACGGCCGACCCGCGTGCAACTAAAAATAGTGAAAACACACCAAATACTCACACAAACTACATACAAAGCTTACCAATAGCAAGGGGGGGCACCCAGGACCTCTGAAAGTGAAGTTACACCTCCATTTAAGTCCAAATTCCCGAGTTCAGATACACGAAAATCCGCTAAGCGAGAGAAAAAATTGCCGCCGAAAAAAAAAGAAAACGAGGCTCACAGCCCAGCCACGTACAAATTAGACAAGAAGGGATCCGAGATAAGCTCTGAAACCCGCATTAACCCCAGGGGATCCGAGATAAGCTCGGAGCCCTGCATTAACCCCACATTAACCATCGCAGTGGGGGTCCCGATTGCACGCGGTCGGGGTCCCCCGCTGCAATCAAAATTCAAAATTACCACGTTACAGGTCCTTAAAGGATTGTAAAGGTCCTTAAAGGACCTGTTGTAAAAGAAAAAAAATATACACTGTCACCCTGTCAATCATGGGGGTCAATACAGACCCCCATAAAACCCTCATTAACCCTGTCACTAATGGGGGTAAATACAGATCCCCATAAAACCCATCATTAACCATGTCACTCATGGGGGTCAACAGAGACCCCCATAAGCCCTGCATTAACCCTGTCACTCATGGGGGTCAATACAGGCCCCCATAAGCCTCTATTTAACCCCATCAGTCCCATAAGGGTATATTAACACCATTATGGGCCTGTTACAACACTACATTACCTACATAAGTGCCATGATGGTCCTCAAGGACCATCATGACACTAAGTATAAACACTATACTGCACTATACCACTCCCAATAAAACATTAAAGATCAACTAAACACCCTCTACACTAACCTATTAACATCTACACTACCTACCCCCTATTAACCCCCACCACTCTATTTACAGAAAATAAAAAACCCTAAAGTCACAAAAAAAAAAAATCTAACTCACAAAAAAATATCCCCCCACCTCACTACAGAAAAAAAAAATACACACCTGAAAAGGAAATACATATAATACAAATACATACAATACAAATACATACAATACAAATACATACAATTACAATACAATTACATAAAATTACAATACAATTACAATACTATCTAATATACATTACACAATCTATCTAAATAAATAGCATAATCTAATATACATGCTATCTATATAATAATACATTCCCAATCTATCTAAATAAATAACACAATTTAATATACAATCCATCCTATGCTAAATATATAAAACCCCTAGCTAACATACAATAAATGCTATCTATATATTAACTAATCTAAGTCTAAGCTAAAATAAAAAAAATAAGACCACTTACCTTTGCAGATGTTCATTGCGATCAGCCACCGACGAAAACATTTTTAAAAAAATTAGTGCAACACGTTTACACTAATAAAATAAACATTATAGACATTTTATACATTCCAGACATTCTATACATTCTATACATTCGATATATTCTAAATATTGTACTCACCTTTCCGCCATGTCACGTCCGGCATTCTTTAAATCCTTCTCCGGCACGGCACCTGTTAAAAAAAACACAACATTAATACACATACATCAAAATAAAATACACATAATCTACATTATACTTACCGACCCGCGATGTCTCCGGCCTCCTCCGGATCCTCTTCTGCCACGCCCTGTAAAAAAAAAATATATATATATATACTTACATCCGCACTCCCGGACATCCCCGGCGCTAATGAGGCTCCAGGAGAATTTTCAGGATTGGTTGAAAACGCTGTCTATCAAATTCACCCAATCAGGAGGCGCCAATGTGTGAGTCAATCAGAAAGGGATACACCCTAAAATCCCACTCTGATTGGATAATGCACCTATCAATCTTTATTTAAACCAATCACAAGGCGCAAATGCCTTCAGCCAATCACAATGGAATACACCCCCACAGGGTGATTGGTTGGAGCCTTTGCGCATTCTGATTGGTTGCACTGACAATAGCCAATCACAATGGAATACACCCTCACATACTGATTGGTGAAGGATTTGTGCATTCTCATTGGCTACTATTAAAATCAATTAATATTACAGCCAATGGGAAGGCGCAGATGTCTTCACCAATCAGTACATGGGGGTATATTCCATTGTGATTGGCTGATGGCAATAAAGCCTTAGGATTGGTTCAAATAAAGATTGAAAGGTGTGTTATCCAATCAGCTTTGTATTTTGGGGTGTATACTTTTTTCATTGGTTCACAAATGGGGTCTTCGCATTGGCTGAATTTGATAGACAGCCTTTTCAGCCAATCAGAAGCCGTCATTGCCAATTTTACTCTGAAACACTCCATAGGAAGGTCATTAGTGTCGGAGACATCCGCAAGGGCGGATGGTAAGTATAATGTAGATTGTGTTTATTTTACTTTGCTTTATGTTTACTAATGTAATGTTTTTTTTTTGACAGGAGTAAAGATAGCCAACGGAACATGGCGGACGGAACATGGAGGACGTGACATGCTGGAACGGGACATGCTGGAAAGGTGAGTATAATATTTAGAATATTTAGAATATTTAGAATGTTTAGAATGTTTAGAATGTTTAGGTATTTCATATAAATGTGTTGTATTAATTTTTGGAATCTTTTTTACCGTAGGTTGCTGATCTGAAGAAACATCTCAAAGGTAAGTGGCCTTAATTATTTTATTGTAGCTTACAATTAGGGTACCTATATATATATAGATAGCATGGATTGTATATTACATAGATAGGGGGATGTATTATTAGATAGTATTGTATATTACATAGTGGGATGTATATTACATTAGATAGTGGCATATATATTACATAGTGGCATTTTTATTAGATAGTGGCATTTATATTAGATAGTGGCATGTATAGTAGATAGTGGCATGTATAGTAGATAGTGGCATGTATATGACATAGGGTTGTATTGTAGTTTATTTAATTGTATTACATAGTTACATAGTTACATACAGGGAGTGCAGAATTATTAGGCAAGTTGTATTTTTGAGGATTAATTTTATTATTGAACAACAACCATGTTCTCAATGAACCCAAAAAACTCATTAATATCAAAGCTGAATATTTTTGGAAGTAGTTTTTAGTTTGTTCTTAGTTTTAGCTATTTTAGGGGGATATCTGTGTGTGCGGGTGACTATTACTGTGCATAATTATTAGGCAATTTAACAAAAAACAAATATATACCCATTTCAATTATTTATTTTTACCAGTGAAACCAATATAACATCTCAACATTCACAAATATACATTTCTGACATTCAAAAACAAAACAAAAACAAATCAGTGACCAATATAGCCACCTTTCTTTGCAAGGACATTCAAAAGCCTGCCATCCATGGATTCTGTCAGTGTTTTGATCTGTTCACCATCAACATTGCGTGCAGCAGCAACCACAGCCTCCCAGACACTGTTCAGAGAGGTGTACTGTTTTCCCTCCTTGTAAATCTCACATTTGATGATGGACCACAGGTTCTCAATGGGGTTCAGATCAGGTGAACAAGGAGGCCATGTCATTAGATTTTCTTCTTTTATACCCTTTCTTGCCAGCCACGCTGTGGAGTACTTGGACGCGTGTGATGGAGCATTGTCCTGCATGAAAATCATGTTTTTCTTGAAGGATTTCTTCCTGTACCACTGCTTGAAGAAGGTGTCTTCCAGGAACTGGCATTAGGACTGGGAGTTGAGCTTGACTCCATCCTCAACCCGAAAAGGCCCCACAAGAGCTCTCTGCCCTTTACCAATCCAGCCACGGCCCCATCCATCTGGCCCATCAAGACTCACTCTCATTTCATCAGTCCATAAAACCTTAGAAAATCAGTCTTGAGATCTTTCTTGGCCCAGTCTTGACGTTTCAACTTGTGTGTCTTGTTCAGTGGTGGTCCTCTTTCAGCCTTTCTTACCTTGGCCATGTCTCTGAGTATTGCACACCTTGTGCTTTTGGGCACTCCAGTGATGTTGCAGCTCTGAAATATGGCCAAACTGGTGGCAAGTGGCATCGTGGCAGCTGCACGCTTGACTTTTCTCAGTTCATGGGCAGTTATTTTGCGCCTTGGTTTTTCCACACGCTTCTTGCGACCCTGTTGTCTATTTTGATTGAAACGCTTGATTGTTCGATGATCACGCTTCAGAAGCTTTGCAATTTTAAGAGTGCTGCATCCCTCTGCAAGATATCTCACTATTTTTGACTTTTCTGAGCCTCTCAAGTCCTTCTTTTGACCCATTTTGCCAAAGGAAAGGAAGTTGCCTAATAATTATGCACACCTGATATAGGGTGTTGATGTCATTAGACCACACCCCTTCTCATTACAGAGATGCACATCACCTAATATGCTTAATTGGTAGTAGGCTTTTGAGCCTATACAGCTTGGAGTAAGACAACATGCATAAAGAGGATGATGTGGTCAAAATACTCATTTGCCTAATAATTCTGCACTCCCTGTAGTTACATAGGGCCTCATTCAATTGCGATTTGGCCAATTGAATAGGGCTCTAAATAATCACATAGCATATTTATTTTAAATATATTTTTAGTTAGTGAAAACCTTGCTTTTGAAAAGATGTTTACTAACTAAAAACTTATTTGAAAAAAATATGTTATATGCTTATTTAGAGCCCTATTCAATTGACCAAATTGCAATTGAATGAGGGCCATAGTATTTAAGGTTGAAAAAAGACTTTCAGTCCATCAAGTTCAACCTTTTAAGATCTCCTCTGATCTGCAATATGCGGATTAACTATTAATTCATTAGTTGTTAATTAATTATTAATCAATTATTTAATGTTTTTTTTTATTATTATTATTATTAATTAGTCCAGAGGAAGACAAATAGAAAAAAAAAAATGTATTTTATTTTATTTAATTGTGTTGTATTTTAGTTTATTTAATTGTGTTGTATCTTAGTTTACTTAATTGTGTTGTATTGTATTATATGTATGTATTATATGTATTTAATTTTCAGATGTGTAATTTAAAAAAAATAATTGTAGTGAGGGGGGTTGTAATGTATTTTGTTATTTTCTGTAATGTTCCCTTTTTATTTTTTGTGACTTAGGTTTTTTTTTTTGTTCTGTAATGTACATTTTTTATTTTTGGTGATTTTAGTTTTTCTTATTTTATGTTATGTAGATTTCTGCTTTTTGAGAAATTTAGTTACTTGAGGCACACAGTACACTCACATTGTGTGACAAACAGCATTTCAACACTTTCTTTTATTGACCGTCATTTTTTGACGGGCAAGTCGCTAGTATATATATATATATATATATATATATATATATATATATATATATAGCTAACGTTTTGATATGGGGGTAATTAAAGACTGTAGATACTCAAATATACCGCTAGTTTTTTATGTTCCCATATGAGAATAAGTGAATTGTGTCCTGACCATTGTAGCTCCCATTTCTAGAAATGTGACTAACATAGTAGGAAATAATGCATAGACTCTTTAGAAAGGCATAAATGTGGTAGCGCCTTATGTCACTGCTACTAGCGAAAGGGCCAATAACAGAAGCTCTTTTCAACACGAAGGTAAATTAAATAATTAAAGCCATGCCCCTTCACTTTTTTATTTTTTATTTGCATAACTCTTGGGGTAATTCCTATTCAATGTCTCCAACTGTTTTATTCTCCTCCCTACTATCACATATATAGTTGTGAGCGTACAAGTTGTTGCTAACGCTGCGGGCTCGCGTAGCGAGCCCACGGCCCTCGCGAAGCGACGGCACTGTGCCAGGTTCTCAGTTGCTGGCATGGAGCGCCGAAGGCGCTCCTTGCCAGCAACTGAGGACCCTCGCGAAGCGAGGGCCTCAGTTGCTTGCTTGGAGCGCCACAGGCGATCCATGCCAGCACCTGAGGACCTCGCAAAGCGAGGTCTTCAGTTGCAGCAACTGCGACCCTTGCAAAATTCACAACACAAATTCCCAACCCAAACAACTGCGAATCTCGCAAAGTTCACGTCGCAACACATTACGACACTCGCAAACAACATACGACACACGTTCACACACATTACGACACTCGCAAACAACATACGACACACGTTCACACACATTACGGCCTCGCAACACTCGGACGCAACTCGCGAACATTACAAAATTACAAACACAATACATACACACAGCACATACATAAAAACCTTACCTACACAAACAGGAAGCACCCAGGACCTCAAAAATGCAACTTACAACTTAATTGCACTCAAAATAAAAGAGTTTAGACACTAAATAATTTCTTAAGCGACACAAAAAATGGCCGACGAATAAAACGAAAACGAGGCTACACACGCAAACACCATACGAGACACGTTACCACACATTGCGACCTCGCAAACATCGGACGCAACACGCCGACATACAAACATTTAAAACTTAAGAAAGACACACAACAAACACATAAAAAGCTTACCTACAGCAAGAGGAACCAGCCAGCACCTCAAAAAAACAAGTTACACCTACATTTAAATCAAAATAAAACACTTTAGACACTAATACCATCGCTAAGCGAGAGAAAAAATGGCCGACGAACAAAACGAAAACGAGGCTTCAGACGTAACTACACTACACTTACTCGCAATAATGAAACACATACTATGCGGAACGTATCACAATCATATTAAACACCATTTTGAACAGTAATACAGAGAAAAGGGCGGATGGAACGCAAATTGTAAGCTGGAACGCAAATAGCGCATGCGTATTGCGTTCTAACGGTCTCACTTTCCAGAACTTTCTACAAGTTTATAAATACTGCCTATTTCAAACAAAAAAATACATTTCTCCTCAGGTGATCAACGGAGTGACTTCTGAGATAACTGCTGCTTTTACTTGACAAGACAATTCTTTACTAATTTACTACTTTGCATTGTGCAAATTACAACTGAGAGGTAAGCTATAATATATTACATTTTATTATCAGGACAGGTCAAACAAATAAAAAAATAAACTAGGATTTATGTAGTGACATATATGGCACATTTATGTGTATAGGCTCACAAAAAAAAAAAGGTTCATTTAACAAAACAACAAAAAAACATAATTCTATATTAAACAGAGGTTTATGTATAGTGACGACACGCACATATATGTGTATAATGTATAGTGACATCTGACACGCACATATATGTCTATAATGTATAGTGACATGTGACACGCACATATATGTATAGAATGTATAGTGACATGTGACACGCACATTTATGTGTATTGCCAATGCATAGTGACATGTGACACGGACATATATGTGTATCATGTATATTGACATGTGACACACACATTTACACCTTCACAGTGACATGTGACACGCACATTTATGTGTATTGCCACTGCAACAAAATTAGCTTAAAACAAAATCAGTAAACAACTACATTTAAATGACATTATATGTCATGTATACTGATATGTCACACGCACATATATGTGTATTATCTATAGTTACATCTCACACACAGACATTTATGTGTGTTGGAAAAAAAAAATATAAGGTTAATTTAACCATTTAAATATGAGTCATGTATACTGATATGTCACACGTACACAAAATAATTGTATTAAACTATGGAATGTGCTTCATGTATGTGACATATGTGTGTAGCCCCCAACAAAAAATAAGGTCAATTGAAAATAATTACAGAAGTATATTTAAATGACATTAATTTACTGCAATTCAATAGATCATATAAAGCTTAATCTTTCTATTTCTTTGAATATTCAAACAGACTCTGCATCAACAGCATCTCTCAACAATTTGCACCGTGCATTGTGAAGCACAATCCCTTTTAAAGAACACCAACAAAGAAGAAGAGGTAAGATACAACAAGACATTACATGCTCAAAAGGCCATGCTTTGCTAGATGAAAAATTATAAATATACAAATAACTATTTCACTTTCTTTTTCAAACAGACACTACAAGAAGACCGGCGGATTAAGATTGGCAGGAGGGGACGTCTGTCATTCCAAACTTCAATCAAGGTAAAGTATTAAGTATAAACAAGAAAGAACCATGAGCCTTATTCAATTGCGACTTCCTCAATTGAATAGGGCTCTATATAAGCACATAACATATTTTTTATACAGAACTTTTTAGTTACTGAACTTCTAACCACAATCAAGGTTTTCAATAACTAAAAACTTTGCTCAATAAATATGTTATGTGATTATATAGAGCCCTCTTCAATTGGCAAAATTGCAATTCAATGAGGACCTATATATCTTTAATGGCCAAGGGCCTCACTCAAATGTGATTTGCCCATTTCAATAGGGCTCTATATAAGCACAGAGCATATTTTTTAAAGGAACTTTTTATTTTGTGAACACGTTGCTTTTGGATACAAGTTCACTAAATACAAAATTCGCTAAAAAAATATGCTCTGTGCTGATATTGAGCTCTATTCCATTGGCCAAAACACAATTGAATGAGGAGCTGACAATATAACAAATGCAGTAACCAAAGGCCCTCATTCAATTGCTATTTTGGACAATTAAATATGGCTATAAATAAGCACTTTTAGGCCCTTATTCAATTCTAACAAATATATGTGATGTGCTTATTTACAACCCTATTCAATTTTCAACATTGCAATTCAATGACGGCCTTAGAGTAATATTACATTGTAAAAAATGCAATTGAATGAGGGGCAAACTATGCAACATATGGTACACACAAAGGCCCTCATTCAATTGCAATTTGCCCAATTGAATAGGGCTCTAAATAACAACAAAACATTTTTTTTTAAAGAAGTTTTTAGTTACTAAAAATCTATCTAAAATAAAGTTTTTCACTGACTAAAAACTTCTTTAAAAAAATATGCTATGTGCTTATTTAGGGCACAATTCAATTAGCCAAATCGCAATTGAATGAGACACAAACTGCTACACACAAAACAGAATTTCTTATTCAATGTTTAACAACCTATAAGCCTTACATAGAAGCAAAAATAAGAATAACAAAAGTGTTTCGCACCTAATAGCATTGTACAAAAAATCACACAAACACATAGGAAACTACATTAACATTCTTCTTTAATGTTTAACAACCTATAACCAGTACAATCAAGAATAAATAACTTTTGCACAAGTGGTGCGCACAAAACAGGATTGTCAAAAATTAACACAAACACATAGCAAACTACATTAATTATATTATTTCATGTTTCACTAACTATAACCATCCCAATAAAGGTTAAATAAGTATACCACAAGTGGTGCGCACAAAACAGGATTGTACAAAAAATAACATAAACACATAGCAAAATAAATTCATATTCTTATTTAATATATCACAACCCACAAGCCTTACTAAGAACCTTAAATAAGAATAACAAAAGTCGTGGGATTGTACAGAAAGTAAAAAAAAAATATATAGAAAAAAATAACCATAACTGATACAATACAGCCAAATTCATACATTTTTTACTTATTTAAAAGACATTTCACTCAAACAACATTTTCTATTTTATATTACAACAGATACTGCGTGAAGACAATCGGACGAGGACTTTCTCCACAGGACCGGACCATCGGACGAGGACTTTCAACACAGGACCAGACCAGCAGACGAGGAATTTCAACACAGGACCAGACCAGCAGACGAGGAATTTCAACACAGGACCAGACCATCGGACGAGGACTTTCACCAAAGGACCACAACATCAGACGAGGGCTATCGCCACAGGACCACAACATCGGACGAGGGCTATCGCCACAGGACCACACCATCGGACGAGGACTTCCAACAGATGACCACACCATTGGACAACGATTTTGAACCGAGGACCAACAAACATTCGGATTTAAATCACACTTCAACCAAGGTACAGTATAATAAGTACTAAAGTATAAAACTAAAGAAACTGCTTTCAGTTGCATCCGTGTCAACAGAAAAATAAAAAAATTAATTTACTATCTCCCTTATTCTATTTAAATTGCTACTATGCAATACATAGCTCAATAACCACATCACTTTTTTTTTTTTAGCAAAGAAGTTTTGCAGTGGTAAATATCTATCCACAAACAACGTTTTTAATAAATAAAACCATTATTTTAAAAAAATATGTTACATGCTTATTTACAGCAGTATTCCATTGGCCAAATTCTTAGCCAGTGAGGACAGGAATTATAAATTTAACTAAATATAAATGATACATTAATGATTTGCCTTTTATTTCACCAATTGTGCACAAGAATCTTTAACAGGAATTACAAATTAAAATATACACAATTACATTTATTTTTTTTCCTTTACAGATTAATATGGCTGATAACGAGACCAAAGAAGAGAAGAAAAGACGTCAAACTAGAGAAAGACAAGAGAGATGGGCCGCCCAGCAGACACCGGAGGAGAAAGAAATTCGACGAGAAAAAGAACGCAAAAGACTTGCAAATAAAAGAATATCAGCTGCAAAAATGAAAGATACAACCAAAAAAAATAAAAAGATAATAAAGCATTTACAAACTGTTCCTAAAACATCAGATGACATTTTACAAGATACCAGTCAAGACAGACCAAAAAAAGCAACTACAAAAACAAAGCATTTACAAACTCTTACTAAAAACTTACAGGACATTTCAACCAAACAAGGACAACATATACCAAGAAAATCCACGAAAAAAACTAAACATTTAGAACCTGTTGTTGAAACATTTCATGACTTTTCATCTGATGAATATGAAAGTCAACATCCGATATGCTTTGCAAATTGTCCTTTACTGAAGTCTTTAGCAGTAGAGGTTCATAGTTGTGGGGACATGAGTACTCAATGTCAATTTTGTGAGGCTTATTATTTTAAACAGGAGAGACCCAGAGATGGACAATTTATTAGTTGTTGTCAAAAAGGAAAGTTCAAACTTCCAGAAAGGAAACAATTTCCAACCTATTTACAAAATATTATGACTGAACCTACTTTTCCAAATTACAAAAATTTTAAGACAAACATAAGATCCTACAATAGTGCCATATCATTTGCATCTATGGGGGCAACATTGGCTGCTAATGTACCAGGACATGGTCCTTACTGTTTTAAAGTCCAAGGACAAATTTATCATCGGACTTCACATTTACATCCAGAGGAAGGAGATCAAAGAAAATTCGCTCAACTATATGTCCTAGATACAATGGAAGCTGTTGACCAACGTATGCAGATGGAAGAAAATAAAAAATGCTTACCCAGTGTTTTTATAGAGCTAAATAACATTATGGACAACAATCCCTACAGTAAAGCTTACAAAAAATTGGCAGAAGTAGAAAATGAACAACTACTTCATGCAAAAAGACATCAATTACCCATGCCAAAGGTTAATATGGTGCTTAAAAGAGACAGACATGAGGGGCGGAGCCAGCGTCTGAAGCAGCAAGACGTGTGTGCCCTGAGCTCCTGCTCAAAACTCAGAGCTGAAGCTTATAAGGGGCTAAAAAGCCCAGCAAGGGGACTACCTTACCCCTACAGCAATTGGGGGAACTGGAGGGGACACCCCAAACCCCTCTCCGGGTGCTTCTAGTCACCCCGCCGGCGTCACCCGCAACAACGCACCCTGCCAAGGCACAGGAGGGTGAAGGCACAGCCAGGGCTCACCTGGAGAAGGTGTAAACAGGCCCTGGTCCAGGAGTGCTGTGCAGGACCCGTCCGGATTGGCCCAGGAGGTCACAGAGACTGGAGGGGCCCTGAAACGGGTGGCGGCCATCTTGGCCCTACACGTGGCCAGCGTGAGGAAGAAGATCCAGGCGCAGTGAGTACTCTGGGAGAGGGCCGGGGGCTCCCCAGTGGAGACCAGTGGCGGCTGGCCCGGTTGGACTGGCCTGGGAAGGCTGCAGACCCCCAGAGGAGGCAGCTGGGGAAAGAAACTAAGGGCCCAGAAAGCCCGCGAAACGGGAGGCGGCCATTTTGTGTCCAGGGCCTAGTGCAAGGGCCATTGCCAGGCTAGAATACTCCCTCAACACCCCAAACAGCTTACAAGCAGCATCTCCAGGGGATCTAGAGAGGCTGAAGTGGGCTGCCCTGTCAGAGACCCACAGAACATAGAACACACTACTAATCAGCTCCCAGAGACTACCTTTCTGAATCCAGGCTGCTCAAACTAGGACAGGCCTGTCTCTACTACAACTTGTGTGTTGAACTTTGCATTTCTTTATTAGGCAAAAGGCCTTTGTACTGCTAATTGCTCTCTCACTAACAGTCTGTAACTGGTGGTGCATTGTTGACCGGCATAATAGCTGGAATTCCTGGGTGCCAATCCAATGAGCAGTAACATAGGCAACAACCTGCTGATCTCCACACACTCCAGTCTGAAGAGGCAAAACATCAAGAGTAAAAGTGGCCTGAAACTGAAGGCTTCCATTGCCACCTAGTGGAGCCGTGGTCACACTACAACAATCTGGTACTGGAGCAAACGACTAATAGCAGCTAACAAGGCTTATCTCTCTAGGATGTAGAATTCCTGGGGGGGAAAAAGGGGAACTCCTGCCGGCGGGGGCTGCGTCATGCTGAGAAACATCCCTGGCACTGTCATCTAATCCCACGGGGCAAGAAGAAAGCAAAAAAGGTCCTGAGGAGACAGAAGAGAGTCCCCCACACACCATAGAATTACTGTGGGTGTCCTTAGCCAAAATACATCAAAGTAACAAACATGGGGAAGAACAAGAAATCCCTCTCAACTAAGAGGATTGAGGAACATTTCAAGAGAGCTGGGGCCTCCAACATTGAAGCCCAGGGCTCAGAATCTGAACACTCTGATCACTCAGACTCAGAGCAGCAGGCCGCATCCTCGCAACCAGAGGTAAACATCACTGAGAACTCAATGGCAAAGTTTGAAGCTCTTTTGGAAACGCATATTAATAGGGCAGTTGCAGCCCTTCAAAAAGATTTGCACGAGTTGGGGCAGCGGACCAATCTCCTTGAGGAGTCTGTGGACCAGATAATATCGACTCAAGAGAATGATAGGGTAAACATTGCAGAGAACACCTCCCGCATCTCTAGCATTGAAGATAAACTTGAAGATCTAGAGAATCGGTCGAGAAGGTTCAATATAAGAATAAGAGGGGTGCCGACAGCAGTAGTTGATCTCCCCCGCTACCTTAAAGCTACCATCGACAAGATCCTATCGGAAACTCCAGATCATATATGGGAGGTGGAGCGTGCCCACAGGGCCCTGGGAGGAAGCAAAAATCAAGACCTCCCCAAGGACATTATTGTTAGGCTATTACGCCAGCATTCCAGGGACCTAATATTGTCTACAACACGCAAGATGGCATCGATTGTTGGCCCCGACGGATCCAAGCTACAATTCTATGCAGACCTCTCCCCTATCACACTCCAGAGGCGGAGGCTAATGAAACCAGCCCTAGAGATACTCCAACGCCAGGGCATCAGATATAGATGGGGATTTCCTTTTGCTCTTTCCTTCTCCCTAAATGGGGTGCACCACTCATCTCGCTCTCTGGAGGAGTGTCTAGGTCTCCTTAAAAGACTGGCCCTGACAACAGAGGAACTTGCAATTGGGCCTCCTGCACCCCTCATCACTCGGTTGCCTCAGAGGCATTGGACGGAAGTCACCAGTCTAAAGAAAACCTCAGATAAGACTTTTGGGGTCCTCACCCAGAGGCCAGACCAAGACAGGGGCAATCGGAGGGTGTGAAACCCTTTCATAGTTTCCCTAGAGACTTCTTTTTTTCCCCTTCCTTTGATGAGCAGAGGACAGTTGCAGCGGAGGGGGGGGGGATCTTGTTGTCCCTACCTCAGCCAAGTTTGGACACTATCTACGTCTGAGTGGGATTATTGACTCCAGAGTTGGGGACACTGCCCCCCAAAGCTATAAAGAAGACCTCTATACTTAAAGCTGCGAGTGGTTCTGCATGCCTGTTAATGACTTGCTTTAACCTGTTTGTGTTTTCCTCCCTATAAGAAGGTTTAACTTGCAATAGTCTTAGCTACTGTTAATGCCTTATAAAATAGGATGTTTTTATTATCTTGTTCCTTCCTCTATTGGAAGGTTTAATCCGGTAAAATTGTGCTCATAGAACATAAATGTCAGTTGCCAGGATGTTTTCTGTTTACTCTTGTTGTAATTGCTCACCATTTAGGTAGCCCCCCAGAAATCCCCCCCGCCGGTGGGAGGACCCATGATTCTAGCCAGGAAGTATGCAGGCTAGGATAAAGAAACTGGCTTTACTAAACTGTAGCCCCACAGGGAGAGTGTTCTACCCCTTTACTCTCTCTCTAGTCTTTCTTTTTTCCTGTACTCTGCTCTCGCGGGCTTTGCCCACCCTCACGCTGTTTTCCTGTATACTCAAATTCCTCCTCTCCGTCCGCCGCTCTCTTTCCACCTACAGCGCCTCCTTCCATCACCCCTCCTATTGGTGGACGAGAGGCCAACAAATGGCCCCCAGTTACTCCCCTATGGCCTCTGTAAATGCAACCCAACGGGGTGGAGGGCTCCCCTACTGGGGCTGCAGGCTTGCACTTAGCCTGAATAATAATCTTTTATTCCCACACAATTGTAGTCTAGACGGGGACTGTTCCCTTGACAAGTTGTTTATTGTGATGAGCTCTGCTAATATCCTCACATCCTTAGAAATGACTAACCAACTATCTCTCTTTTATGCTCCCGGCAGATCAGGTATCTATAGCGATCCACACTCTAGCCGACTTCCAGTCCTGGACCGGATGGGCCGCTCTCCGCTCCCTCCGCACGGCCGCTTCAGAGAGGTACAATGGGACACGCAAAATATAGGCTTATTACACCTAATTACACATGAGCGCCCCGGCTAGGATAATCACCCATAACGTAAAGGGGTTTAACTCCCCCTTTAAAAGAAGGAAGGCTTTCCTATATTATAAAAATTTTAGTCCCTCAGTCATCTTTCTTCAGGAAACTCACTTTGCCAACAACAAGGCTCCTACTTATTTCAGTAAAGACTACCCCCAATATTACTATACAACCCAAACATCTAAGAAGGAAGGGGTAGCGATCTTGCTCCACAGGAATTTCCAGTTCCAATTGGACGCAAGAGTAGTGGACCGGGAGGGGTACTTTTATATCATAAAAGGTACAGTTCAAGGAAACCCGATCTCTTTAGCATCGTTTTACGCGCCCACTGTAGCTCCCCACAAGACTCTGATAAGATTTCTAAAGACCCTAGAGGTGGGGAACTGGGGACAACTCATAATAGGGGGTGACCTTAACCTGGTTCTGGATCAGGTGGCAGATAGGTCTAAACCTTCGGCTCATAATCTCTTCTCGCACAAAATCAAGCAGATTAGGAGGCTCCTGCACTCTTTAGATCTAGTGGACGCTTGGAGGGGGCACCATCCACGGGGGAAGGAATATACTTTCTATTCCTCAAGTCATGGGACCTACTCCCGCATAGATGCTCTTCTTGTGAGCTCCGCACTACTGGACCACTCCAGGGACGCTAATATAATCCCGTGCACTTGGTCAGACCATGCAGCAGTCTCTCTGGAGGTAGAGCTGGGGACCCAGACTTTGCCTTACTCCTGGAAAATAAATGAATATTTATTAGCGCTGCCTGCAGTCCAGGAGCAAATTGCTGCTGAGCTGAAGGCGTTCTTTGAAATCAATGCGGGAGGGGAGTCGGAGCCAGGTTGGGTGTGGGTGGCCCATAAGGCCTACATAAGGGGGACTTGCATTAAAATTGCCTCCCATCATAAGAAAATGACCCGCAAACGGGAGAGTGATCTCATGACGAAGTTAGCACAGCTAGAGAAGCAGAACCAGCTGTCCCCCTCCCCCTCTCTTAGGGGTCAGATAGATGAGGCCAAATTGGAGTTAGAGGGTATTCTAGCGGTTAGGACTGAAAAGGCGTTAAGGAGAACACAGCATCTATTTTACTTAAAGGCGAATAAGCCCGATAAATTGTTGGCGAGGAGCTTGAAGGCGCGGTACGCACAATCTAGAATCTCCCAAATTAGGGCAGGGACGGGTGCTCTTACGTTTAGCCAGAATGAAATCCAAGAGACATTTAGGGACTTCTACCAATCTCTCTACACTTCACAGAACATGGCCCCAGAACACTATATTACCTCATATCTAGACTCCCTAGATCTCCCGCAAGTTTCAGTAGGGGATTTGCAGAACTTAAACAAGGAGGTCACGGTAGAGGAAATCCTAGAGACAATAAAAGAGCTTAAGCTTGGAAAGTCGCCTGGCCCGGATGGGTTTACCAATATTTATTACAAGAAATTCCCAGAAATACTAGCCCCTCACCTGTGTAACCTTTTTAACTCAATTCTGAGAGGGGAGGCAATCCCCCCCGAGCTGAACAACGCTGACTTGACATTGTTCCCTAAAGAGGGCAGGGACTCCAAAGAGGCTAAAAATTATCGGCCAATTGCACTCCTGAATGGAGACATTAAGTTGTTAGCAAAAATTTTTGCCAAAAGAATCTCGGCTTTTCTTCCAGCACTGATTCACAAAGACCAGTCAGGTTTTATCCCACACAGGCAGACGGGGGACAATATCAGGAGGACTTTAAATATCATACACATAGCTAGATCAGGTGGACCCCCCGTGTGTATTTTAGCCTTGGACATTGAAAAAGCGTTCGATATGCTGGAATGGCCATTTCTGTTTGCCACATTGTCTAAATTTGGGTTTAAGGGCCAGTTTATCAGCCTGCTGCGCTCATACTATACTTCACCCAAAGCCTGCCTTAAGCTACCCGGTTCTCAGAGAGCCTATATCAATATCGGACGCGGCACTCGGCAGGGCTGCCCACTATCTCCACTCCTCTTATCACTAGCAATTGAACCTTTAGCCCAGGCGATCAGAGCAAATTCCAAAATAGGTGGTGTACGGGTGGGACATCAGCATGTGAAATGTTCTTTATTTGCTGATGACCTCCTTTGTACCCTGACGAACCCGGGCCCATCGATTCAAGCTCTGATGGAAACGATCACGCAGTATAGCTCCTTGTCAGGGCTCAGATTGAACCAGGAGAAGACAGAGGCCCTTAGTGTTGGTCTTCCCCCAGACATATTGAACCGGCTGAAACTAACATATAATTTCCTGTGGCCAGCCTCTCACATTAAATACTTGGGAATTAATCTAACCAGTACATTAGCAGAAATGTATAAAGCTAACTTCCCTCCCCTCTTTAGAACACTGCAGAGAGACCTAAACATCTGGTCGAGGCGGCATATCTCCTGGACGGGTCGGATTGCTGCGGTCAAGATGAACATCTTGCCAAGGCTGCTCTACCTAGCCAGGACTTTGCCCATTCAAATAAACAATGCAGAGTTGTCCCGTTTCCAATCCCTGGTATTTAAATTTATATGGAGGAATAGACCTCCAAAGATAGCCAGGAGGATAATGTTTAGGCACAAGTCCAAGGGCGGTCTATCATGTCCTAATTTTTCCAACTACCTCAAAGCGGCGCAACTTGCTTTTATCCCCTTGGTGCACTCCATCCATCACCAACCAAATTGGGTGTTTATTGAGGACGCATTAATGGCTCCCCTGACTTGGAGAATAATTCTATGGGCTCCTCCCTCAGAGACATACGGGGACCGGATTAGTAACCCTATCACTAGCTTCACCTTAAGGACTTGGAACCGGGCCAGACGGGAACACAAATTAGCCCACGCCTTGTCTCCCCTAACTTCTGTGTTCTCATCTCCCTCCCTTTTGACCTCTCTGTCAGTAGAATCGAGAAATTTTTGGAGCACGCTTAACTTAGACAAATTGGGATCATGGGTGGACAGCGATAGAATCTTAACACTAGACACAGTGAAAAGGGATCATATAATACCCCAGCGAGAGCTATTTAATCTTACAAAAATAAGATATTGGATAGGGGAGGTGGTGAGGAAGCATGGACCCCCCATGGCTACCTGGCTGTCTACAATATGCAAGAATGTACCGCTTTTTAAGGGAACCCTGGGAAATCTTTATGACATATTAAACTCTCCCCCGGATCTTACAAAGTCCCCCTTCATGATAAAGTGGGAATCTGATTTACAACAAACTTGGGAGGGGACAACTTGGGCCGAGGCCTTTTTGAATCTCTCCAAGGGTTCATTTAATTTCAGTCTCTTGGAAACTTCCCTAAAAATTCTGCACCGGGCTTACACGACTCCAGTCAGATTGAACAAGATATTTCCAACAATCTCAGATAAGTGCTTTAGAGGGTGTCAAGGTAGGGGGGATTTCATTCACACATGGTGGCAATGCCCCAGGGTGGCTGAGATCTGGGAGAAGGCAGCCACACTAATTTCAGGATTATTGCATACCCCTATTACACCTTCAATAGCGACATGCCTTCTAGGAATACATCATTCAGAATTAGGGAGAAAAGGCAATAGGTTAGCTCAAATGATTTATCTTGCAGTCAAGAACATAATTGCCAGGCGATGGAAAGATAATTCTATCAGTTTTCAAGAAGTGATTAATAAAGTAAAATTTCTATTTATTAATGAAAGGATGACTTATACTCTTTTAGACTCTCTCCCGGCATTTTTGGAAATTTGGGAGCCTTGGATTAGATCACCAAACGGTATTCCTTGAGGAGGGATAGTCTGGGGGGTCGGGTGGGGCCTGTTTTTTCTGAGGCGGCTAGGTGTGGAGCCGAGTGGGGAGCGGTGCGGTTCGGACGGGATTGGAAGAAGGCTGATTGTTCTGTTGGAGGTGAGGTAATAATACAATGATTATTGGGGAGAACAAAAAAAAAAAAAGTGCTAAAGAGGCGGCGGAGAGGGGGAGTGTTCGGAGGAATATTGAATTTTCCTTTGGAATGGCAAGCGAGAGTAAACTTTTATCTCTCTCACTTTTATTCTTTATGCTGAATCTATTTAAGCTCAGCTAGTTTACTATCTTTACGGAGTTGTTAGAAATTTATATGTATTATAATTATCACTAAAAATTTTTGAAAACAAGGTTTTTTGAGGAAAGAGAGAATGGTCTCAGTATTACATTTTGGAGGAAATCTGTGTTCAGGTGTCAAATGTACGTTTATTCCTGAAATGTTTTAATTGTTACTGCCATTCATATTACTCTCAATAAAGTTTATATGATAAAAAAAAAAAGAGACAGACATAGTGATAAACGTCGTTATAACTTGCCAACATCAAATGAGGTTGCAATGGTCTTTCAGAATGATGAAGGAGAACCACCATTTCAAAGAGACATTAGAGTATATCCCAGAAATGAGGAGCAACCATTTATTAATATTAATATCTTAAGTCCAAATTTAGATCCAATGACATATCCCATCTTTTTCCCACATGGAGAAGCAGGTTGGCAACCAAAATTAACCCTTCCCAGTTACCCAAATGCTAAAGCCAGAATCCGAAATAATGTTTCTATGCTTGAATTTAAAGTTGCTCAAATTGCCATTAGAGATGAATTTAATCCAATTTTATGTGGTGGAAAACTAACACAACAATGGATTATTGATTCATATTTGCAAGTTGAGGCAAATAATTTAAACTTTATAAAATATCAACAAGATAAACTACGTGTAGAACAATATTGTGGACTCATGGACTATGTTGCTGACGTGGCTACAAGCAGAGACATGACAGCTGGCAAAGCCATCATTTTACCATCTTCTTTTCAAGGATCTCCTCGAAATATGAGAGAAAGATACAATGATGCTATGGCTATTGTGACAAAATTTGGAAAACCAGATTTATTTGTGACATTTACATGTAATCCACAATGGCCAGAAATTAATCAAAATCTACTTCTTGGACAAAGTGCTTCAGATCGACCAGATTTAGTAGCCAGAGTTTTTAAGATCAAATTAAATGAATTAATACGTGACTTTACTATAAATCAGTTATTTGGCAAATGTCTTGCTTATGTATATACCATTGAATTTCAAAAAAGAGGCCTTCCACATGCACATCTTCTCATAATACTTCAAGAAAAAGATAAATTAGATACTTCGGACAAAGTGGATGCAGTCATAGTTGCTGAACTACCAGATCCAGAACTATATGGTAGACTATATGAGATTGTTACTCATCGCATGATTCATGGACCCTGTGGAGACCTTAATCCATAATCACCATGTATGGAAAATAATAAATGTTCAAAAGATTTTCCAAAAGATTATAGAGACAAAACATATGCAAATTGTGATGGATATCCACTTTATAAAAGAAGAGAAGGAGATAGTGCCATTATTCGTGGCAAAAAAGTGGACAATAGATATGTAGTGCCCTACAATCCACATTTACTCATGAAGTACAATGCCCACATCAACGTAGAAGCCTGCACTTCCATCAAATCCATTAAATATGTCTACAAATATATTTACAAAGGTTACGATGCAGCTACTGTAGTCGACAAAAGTGCAGACAACCCTGAAAGTAGTGAGTTAGTACATGATGAACTTGCATCTCATGTAGATGCTCGCTATGTCAGTGCGCCAGAAGCTATGTGGCGGCTTTTAAAATTTGAAATGCATGATAGATCACATGCAGTATATAGGTTAGCAGTACATTTGCCACAACGACATTTAGTCTATTTCCATGCTGGAAATGAAATGAATGCATTGGCCCAAAGTGAAGATCGTCACACTACACTAACTGCATGGTTTGCATTAAATTCCACTGATGCTCAAGCAACACAATACTTATATATTGAAATTCCATATCACTATGTTTTTGTGAATGGATTATGGAGAGCAAGAAAAACCAGAGGCAATAAAATAATTCCACGAATTTACACAGTCAGTCCAAGAGATGTTGAACGTTTTTGCTTACGGATATTACTTTTAAATGTTCCAGGAGCACAAAGTTTTGAACAATTAAGAACTGTTAATGACATTGTATATGAATCCTTCCATTTAGCTGCAAGACATAGAAACTTACTCGCTGATGATACAGAGTGGGAAAGATGTTTAGAAGAAGCAGCACAATGTCAAATGCCACGACAGATGAGAGAACAATTTGCTTTTATTTGTATCTTCTCAAATGCTCCAAATGCATTAGCTTTGTGGGAGACTTTTAAAAGTAATATGGCTGAAGACTTTATGCGACGATACAATAAACCCATTACACACTTAAAAGCGTTAATGGAAATTCAAGAAGTCTTTTTAACTCATGGATTAAGTTGTGCAAGTTTTAATTTGCCTGATCCAGGTCTTATAGATGACATTAACTTTGAAGACTATGACATTCAACTACAAGCAGAAAGAACAGAAGAAAGACTTGCAACTTTAAATACACTACAATTGCAAGCATTTGATGCCATTAAAAATGCTATAGATGATGACATGGTGACAGAGCGTTATTTCTATCTTGATGGACCTGGCGGATCAGGGAAAACATATTTGTACAATTTATTAATGAGTTCAGTACGAGCACAAGGAAAAATAGCAATGGCGTTTGCCACTACTGGAATTGCTGCACTTTTATTAGAAGGTGGAAGAACTGTTCATAGTGGATTTAAACTGCCAGTGCCTATTTTAGAAAATTCTGTGTCAGATATTCGCATGACATCCTTACAAGCAAAGAAATTGAAGAAATGTAAATTAATTATAATAGATGAGGCCACAATGATTTCATGCTATGCCCTCCAATGTATTGACCGTTTGCTTCGTGAAGTCATGGATAATATTTTTCCATTTGGTGGAAAGGTAATGTTGTTGGGTGGCGATTTTAGACAAACATTACCTGTCGTTGTACATGGAAATCGAACAGACATTATTGAAACATGTATAAAGTCAAGTACAGTATGGAAACATTTTACCCATCTTCAACTGCAACAAAATATGAGATCAGAAGGCCAAACTGATTTCAATGATTGGCTTATTAAAATTGGAGAAGGCAGAACAGAAAAAATACTACATTTACCTGACGACACTGTAGAGATCCCACCTCATATGATTTGTCAACAAGATATTATATCGGCTATATTTGAAGGGGGCATAAATAACGAAGAATATTCCGAGCTTGCCAACCAAGTTATACTCACGTGTAAAAATAAAGATGCATTAATACTCAATAATGAAATCTTAAAAAAAATTAATGCACCACAAAGAAATTATCACAGTGCTGATTCTGTACTTGCTGATGACAATGAAAGTCAGGCAAACTTTTCAACTGAATTCATTAACTATTTAACTCCTTCTGGAATGCCACCACATATTTTGCAGCTAAAGAAAGGTGCAATTATCATGTTACTGCGAAATATGAACCCCAAAAAAGGCCTATGCAATGGCACAAGATTAATTGTTCAACAATTAAAGGACCATTTTATAGATGCTGAAATTTTAACTGGGACCCATAAAGGAGAGAGAGTTTTCATACCAAGAATAGATTTAGCACCAAGTGAAAGTAGTCTCCCTTTTATACTTCAAAGAAGACAATTTCCCATTATTATGGCATTTGCCATGACCATTAATAAATCACAAGGTCAAACTTTCAAATCTGTGGGTATTTTCTTGGAAGAACCAGTTTTTGCACATGGTCAATTGTACGTTGCGTTGTCACGGTGCAAAAATCCACAGGCTATTAAAGTTTACATTGAAAACAATGAAAGTCAAGGTGATTTATTAGAAGATGGACGTATTTTTACTAAAAACATTGTCTACTATGAAGTACTATAACTTTGCAGGATACAAACTAAAGCCATGCAAACATTTTGGAAAAACATTCAAAAATACAAAACAATTGGTTGTTTAATTCAGTCATAATTAATGAAAGTCATGTTTATGGATAATTCGCCTCACAAAATACTTGCCTTGCATTTCTATGAAAAATTATGTTAAAATGTTAAGTCACTATGTTAATGTTTCTAATGTTACAAGTTTAAAAACAATATTTTCAAGTTATTTCATTCAACATATTACAAAGTTCATGTTAAGAGCTCAAGCACCTTTTAAGTCACAATGTAAATATTCTCTGTTATCTTAAGATTACTACCTACATTAATGTTTATCACCAGTTTATGTGCTCAGTAATGAATTACTTTAATTACGTACGGTTTAAGGAGAGTTTTTACTGTATGCCTTCCTCTACATTCAATGTATATTAAACTTAACAATTATTATGATACAAATTGCATGTTAATACTGATTAATTTAAAGTTAAACTGTTTTTACATTCAAATGTTAATACTTTTAATTCAAAATTATGTTACAAAATGTATTTACTTTGTTCCTGTTTATAATTTTCAAAATTACACAAATGTTTTGCAAAACTTAAAAAGTTACATAAAAAATAAAGTTCAATTTTAAAAATATATACTTTCAAGGTTATTGCTTACATATATTTTAAACTTCATGGTAAAATTCGGCACGTTTCAAAAAGTCTTTTTACTTTCTACTTTCCTCTGGATTCTATGTATATTAAAGTGAACAATTCTTCAGATACAAAATTCATTTTAAAAAACCATTACATCAACGTTTTACAAAAATACATGTTCATATCACAATACTTACAAGGGTCAAAAATATATTTAAATAACTAAACAACTTCACAAACATATACATCACATTGCCGTCATTTTTTGACGGGCAAGTCGCTAGTTGTATCATAATCTTCTGCATTTTGGGGTAGGCAGTCAACATTTTCTCTACCGTTTGCTCATAGAACAAAGCAGAACTTCCCACAAGTAAACAGTATGAAACCATAGTGTGAAGCAGAATGAAACCCGCAGAGACACTAAAAATTGGTCAACTTTAGAGGTGAGTAGATGAACAATAAAAACTAATGAGCCTAATGTTAACCACTTTTTGGATTTTAATATGGCTTTGATTTTTTTTTTCTGTCATTACTCTACATTCAGATTCAGTGTCTTTTTAATAACTTCACTTTCAGTATTATTTTATGAATCCTATTTATCAGACTTTGTAAGACTTTAGAAACTTTGCTATTTGATATTTAGGCTTCAAAGTATAAAACAGAAGTGAAATTTTCAACACCACCTGTTTAAATTGAAATCTTAACTTCCTTTGATAGATATATGAATGTTTTACTTGAAAAGTCATGTTCTTTTTCATTGATCATAAAAGTTAGTTACTGTTTGATCTGTCTATCCTTAAAGGAACATGTAAGGTTTCTGGATTTCACTAGGTATATAATATAATTGTACATCTATTTATTTGTGTGTACTTTATTTTATTAAAAAGTGCTTATAAGTTTGGGTTTTACTGCCCAACATCAAACAGATACTAGCTGCTTGGGTCTGCCCTCTGCAAATATCGAAGACGTTGATTCTGCTGTCCTTGCTGTGCTGTGTCCCGTACTAACCAATCAGTGACCATCTCTCAGCATCATGCTGCTGATAGGCCAGGACACTACACTGCATAACCCAACCTACTGAGTCTGTGTCTGCCTATGCTCCAGTAGGCAGACTCACATAGGAAATATTTGTTTGGGGCTAGGCAGTAAAAACAGTGCATAATAGCACTTCTTAATAAAATAAAGTACATAAATGTAAACAGATGCACAGGTATACTATCAGTGGCAGAGCTAGAGAATGGAGGGCCCTTCAGGGGGTTGTAAAAAATATTTTGCACTGGACTCCCTGGGACAAAATCACTCAGTGCTCCTCCCACAGACCTGCTCCTCTAACTACTCCCCTCCCAAAGACCTCTTCTCCTTACAGTAAACCTTCCCAGGACTCCTTTCCATAGCTGCTTCCCTTCCCATACCTCCTGCCTGTGGGAAGCTCCTCTGCCTGCAGCATAGCTCCAGGACGTGCAAGCTCCACTTTCCAGCAACATCCTCTATGGATATATATATTTATATGTATATTTTTATATATATATATATATATATATATATACAGTCAGGTCCATAAATATTGGGACATCGACACAATTCTAATCTTTTTGGCTCTATACACCACCACAATGGATTTGAAATGAAACGAACAAGATGTGCTTTAACTGCAAACTTTCAGCTTTAATTTGAGGGTATTTACATTTAAATCAGGTGAACGGTGTAGGATTTACAACAGTTTGTATATGTGCCCCCACTTTTTAAGGGACCAAAAGTAATGGGACAATTGGCTGCTCAGCTGTTCCCTAGCCAGGTGTTTGTTATTCCCTCATTATCCCATTTACAAAGAGCAGATAAAAGGTCCAGAGTTCATTTCAAGTGTGCTATTTGCATTTGTTGCTAACTCTCAATATGAGATCCAAAGAGCTGTCACTATCAGTGAAGCAAACCATAATTAGGCTGAAAAAACAAAACAAACCCATCAGAGAGATAGCAAAAACATTAGGTGTGGCCAAATCAACTGTTTGGAACATCCTTAAAAAGAAAGAACGCACCGGTGAGCTCAGCAACACCAAAAGACCCGGAAGACCGCGAAAAAAAACAATTGTGGTGGATGACCAAAGAATTATTTCCCTGGTGAAGAAAACACCCTTCACAACAGTTGGCCAGATCAAGAACACTCTCTAGGAGGTAGGTGTATGTGTGTCAAAGTCAACAATCAAGAGAAGACTTCACCAGAGTGAATACAGAGGGTTCACGACAAGATGTAAACCATTGGTGAGCCTCAAAAACCGGACGGCCAGATTAGAGTTTGCCAAACAACATCGAAAAAAGCCTTCACAGTTCTGGAACAACATCCTATGGACAGATGAGACTAAGATCAACTTGTACCAGAGTGATGGGAAGAGAAGAGTATGAAGAAGGAAAGGAACTGCTCATGATCCAAAGCATACCACCTCATCAGTGAAGCATGGTGGTGGTAGTGTCATGGCGTGGGAATGTAGGGCTGCCAATGGAACTTTTTATCTTGTATTTATTGATGATGTGACTGCTGACAAAAGCAGCAGAAGGATTTCTGAAGTGTTTCGGGAAATATTATCTGCTATTATTCAGTCAAATGCTTCAGAACTCATTGGATGGTGCTTCACAGTGCAGATGGACAATGACCCGAAGCATACTGCAAAAGCAACCAAAGAGTTTTTTTAAGGGAAAGAAGTGGAATGTTATGCAATAGCCAAGTCAATCACCTGACCTGAATCCGATTGAGCATGCATTTCACTTGCTGAAGACAAAACTGAAGGGAAAATGCCCCAAGAACAAGCAGGAACTGAAGACAGTTGCAATAGAGGTCTGGCAGAGCATCACCAGGGATGAAACCTAGCGTCTGGCGATGTCTATGCGTTCCAGACTTTAGGCTGTAATTGACTGTAAAGGATTTGCAACCAAGTTTTAAAAAGTGAAAGTTTGATTTATGACTGTTAATCTGTCCCATTACTTTTGGTCCCTTAAAAAGTGGGAGGCACATATACAAACAGTTGTAATTCCTACACCGTTCACCTGATTTGGATGTAAATATCCTCGAATTAAAGCTGAAAGCCTGCAGTTAAAGCACATGTTTGTTTCATTTCAAATCCATTGTGGAGGTGTATAGAGCCAAAAAGATACGAATTATGTCGATGTCCCAATATTTATGGACCTGACTGTATATATTGTTTTTTTTGTAAATATACACAAACATATATGCACACATTTCTAAGTATACTATCTCTACATAGCATCCAATCCCTTTCAAAATCCACCCCCACACAGCATCCATCCCTCTTTTCATTCATCCCTACATAGCACCCAGTCCTTGTCCCCAAGGGAGGATAAAAATGAAATGCAAAAAAATTATGTTTTAAACTTTACACAACATTGGGCCCCCCTCAGAGAAGGGCCCAGGTGCACTGCACCCCCTTCACCACTGGTAGATCCGCCCTGTATACTATATATCTAGCAAAATCCAGTAACGTCTATGTTACTTTATGTACACAGGTACTTTCCATCACAGAGATCAAAATAATTAACTATTAATGTAATTAGTTGATCATGGATATGTGGGTCCACACAACTGTATTATTTTTAAATCTTGTCGTTTTATTTAAATATATTCCAGAAAGTTAATGTGAAAATGCCACAGCAATAGTACACATTTCATACCTTTTTTAAGTGGTAAAGATCTCTACATGATGGTGCAAAGCAGTAACCATGAGTTCAGAGTCCCTACAAAATGTTCTGTCTTGCATTAAAGAAAACGTGTAAGTTCTGTTTGTGAGTATTATTTCTTCATTATTTTATTAGTGTCTAAAACTGAATGATAATTTCTAATGTTACTGCCGTATAAATTGTTTGAATGCTGTATATTTATTATCAATGATTATTGCTGCAGTGAACTGACTGTCGTCTACTTCAAACAGACATTGGTAACGAATGCATTGAAGGCAACAGCTGGCACCCACAGGATGATAATGTAGAGCTTAGATTCAGTCACACACAAGGTTAGACGCACAATTGTGCACATAACTGTATGTGTGCCACTGCATCATTACTTTCGGTTTTAAACTGAGCACAGATTAGACACCTTTTACTAAGGTTCATATACAAAGGAATACATCTGTGTTATTCTTTGTTCTGAAATCATCTGCAGGATTTATAATATGTGACAGCATGATACTGCACAGTGTCTCATTTACCGCTATCTTTTCCTTGCCACTCATTTATTTTGGGAGGTAAGCCTACTGTTTGCACTGTTTTTTTTCCCTACTGACATATTGTTATAGCAGACCTTTTATGTTTTCCATTGTCAGAATGTCCTGTGGCTTATTTTATGATTCATACCTCAATGTTCCTACCCTTTTGTCAGAATAAGGTGTGAAATCTGTGTTCAGTTAATCTTTTTGAAAAAGCAGTTTCAGTGGTCACTCTTCTTCCTTTATATGCAACATTGCAAAACATACATTTACCTATACATGAACATTTTCCTCTGCCTCTTTTTCTTTATTTATCTCTTTTGCTTTGTACGTATTTCTTTCTCCTTATCTCTGTCTCTTTCTCTCTCTGTCTATAGAGAAGATCCCCCAGATCTGTAAGATACACATTTGATGAATTTATCTACCATAAAACTTTGTAATAGTTGACATTAAGAGCAACCTGTAAGTGTAATACATTTAACAAGTGACCATATAAATAAGCGGACAGTTTGTTCTAGTTTGAGCAAGAAGTGCCCATAGATATTAATTGGGTAACATAAAGTTTCAGCTATAGATACATAAAATGGCCTCTGCATGTAATAATTTAGTAAGATGAAATCTATTTTATATCACCTACAATATATATATATATATATATATATATAAATATATATATATATATATATATATATATATATATATGTGTGTGCGTGTGTAATGCGTGTAATGCTCCTGTTAGAGAGAAACATGTGTGGTAGCAAGAGAGAGTAGTAGTAATTGAGGAGTAGGAATTCGCAAAACTAACCTAGGGCAGCATAAAAAAGCACTAGCTCTCATGGGAATTTTTTCCAATTTTTGTTTATAGCACCATTTCCATCTTGATGTTTTAGCCTAGCGTGGAACCTCTGCCAAGGCTAAAGTAAGAACAAAACATCCACTTCCTTGTTAAAGAATTACATCCATAAATTATTATTTGCAAAAATATTAAGCATGGTGTAGATCCTATATGCCAAAATACTGCTCAATACACTATATTATTATTCAGGAGCCAATCATTTGCATAATAATGCAGCAATAATATTGCTGAATATCTCAGAAATTATTAATTTTATAAAATGAAAGGCTGATACAGTGTATAGAGTTTAAATATAATTAAAGATGTTTTTTTATAAGCTTTAATGGGGGGGTCACAAAGCCCTTTTTGTTTTTTGGGGGGATTTCCAGAATGTTCTCATATTCAGTCAAGTTTAATAATGGCTACCCATTTCAATAAGATGTTTCAATAAGTTTAAAAGTTACCCACAGAAGCCATTGTGACATTAAATATGACTTTTCCCACAGTTAAAATATGCAGTATACCAAATCCTTGATATTTTTCACATTTCCCAATAAAAAGTTATGACTGTTAGACAAAGGAATAGGCCGCTGTAATTTTTTTTCCCGAAATCATATGTACGACTCATATTATGTGACAGCACAATCTAACACTGTGCTTTGAATACAGCTTTCTTGGCCTCACAAGTCATTTATTTCAAGACATAAGCAGATTGTTTGCACAGGTCATTTCAACAGACTATTATAACAAAAAAATGTTCATCCTGTTTTTAAGAAATATTCTGTTGCTTACTTTATGTTTTATACTTCAATGGTATTCTCCTGTTGTTAAGAGTAGTGAGTTTGAAAGATTTTGGTCACCTAATAGTTTAGAATAGTCTTTTTGAGATTGAGTTACTTTTCTTTCATATTTTCAAGTAATAATTGTTTTTTTTGGTAGAGCGCAGATTCTTCCAGGGCCCATCCGGGGCAGAAGAGGAGGAGCACGTGGACATTGCACTGTTAAGTTGTGTTTATATGTTGTATGTTATTTTTTAACAGGGGGGGCCTCGCCGGAAAAGAAAATAAGAAGAAGCCGGACATGCTGGAAAGGTGAGTTGAATATTTAGAACTAGAGAATTGCCCATCAAAAAATGACGGCAATGAAATTGTAAGTGAGCTAATGCTGTTTGGTGTATAATAATAAAATAAATAATACATTAATAAATTAATACACTTTACCTATTTTGAAGTAATATATGCAGGAAGCTTTCTGTTGAAGAGCTGACAATCTGTTTTGATGTTGCTGGAGCATTAGTAGTGTGGAGCTGCTGTGTAAGCGTGATGAATGTGTGCAGTGTAATAGTGTGCATGCGCGAGACCAAACCGTTAGCGTAGTTGTGTACTTCCGCATTGTTCTAAAATGGCGGAAAATGTGTGGTATGCGTCTGTAGCGGAATATCCGTAGGTGTTTTGTGGTGTTTTCCGTGTTTCTCGTGGTGTTTTGTGTGTTTAGAGTGCTGTAGCCTCGTTTTCGTTTTGTTCGGCGGCAATTTTTTCTCTCGCTTAGAGAATTTTTGAGTGTTTAAACTCTTTTATTTTGAGGTAAATGAAGGTGTAACTTCATTTTTTGAGGTCCTGGATGCTCCCTCTTGCTGTAGGCAAGCCTTTTATGTATGTGTTGTGTGTATTTATTGTGTTTTTCATTTTTTCATGTCCGCGGGTTGCGGACGATTTTTGCGAGGTCGTAATGGGTGGTAACGTTTCTCGTATGTTGTTTGCGTTATGACGTGAAGTTTGCGAGGGTCGCAGTCGCTGGCAAGGAGCGCCTCCGGCGCTCCATGCCAGCAACTGAGGCCCTCGCTTCGTGAGGGACGGGGCTCGCTACGCGAGTCCGTAAGCGTTAGCAACAACTCGTATGCTCACAACTATATATGTGATATTTAGAATGTTTATTTTTACTATGTACTGTTTTGTACAATTTTTTTTCCCCTAGAGGGGCGATCTGAAGGGACAGCATCTGCAAAGGTGAGTGGTCTTAATTATTCTATTTTAGTTTACATTTAGGGTTTGTATATGTAGATAGGATTTAATGTATGTTAGATAGGAGGTATGTATTTTAGATAGGGGGTATGTATGTATTTCAGATAGGGTGTATGTAATTTAGGTAAGGGGGTATGTATTCATTTTCGATAGGGGGTATGTATGTATTTAGATAGAGGGAATTGTATTTTATTTGTGTTGTATTATATTGTAATGTAATGTATATATTTTGTATGTATTTCCTTTTCAGGTGTGTAATATTTTTTTATTTTCTGTAGTCGGGGCAGGGGGTTGTAATGTAGTTTTTTTTTTTTTGTAATGTAGCTTTCTTTCTTTTTGTAATGAAGATTCTTTTATTTTCTGTAATATAGCTTTTTTATTTTCTGTAATGTAGCTTTTTTATTTTCTGTGACTTAGGCTTTTTTTATTTTC
The DNA here is from genome assembly GCA_027410445.1 of Discoglossus pictus. Classification (NCBI taxonomy): domain Eukaryota; kingdom Metazoa; phylum Chordata; class Amphibia; order Anura; family Alytidae; genus Discoglossus; species Discoglossus pictus. The sequence continues at coordinate 29,509,697 of CM050173.1, read as the reverse complement.
TGTGACAGGTTTTATTACTTTTGTGTAATTAGTGGGGTGGGGTGTTTATTAGAGGGTGGGTAGGTAGTGTAGGTGTTAATAGGTTATTGTAGGGTTAGTTTAGATTTAACGGTTTAATGAGGGGGTATAGTGCATTGTAGTGTTTGTACTCAGTGTCATGAGGATCCTTGAGGACCCTCATGGCACTTATGTGGTTAATGTTAGGGTTCTAACTGGCCCATAAGGGTCTTTATATACACTTATGAGACTAATGGGGTTAACTAGAGGCTTATGAGGGTCTGCATAGACCCCCATAAGAGACTGGGTACTGTTAGGATGAAATATGGCTGGGTTGGATTAATGGGGTATAGTTAGGTTTAACAGTGTAGTTCTTACACTTTGTGTTATGAGGGCCCTGGATGAGCCTCATGGCACTTATAGTGCTATCACATGGGTTAATTAGTGTCCTTTATGGGTCTATATAGACCCTTATTGAACTGATGGGGTTAATTAGTGGCTTATGAGGGTCTCTATTGATCCCCACAGGTGACAGGGTTAATTAAGGGATTATGGGGGTCTGTATTGACCCCCATGAGTGACAGGGTTAATTAAGGGTTTATGGGGTCTGTATTAACCCCCATGAGTGAGAGGGTTAATTAAGGGCTTATGGGTGTCTGTATTGAACCATATGAGTGACAGTGTTAATTAATGGATTATGGGGCTCTGTATTGACCCCCATGAGTGACAGGGTTAATTAGTGGCTTATGGGGTCTGTATTGATCCGCATGAGTGACGGGGTTAATTAAGGACTTTTGGGTGTCTGAATTGACCCCTATGAGTGACAGGGTTAATTAATGGATTATGGGGATTTGTATTGATTGGCTTTGCAGCCAATCAGCAATACTGTATGCAGCCAGCTAGATGATGCGGAAGGCAGGGGCTGCTACGCTACACTCCCTAAATGAAAGATCCCTAAAAGACCATAAATCAACATTCAAGTAAAAATGCTTGAGCTGTTACACGGTTGTTCTTTAGACATACACCCTCTCCTTGATAAATTATGACAAATTATAATTGTAATGAAACCAAACACTTCAGCTTCTTCTTTCTATTCTAATCTGTCTTTTAGGTCGAATGAGCATTTATGCTTGATTTATGGTCCTGCAATGACCTGCAAAGTTTGAGGAGGAGTGATTGAGTTCATGGTCTGTGTGTATGTGTCTCTGTGTGAGTGCATGTGTCTCTGTGTGAGTGTCTGTATCTGTGTGTGAGTGTCTGTGTGAGTGCATGTGTCTGTCTCTGTGTGAGAGTGTCTGTGTGTGTCTGTCTTTGTGAGTGTCTGTGTGAGTGTCTGTATGTGTGAGTGTCTGTGTGAGTGCCTGTCTATGTGAGTGTGAGTGTCTGTGTGAGTGTCTGTGAGTGAGTGTCGGTCTCTGTGTGTGAGTGACTGTGAGTGTCTGTGAGTGTGTGTGTCTGTGAGTGTATGTGAGTGTGTGTGTCTATGAGTGTGTGTGTGACTGTGTGAGTGTCTCTGAGTGTGTGTGTCTGTGAGTGTCTGTGTGAGTGTCTCTGTGTGTGAGTGTCTGTGTGAGTGTCTGTAAGTGTGTGTGACTGTGAGTGTCTGTCTCTGTGTGTGAGTGTCTGTGTGTGTGTGTGAGTGTCTCTGTGTGTCTGTGTGTGTGTGTGAATATTTTACTTTGTAACAAAAAAGAGGAGGGACTACCATAGTGTAAACCTATAAACAAATGCATTTGGACACACAGTAATATTATACTTAGAAATAAGTACCTTAAAACAGAGATGTACATCTCAATAAAGAAATCCTTCCGTGAATTCTCAATGGAGCTACCAAAGAATGTTCCTGTACGTAATGTAGTGAATTGACATTGTACTACAATGGAGTGATGTTAAAAATATAAAACTAAATATGCTGATGTTAATAAAGTTCTCAATAAGGTGCTTAAAGTGAGTACTAAAAATAATTATAATAGTTAGTAGATGTGAGGAGAGAGGGGGAGAGAGAGGGATGGGGAGGGAGGAGGAGAGGGATAGGGAAAGAGAGGGAGGAAGAGAGCAGAGGGAGAGTAAGTGGGAGAGAGAGGGAGAGGGAGAGGAAGAAGGAGGAGAGAGGGGAGAGAGAAGGAGGGAGAGCAGGAAGAGAGAGTGGGGGAGAGAGGAAGGGGTAGAGAGATAAGGAGAGGGAGGTGGGGAGGGGGAGAGGGGGATGGGGGAGGAAGGTGGGGGAGAGAGGGAGTGTGGGGGAGAGGGAGAGTGAGTGAGGGAGGGGGAGGGAGGGTGGGGGGAGGAGAGAGAAGAAAGGGAGCAAGAGTGAGAGGGAGAGAGAGGGGAGAGGGAGGTGGGTGAGAGAGGGGGAGAGGGAGGGGGAGAGGAAGGTGGGTGAGAGAAACGGTAAGAGAGAGGGAGTGTGAGGGAGAGGTAGAGAGGGGCAGGGGGAGAGAGAGGGACGGGGAGAGAGAGAGGATGCGGACAGACATTGGGGAGAGAGAGGGATGGAGGAGGGAGGGAGATAGAGGGGGAGGGAGAGAGAGGGGGAGAGAGAAAGTGGGTGAGGAAGGGGGAGAAGTGAGAGAGAGGAAGGGGGAAGAGAATGAGGGGGAGCGAGGGTGGGAAAGAGAGAGAAGTAGAGGGAGGGAGAGAGAAGGAGGGGGAGAGAGAAGGAGGGAGAGTGAGGGAGAAGGGGAGAGAGAGGCAGGGGGAGTGAGAGAGAGGGAGGGTGAGGGAGGGGGGTGAGAGGAGGGGGAGAGAGGGTTGGGGGAGGAGGGAGAAGGAGAGCGAGGGACAGAGTGGGAGGGAGAGAGAGGGGGAGAGCGCGAGAGGAAGGGGGGAGAGAGAGGGATTGTGGAGAATAGGAAGATAAAGAGAGGGAGAGAGAGAGGGAAGGGGAGGGAGAGAGTGGGAGTGGAGAGAGAGGGGGAAGAGAGAGTGAAAGGGATAGAGGAAGAAAGAGGGTGGAGGGAGGGGGAGAGGGAGGGGAACAGAGAGGGGAGCAGAGAGGGGGGAGAGCAAGGGAGAAAGGGAAGGGAGGGGAGGAGAGGGAGGGGAAGGATGAAAGACAGAGGGAGGGGGAGAGAGGGAGGGAGAGATAGAGGGAGGGGGAGGGAGGGGGAGAGAGGGAGGATGAAGATGAAGAGAGTGAGGGGGAGAGGGAGGGAGAGAGGGAGGGAGGGCGAGGAAGAGATACAAAGAGCACATAGAGCTCAGACAGAGGACACATAGAGATACAGAGGGCACAGAGAGAGACAGAGGGTGCACAGAGAGAAAAATGATGCAAAGAGAGAGGGGGTGAGTGCATAGAGAGAGTGAGAGAGCACACAGAGACAGCACAGAGGGAGACAGCACAGACAATTAACCATAACATATATGAAACCGTAATTTATGATGGGCATGTTACTAGTAAAGAAATAGGTCCAAGTTCACACCATGTTTCGTCCACCTCTAGACTTCCTCTGACTTCCCTGAAGGCTAAGCCATATTTTTTTTAGCTTAATTACTATAAGGAACTTATTGCACACATTATTGTTATTAGTATATTTAGTTTTATATAATTATCATATTATAGTTCTGTATCCATCCGATATATTACTTTATGAACAGATTTTGAGACTTTGCAGAAATTCTAGAATCAGATACTTTTATTGCAGGTGTCCAAATAAATGTGTTTGTAGATTTACATTTAAGTACCGTATTTATCGGCTTATAACACGCACTTTTTCTCCCTGAAAATAGGGAGCAAATTATAGGTGCGTGTTATACGCCGATATTCCCTCCCCCTCCTCATCCTCAACCTCTCTCCTCATTCTAACCCCCCCTCCTCAACCTAACCCCCCCTCATCAACCTAAACCCCCCTCCTCAACCTAAACCCCCCTAAATAACTCCCCCTCACTTACCTGCTTCTGTTCCGGCCTAGGATCCGCTCCTTGACCCGGCGCGCATGTGACGTCACATGTGCGCCACGTCATTAGCATATACCTGGTGCACCTGGTATATGCTAATGACGTGGCGCACATGTAACGTCAAATGCGCGCCGGGTCAAGGAGCGGAGAGGAGGCTGGAACAGAAGCAGATAAGTGAGGGGGAGGTGAGGAGGGGGGTTAGAATGAGGAGGTGGGTTGAGGTTGAGGATGGGGGTTGAGGAGGGGGTTGAGGAAGGAGGATGAGGAAGGGGGTGTTGAGGGGGTTTGAGGAGGGGGTTTGAGGATGGGGGGTTGAGGAGGGGGTTTGAGGAGGGAGTTTGAGGAGGGAGGTTGAGAATGGGGTTGAGGATGGGGTTGAGGATGAGGAGGGAGGTTGAGGATGAGGAGGGGGTTGAGGATGAGGAGGGGGTTGAGGATGAGAAGGGGGGTTGAGGAGGGGGGTTGAGGTTGAGGAGGGGGGTTGAGGAAGGAGGATGAGGATGGGGGGTGGAGGAGGGGGTTGAAGATGGGGGGTTTGAGGAGGGGGTTGAGGAGGGAGGATGAGGAGGGAGGTTGAGGTTGAGGATTTTGCTTCAAAGTTCTTTATTTCAAAAAAAAAATTCCCCTGAAATTTCCTTCTTAAAATTAGGTGCGTGTTATACGCCGGTGCGTGTTATATGCCGATAAATACGGTAATTCTTTGGGATGTTCCCTGGTTGGCCAGTGGTTAGGATTTAATGATTTCACAGCTGTGACCTGGGTTCAATTCCAGTCAGGGAACCAAGGGCTCACACCACCCTGAAGCCTGGTTAGTACTTGGATGGGAGACCACCTAGGAATACCAGGAGATGTATTGTGTGACCCACCGTAGAAGGAACTGGCAACCCACTCCAGTATCTCTGCCATGAAAACCAAGTGGATCAGTATGACCATGGACATAAATATGTGCCTGGTGTTGGTGCCCACCGAATTTTACATTTCAATGTTATTGATTTTATAAATTGGTTGTATGTTTGCATTTAAAGTATATCATTTACTATGTAGATTATTTGTAGATTATTTTACTCTATGATTCATTGTCTGGCAATGCAGAACAGTGTGATTATTGTATAATAATTACCTTTCCTGTTTTAAATACCTTCCAATATTGCATGTACTTTTTACTTTACATTTCCGCTGAATCTGTTAATATATAATATGATATGATTATTCCAAAATTAATATTTGATAAAACATTATACATTATTATTATCAAAAATATATTGATAAAAGCACTTGTACTATGCAATATGAATGGCAACATAAAGCAAGTAAGTCCAAAATATTACATTTACTTAATTATAAAAAAGTATAAAAGAGATTAATTTTGATTCATATTTAAAAAGTAATTCTTTGCCTGTGTAGCCTCATCATTTCATCATTTCTCTTACATGCACAATCTCCTCTAGGTTTAATACAACATAATGTAGTGACCCATTCCAGACAAACTGGGAATTTCATAATTTTTCCAATGGAGACAAATGAGTACTCTGGCGCAGTGTATCAGGATTTGTAATGACGCTTAGTTTCGTTTTTAAGAAATGTTTTATATTTATTTTGACATTTAGCATGATCTATATATACACTAGGCTCCAGAACCTGTGTTTCTGAAACCTGCAATCATTTTTCACGAAGGAACACAGTGGAGAATGAAATTATGGTGTAATTTTAAATTATTGGTGATAATAAATACATTATAAATTTAATGTTATTTTCTAATTTAAATATTTGTTGCCTTTCTACTCTTAGGTGCTGCCTTTTTGCAAGGACGTTTGCTACATATGCATATTCAAGCATGATGCCCTGCTCTAATATCTGTTTAATATTGTTTTATATTGTGTCACTTCATTTATGAATGACAATACATCTTATACCTTGATTGGACTAACTTTGATTTGTGCTAACAATGTTGCTTTGTTTTTTAATGTTGCCTTTCACCTTCTGTAAGATCTAATGAATAAACCTCTTTCTATTCTGCAGATCTTTGAAAAATATCTAAAATTCTTGGGGCCTCATTCTATTATCGGCCGTAAATCGGCCGCAAAGCTGCGATTCCTTGCGGGGCTCCCGTTACCTTGCAATTCAATTATACGGATATCCCCTTACGGCCGGCCGTATATCTTGCAACCGGCCGTAAGCACAGAAATCTTTAAAAGCTAAAATAAATTCAAGACGGCACTGTAAAACTCTGTAAATGCTCTGTAAATGCTAGGGATCATAATGGGGGACATGAGGATTAATAGCAACCCCCTCTCAAGCTTGCACATCAGCCCAAATCCGAGATTACATTAACTGTTTATTTTTCGGCCGCAGCTTGGGCGGGTCTGAGGTGCTCCAAGCACTCCGGACTTTTTCCACAGATATTTGACATAAATTAAAATAAAATGTATTTACGGATTTTAGTGTAGGGGAATGTTGTGCTATTAATGCTAACACCTACAATCACTTTATAGTCTCCTCAGAGTGCAGAATGGCTTTATTATGGCTTTGTTATGTGCTTAATTGTGTGCCTGCGGGACCTTTTTGCTGCAAGTAAGCTGCGGCTCGGTTTTAGCCTTGCAGAGAGGGTTCCCGGAGCAATTGAATAGCAACCAGGATTTTCTTGCGGCCGAAACTCTTGTGGCCGTTTAAGATCAAAGGCTTTCCTCCGGCGCGTGCAGCCGCAAGGGATAACAAGGCGCCGGCCGCAAGCCTGCCGGAATCCCGGGCCGGAAGGGAATGGAATAGGCAAATAGTTTTAAGATGGTCCTTGCGGCCCCGCATCTCCTACGGCTGATAATAGAAAAAATAAAGGGAACACTAACATAACACATCCTAGATCTGAATGAATTAAATATTCTTGAAATACTTTGTTTACATAGTTGAATGTGCTGACAACAAAATCACACAAAAAAAAAAAATGGAAATCAAAATTTTCAACCCATGGAGGTCTGAATTTTGAGTCACACTCAAAATGAAAGGGGAGAAACACACTACAGGCTGATCCAACTTTGATGTAATGTCCTTAAAACAAGTCAAAATGAGGCTCAGTAGTTTGTGTGGCCTCCACGTGCCTGTATGACCTCCCTACAATGCCTGTGCATGCTCCTGATGAGGTGGCGGATGGTCTCCTGAGGGATCTCCTCCCAGACCTGGACTAAAGCATCTGCCAACTCCTGGCCAGTCTGTGGTGCAACGTGACGTTGGTGGATGGAGCGAGACATGATGTCCCAGATGTGCTCAATTGGATTCAGGTCTGAGGAACCGGCGGGCCAGTCCATAGCATCACTGCCTTCGTCTTGCAGGAACTGCTAACACACTTCACCCACATGAGGTCTAGCATTGTCTTGCATTAGGAGGAACCCAGGGCCAACCGCACCAGCATATGGTCTCACAAGGGGTCTGCAGATTTCATCTCGGTACCTAATGGCAGTCAGGCTACCTTTGGCGAGCACATGGAGGGCTGTGTGCCCCCCCAAAGAAATGCCACCCCACACCATTACTGATCCACTGCCAAACCAGTAATGCTGGATGATGTTGCAGGCAGCAGAACGTTCTCCACAGCGTCTCCAGACCCTGTCACGTCTGTCACATGTGCTCAGTGTGAACCTGCTTTCATCTGTGAAGAGCACAGGGCGCCAGTGGCGACATGGCTAGCTTGATATCCAACCTTGTGCAAATGGGGAGTTTGCGGTTGTGCAAAGGGACTGTTTGCGTTTGTTTGCGGTGCATTAAAAGGGGAGATTGGTCTGTTACTGTGAAGCGGGTGTAACCCTTACACTACCTGATCGATACAACATCATAGCTGATGTTTTAAAGCATGTTATTCCAAACAATTTAGGAATGTTAGGTGATTTATGCCCTTTATGGCTTAAAACCAGACTCTGCCTCAACTATGTAATTTTCTGTGGGAGTTTTGCCATGGATCCCCCTCCGGCATGCCACAGTCCAGATGTTAGTCCCCTTGAAACAACTTTCCCATCACTATTGTGGCCAGAAAGAGTCCCTGTGGGTTTTGAAATTCGCCTGCCCATTGTATTCTATGGCGGTTCGCCCGCTTCGCCCGTTCGCGAACATTTGATGGAATTTCGCGTCCGCTGTTCGCGAACCGCAAATTTGATGTTCGCAACATCACTAACTGAGAGGACTTGAGGGCTGAATGGGATGGTGGCAATGTAGAGGAGGAGAAGGATTATTGCTTTGAAAGCTGGTTCTTGTAAGCACAGGCTGTACATTGACTCCTAAAGACACAGGCTGCAGATTGGCTTTTACAGGCACAGGCTGCACATTGGCTCCCACAGGTACAGGATACACATTGGTTCTTAAAGGCTCAGGATGCACATTGGCTCTTAAAGACACAGGCTGCACATTGGCTCTTATAGGCACAGGATGATTGGGGGGCTGCAGGAGGGTCAAAAGATGCTGCAAAAATGTCATGGGAGCAGCGGGGAGGGGTCGTAGGTGGGCCACAGGAGGTCACCGGGGAGCATAAGGAGCTACGGGAGGGGACTGCGGCAGGTCATGGCAGGTTTAGCTGCCCCCCCTTCCCCAGAGCAGGGCCCTGATGCATTGTACCGGCTGCACCGGCAATATGCCAAATGCATGGGTAAAGTTCACAACATTCTGTTATAGTATTCTGTTATGTAATGTGTATTAAGGGTTAAGCATCTTTTATTACATTTCAGTATTTGATTTCCAGAAATATCAAGCTATCTTGTGTCGCTGCAAATTTTATATCAGCTGAGAGGAAAAAGTAAAGTCAATATTCAGGCCATTTCAGAATCCAGGGGTGTCATACAAAATAAATATTTGTGATTTCTCACTGATATCAAGATATTTACATAAAGGAGGCGTGGCCAGTAAGCACAAGGAGCAGATGTGCTAAACTGGAGGTCTGTGACATTGGCACCAAGATTAACTATAAAACTACTTGAAGGGAATTTAAAAAGCTGGGAATTACCACCTTGTGAGTCAATCGGATGAAAGACACAAACATATATAACTTAAAAGTAAAAGTAGAGGAGATTCACGTGCCTCCCAGGAGCTCCTGCATTGAGACAAAGTAATACTTTAACACTACCAATTGCTGACAGGCAAAATAAATAACCAGAATTAAAGTCTGGTCAGAGAAGAAGTTACCCTAACTAAACAAGAGCCCCAGCAACAGAGGTCAGTGAGACAGTTCCACAGATACCCACAACGTAAAGTAAGATAAAATCAGAGTGGAATCACAGATATGAACAACCTAAAGGAACCAGTTCAAACTGTTCTAGAATTAAAAGAAGTTTCAACAAAGATTAACATGTAAAGTCCACAATCTGGCCCCCAAAAAGGGACACTCACATATGCAGAGTGAAAAGAGTGGGAAAGAAATCATCACACTACTTAAAGGCTTAATAAAGGAGATGGTGGGAGTGTCAACAAGAAGGAATTATAAAGATATACAATCATACTGCACGCCAAGGAATATCTCAAAAACCCCACAAAATTCCTACGGCGACAAGAGAATCATCCAGTTTAAACATGGAGAACTCCACTCCAAGCACTAAAGGAGCTATTCAGGACCTAAAAGCCCTGATAATGTAACTTAGATCAGAAATCAAATCAGAAATTAAAAAAGTAACTACTGAGCTATCTGCTGAAATAAAGAAAGTAGATGCCAAAACAATATCCCTGGAAGAGAAATACAATGACCTTATACAGGTGCATAACAGGCTGGTGGAGGAAACAGCAACACTCAGAGAAGAACAGATCCATCAACAAGCGGCACAGGAAGATCTTAAAAATAGATCAAGAAGGCAGAACATCAGGATAAGAAACTTTCCGGAATCAGTAAAAGATTTTCACTTATACATGGCAGACCTATGTGAATTCCTTATGCTAAATACTGACACAGAAAATGTCAGAATTGACAGAATCCACAGGGTGTTGGGGGGCCAGACAACTAATCTCCAAGAGACATTATAGCTTTCATTATTTTACCACTAAAGAGCAATTTATGAGAGTGGCTAGAAATGGACTCCCGGACATAGTGGGGCAGCAACCCAGTATCTTCTCAGAATTATCCCCAGTGACCCTGTACAAATGGAGAACATTGAAACTAATTCTGGAAAGCATACTGGAACACGGAGGGAAATACACATGGTACTTCCCATTCTGCCTAAATATAGCAAAAGACGGAAAGATCTTCACGGTCAGAACTTTAGAAGAGGATGTTGCTCTTCTGGCATCATGGAACATACAATTATCAGAAAACACCGCCCAAATAGCAAGAGGAAGCACAAGATACCACTGGGGTCCTGAATCCCAACCCTGGCAAGAAAGGAAAGCAGAAGTTTGTAATAATTTGTTTTGGACTGGTTATCTCGGTACAATGCAACTCAGACTTAAACTAAAATTCATAGCATATTAATACTAATACAGAACGTAGGAGTTGAAACACAGAGGATACATAAATAAGTATAAGATGTTGACTAGTAAGAAAAGTGTGCAAGAACCACTCAGTTACTCTTCATAAAATGTTTAACTAAGGTGTCCTTAAGTAGCTTCATTGCTTAATCAGTTAAAAGGCAAATCATCTCAGTATTTGTTTGAAATACTATTTGTTTCACCAATAAAAAGTGTCAGGAGGACAGCAGTCACTCTCCCCAAGGTAATCTTAATTTACTGATCTAACTGTAATAGTTTTGTTAATTGTAATCATACTTAATAGTGTACTACAGCTGTCAAAGGCAAACAAACATACTATTTTTCTATAAAGAAAAGAACGCATTGATTAAGTAGACAAAACTTTTATTAACTTAAGGGAAACCAGTAAATGTGTTGTAAGACTATTAAACCAAACTGTATTAACTCCTTTTCATTCTCTCATCTTAAGCCAGGAAACATAACCTCCGGATCTTGGGTGTTTGCTTCCCAGCAGAAGGCTCTCAAATTATCAGCAGAAGTAGTAGGCGGAGGTGTTAACTGACAAGTAGAACTAGTAAATTGAAGGCAGGTGAGTCATGGATATCAACATAATGTCACACAATGCTCAGGGGCTGAATGAACCTGTAAAGAGAGGAACAGCTATAAAAGAATATCTCCGATTAGGAGCAGATGTAATACTGATTTAAGAAACTCATAAAAAAAAAAGACTGGGGTAGAATCTACACACAAACATTCCAAGGCACAGCCTCAGAAAAAAAGGAATAGTGTCAATCCTGGTTCATAAAACAATTTTTAATAGAATTTTAAAGCTGGAAATGCTGTTTGTGACACAATGTGATTCTCTAACACTCTAAATCTTTTTTTTTCTTCGAAGAAATACAAAAAGCAATTTAGCCAATTGTCTCAAAAGGGGAAAAAAATGAATTCCTTCCTGACCCCATTAAATGGTGGTTGGATTACTCCCTGGCTGAATACTTTCTATTTAATTATACATTGTTAACAAATGTTTCTGCTGCAAATGACATAAATCTTTTTTAACATTTACTAAATTAATTTCGCGAACTTTTGAACATACAATGCTAACAATGCAAACATTAACATAAGATACTAACATTTAACCTTAATTTATTTTAAACTATATTGAGCATGAATATTGAATCTAGAGGAAGGCAAATTTCAATAAATGTAATTTAACTGTGTACAAGTGTTGTCCAAAATTAATTCCTTCCTGACTTCATTAACTGGATGAATAATCTATATATCATGCACCATTTTAATTTCTGAAAAAATGATGATGCTGCTACTAACATTAAACCTTAATTACAAAGAATGCATCAACCTATCAGTCCTTTTCAAACATATTTTTAAGCTTACAAACCTGTATGAAACATATTAAATTGTAAACAATTTCTAAAATGCAAACTTACTGTTTTTTGGAGCCAATCGTGTCTAAACTAACTTCCAAGATATTCCAATTTTTTAATTTTCTTTGAAACTGTTTTCCTTTCAAAGAGCACAGCAACCGTTTATTTATGTATATGTGATGTAAGTCCTTTTTTTTTCCTTCCTTTCTTCCTTTTGTGTTGGTTATTATTGTAATTTTCTGAAATTGTTGACATATTTGTGTAACTGAAATAGTGTTCCACTAAGAATAGGGCAATTGACCTTTAATTTCTTCCTTCAACTGAAACCACTATTATCTGTGATTACAAAAGTTCGTAGTACACAATATTTTTTGTAAAAATACGGCCATCGTGTAGTAGATCACCCTGACTTGGGTTGTCTTCAACTGAAACTTTAATTGCATCTGGATTTGTGCACCTTGACAAAAGCAACATAGAGTTGTCCATGTGCAAAAATAGGTTCTTGTAAAAAAATACCCACAGACTTAAAAGTTTGTCCTTGGGATTTATTGATGGTCATGGCAAATGCCATGAAAACTGGAAATTGTCTCCTTTGAAGCACAAAAGGCAAACCACTCTCACTTGAAGCTAAATCATTTCTTGGTATAAAAACTTGTTCACCTTTATGGGTCCCAGTCATAATTTCTGCATGTATAAAATGATCTTTTAACTCGTGCACAATTAATCTGGTCCCAATACAAAGTCCTTTTTTTGGATTCATGATTCTCAATAACAAGACAATTGCCCCTTTTTTCAATTACAAAACATGTGGTGGCATTTTAGATGGGGTTAAAGAATGAATACATTTGATACTAAAATTCAATTCACTGTCTTTATCATTAGCCAGAACTGAATCTGCACTGTAATAATTATTTTGTGGTGCGTTGATGTATTTTAAAATGTTGTTATTTAGATTCAAGACATCTATATGTTTTGATGTTAATATCACTTTGTTTGCAATGTCTGAGTAATCATAGTTATTCAGAGTGTTTAGAAAGATTGCTGATATGATTGATTCCTTGCAAACCATTTGTGATGGAATTTCAATGGTATCATTGGGTAAATCATGTATTTGTGGATGTTTTCCTTCTCCAATTTGAATGAGCCAATCATTGAATAAATGTTGGCCTTTGGATCTCATAATTAATTTGAGATGTGTAAACATTTTCCACAGTTTACTTGTCTTTATACATGTTTCAATGATCTCAGTTCTATTTCCATGTGGCACAACAGGTAATGTTTGCCTAAAATCTCCTCCTAACAGCATCACCTTTCCACCAAATGGCAAATTATTTTCCATCACTTATTTTAAGAATCTATCAATACATTGCAAGGCATGACATGACATCATTGTTGCCTCGTCTATGATAATTAATTTACTTTTTTTTAAATGTTTTTGCTTGTAAAGAATTCTGTCGAATTTCTTTTTTATTTCTTTTTTTAAATATTTTTTATTTTCAACATGCATAAAAAACAAAATACATAAAATACAATACAAAAACATATACAGACTTATGAAAAATAGATTAATTTTACAAATAGACAAAGCTATTTTTCTTATAAAGTTTAATCCTCGTAAGAGTTTTCAGACTCTTTTCTTTCTCTTTCCCATCATAAAAAAAGACGAAAAACAAACAGAGAGGAAAAAACAAAGAAAAAAGAAAGGGGAAGGAATGGCATTTCTGGAGGGGGATATGGCTTCAAACTATCTTTCATTTTTAATAAGGCTAAACCGCTTTACAGTTCTTTACCCAGCTCATAATTTTTCCTCATTATTTTCAGAGCTACAGTAATTATCCCATATTTTCCATTTCATTGTATCTTGCTTTATTAACTCCGTCATTTGAAAATCCTTCTCTAATGCTCTATATATTTTCAATACATTTAATATCTCATTCCAAGATGGAGTGATTTGTTGTTTCCAATAACAAGCCAACTTCCATTTTGCAATTGAAAGAACTTGCAAAATGAAGGCTTGTGTTGAATAATTTAGTCCAGACTGCATTATATGCAAAATAACCATTTGTGGTGATGAAACAATGGTTGTACCCACTATTTGTTATATATTAAAAAAGCAATTAGTCCAAAAGGATTCAGTCTGTGGGCATCCCCACCATATGTGTAAGAAGGAGGCTAAATAGCCACAATCTCTCCAACATAGGCTTTGGCCTGCATTTCCTGTAATTTGACCAATTTTCTTTGGCACAAAATACCATCTATTTAAAATCTTAAACTGTTCTTCCCTTAAAGTTGCATTTTTAATATATCTATCAGTTATTGACAACGCTTTCTTTCAAGTTTCTATCGAAAAGACCATATTTAACTCTTTTTCCCAAATTTTCATATTTATTGTTATATCCTTTTGAGATGGCTCTCTCATAATTTGAAAGCATTTAGATATTAAATGCTTTCTATTCTTTTGAACTAGCAATCTTTCAAAGTCAGTTAATTCTTCTCTCTTTATAAAATACACCTTATATTTCTTCACTGCCAATTGCCGTCTCAAATATTCCAGCCAATCTTTTCTATCTATATTATATAATGTAACCAAATGGTCAAATGATGCACATTCTGACTCTAAGTATAATTTTTGTAATGTATCTATACCTTTATTAATCCATTTATTAGAAAATTGGAATCTGTAATATTCTTTCTAAGTCTTTCATTGGCATAATTAAACTAGGATATGGAATTAACTAAATCCAGGAATCCGTATTTTTCTTTTTTTTCAATAGTTCTTCACAAAGAATCAAGTCTCTTAAATGACCTTCTTTCTGACTAGCCTCTTCAACTTGTGTCCATGAATATGTTACCCTTGGATCTATCCACTTAACAATTTGAGAGAGAATTATTGCATCATGATAAAGCTTAAGATCCGGATAGGATATACCCCCATTCTTAAATTTTCTTGTTAAAATATCCTTTTTAATTTTTGATTTTCTTCCAGTTAACATAATTATCTATCAAAGCTTGAAATGTCTTAATCCAATACAACGGAAGACAAATTTGAATATTTCACAGAAAATAATTAAATCTTGGCCAATAAGCCATTTTTATAGGTGCTATCCTTCCCGAAAAGGAAGGATTCTTATTTTTCCAATCTTGTATAATATTAAAGCATTTTTCATATAATCTTTTATAATTTAGTGAAATAATCTTCTTTATTTCTTTCACATAAACTATTCCCAAGTGTGTAAATTTACTGTCTGACCAATTAAAAGGATATTTTGATGTTAATAGTTCTTTATTCTCGAATTTTAAGTTCATATCTAATATTTCAGTGTTTTGAAGATTAAGCTTATGATATGAAATAAAACTAAATTCCTTTAGTATTTCATGTAGATATTTCAATGAGTTTTCAGGCCTGGTCAACATTAATACCATATCATCTGCAAATAAAACTATTTTATGTTCCATCCCTTTCATTTCAATTCCTTTTATATTCTTTGTAGATCTTATCAATTCAGCCATCGGCTTCATTAGTAAAGTAAATAGGACAGGAGACAAAGGACACCCCTGTCTTGTCCCATTCCTTATAGAAAATCTATCAGATCTAAATCCCAAACTAGCCACAATTGCTTCTGGATTTGTGTATATAGCTCCTATAGCTGAACGGCCAAATGCCCCAAAACCAAATATGTCTAAAGTAAGTTTCATATACTGCCACCCTATTCTATCAAATGCTTTCTCTGCATCTAATTCAGTCGAATATCTGACACTGATGTTTCCAAAATGGGAACTGGCAGCTTAAATCCACTATACACAGTTCTACCACCATCTAACAAAAGTGCTGCAATTCCAGTTGTTGCAAATAGCATAGCTATCTGACCCTGTGCTCGAATGTAACTTATCAAACAATTGTAAAGATACGTTTTTCCTAATCCACCCGGGCTGTCTAGATAGAAATACCGGGCTTTGACCATTTCATCATCTGTAGCATTTGTGATGGGATTAAATGCTTGTAACTATAAAGTATTTAAAGTTGCCAGTTTTTATTCAGTTTTTTCTTTTTGTAGCTCAGTGTCATAATCATCAAAGTTGAGGTCATCTATAAGTCCTGGATCAGGAAAATAAAACTTGCACAATTTAATCCATGAGCAAACGATATTTCTTAAATTTCCATTAAAGTTTTTAACAGTGCTATAGGCTCATTGTAATGTTTCAAGAAGTCTTCAGACATATTTCATTTAAATGATTCCCATAAAGTAAATGCATCAGGTACAAGATGCAAGATGCAAATGAATGCAAATTGTTGTCTCATTTTCTTTGGCATTTGACATAGTGCTGCTTCTTCCAGACACCTCTCCCATTCTGTATCATCAGCTATGAGGTTTTGATGTTTTGCAGCTAATAGGAAAGTATCATAAACTATGTAATTCACTGTGCGTAAATGTTAAAAACTTTGTGCACCAGGAAAATGTAAAAGAAGTAATCTTAAACTGAAACGATCAATGTCTCTTGTTCTGACGGTATACATTTGTGGTATAATTTTATGTGTATCTCTTCTTTGTTGTCACCATAGACCATTTACAAGTATATAGTGATATGGAATCTCAATGTATAAAAATTGTCTGGCCTGCGTATCCTGGCAGTTGAATTTAAACCATCCAGTAAGTGTTGTATCTCGGTGTTCAGGCAGTTCTGCCATTTCCTGCAAACAAACTGACTTTGAGGCAAATGTACAGCTAAACGATAGACAGCATGTGACCGATCATGCATCTCAAATTTCAGAAGCCGACACATTGCTTCAGGAGCACTGATATAGCAAGCATCTAAATAATTTGAAAGTTCGTCATGTAAAATTGGATTTTCCTTTTTCTTTTGCAGCACCTTGCACAACAACAGTTGCTGTATCATATCCTTTGTATATATATGTATACTCATATTTGATTGATTTAATAGAAGTGCAAGCTTCCACATTTATGTGTGCATTGTACTTGATGAGCAAATGTGGATTGTATGGAAGAACAAATATATTATCAACCTTTTGTCCACGGATAATAGCTGTTTGTCCTTGTCTTCTTTTATAGAAAGGGTATCCATCACAATTTGCATAAGTTTGCATTTGAAATTGTTTAGGAAATTGTTTAGTACATTTTTTATTTTCCATACATGGTTAATAAGGATTCATATCTCCACATGGCCCATGAATCATTCTGTGTGTAACAATCTCCCAAAGTTTGGAATATTTGTCTGGCTCTGCCAATTCAGCAGTAATGACTGAATCCCCTCTCTCTGCAGTATTCAATTTATCTTTTTACTGCAGGATTAAATGTATGTGAGCACGTGGCAGTCCTCTTTTTTGAAAATCAATGGTATAAACAAAAGCCACTAATTTTCCAAATAACTGTGCTTTAGTTATATCATGTATTAATTAATTGAGTTTGATTTTGAATACTCTTGCCACTAAATTTGGTCGGTCAGAAGTAGTTTGTCCCAGATTCAAATTTTCCTTGATCTCTGGCCATTGAGGATTACATGTGAATGTAATGAATAAATCTGGTTTTCCAAATTTTGTGACAATAGCCATGGCATCATTATATCTTTCTTGCATATTGCGAGGAGATCCAATTCAGCAACATAATCCATCAATCCACAATACTGTTGTACTCGTAGCTCATTTTGTTGAAATTTTATGAAATTTAGATTATTTGCTTCAACTTGTAGATAGGAATCAATAATCCATTGTTGAGTGAGTTTGCCCCCACTTAAAATTGGATTAAAAGAATCCCGAATATCAGTTTATGCCACTTTCTTTCCAGCATAGAAATATTGCATCTAACACAAACTTTACTATTGGGATAACTTTGCAATTGTAATTTTGGTTCCCATCCAGGTTCACCATTTGGAAAGAAAATGGGATATGTCATTGGATCTAAATTGTAACTTAATATATTTATGTTTATAAAAGGTTGTTCTTCATTGCGTGGATATATTCTAATATACGGCTGAAAAGGTGGTTAACCATCTTCATTTTTTAAAAACCATGGCAATCTCATTGACTGTTGGTAAATTATACCATCTTTGATCAGTGTTGCGATCTCTTTTTAACACCATATTTACTCTTGGCGTTGTCAATTGATGTCTTTGAGCATGTTCCTGTTGTCCTTTTTCAAGCTGTGCTAATTGTTTGTATGCTTGACTGTATGGGTTGTTGGCCATAATTTTATCCAGCTGTTCAAAGACTATGCGCAAACACTGTTTATTTTCTGGAAGCGTCATTCTTTGTTCAACAGCTTCCATTGTATCTAAGACATATAACCTTCTTGTGGGTGTAAATTTGAAGATCGGTGGTAAATTTGTCCTTGAACTCTAAAACAGTAAGGACCATGTCCTGGTACACTTTTGGCTAATGTGGCACCCATTGAAGCAAATGAAATTGCACTGTTATAAGACCTTATGTTTTTTGTCAAATTTGTCAAATTTGGAAATGTTGGATCGCTCATGATACTTTGTAAGTAATCTGGAAATGGGTGTCTTTGTGGAAGTCTTACCTTTCCTTTCTGACAGCAACTAATGAAATCTCCGTAAGTTGGTCTTTCCTTTAGAAAATGATAGGCCCCACAAAACTGACAAACAACATTAAGTAATCCACAATAATGAATGTCTACTTTTAGTGCTCTACTAAACACGTTCTCATGCACTTCCTCAACATATCTATCACTACAACTTTCTATATCTACTTTGGTGTCATGTGTCTGAACATTTGTGTCAGTAGGCAATATAGTATCATTGAGCAATGGTTCACAGACATGTTTTAGTTTACTTTTTTGTTTCTTGAAAGCCCCAGCACACTCACTTTGTGCTTTCTTACTCATTTTTCTTTTGTCTGTCTTCTTCTCTTAAGCTTTGGGAAGTTTCAGGTGACTGTGCATCTCTCCACCTTTGCTTCCTTTCCCTTGCCAATCTTCTTTTGCGTTCAATGTTTTCTTCTCCATTATCCGCCATTGTAATCTGTAATTTTAAATAGAGATGTAATTTATTTTTTTGTTTTCTCTACATATTGTTTGTAGCTAGTTTCAATCTAAAAGTAAATCGGATTAATTAAAGAATGCAAACATTTTAAAATCTTTTACTTTTTTTCGATGCAATAAATGAAACCATTTTTGTACTTTTTTATTGAGATACATTAAATAGTAAAGCCCTGCACACATATACATTTTGACTACTGAATTATCAATTCATTACTAAATGAATATATGTTAGTGAATTAATCCAAAAATGAGATCAATGTGAAACCTAAAAAGTTACTTACAGTATATTGTCATAAAGAAGATCAAACATAAACAGCTATTATCAAAGTATAGATGTGCTCTAAAAGAATGTTACATTTTCTTAAAGATGCAATGAATGTAGATATGATGTCTAATTGATGTTCTTTAAAACGTAATTACTTAAGCATATATACTGTATATCTTCCTCTATTTTTGTATTTATTTTTTTATTGTAATGACCAATTAAATTCTCCAAACCTCCTTCATCTTCCTTTTTCTTTTTTTTTGCAAAATGACATCCTAAAAATCTAATTTATTTGTAAGTTGTTCCAATCAATCTGGCACTATATAAACACCATTTTTTTTTTTTTATTCAAACGTTATTTTTGGATAGATGTTCATTCCCTAAAATGTTCATGTAAATAATATGCTATGTGGTTATATCACTCCCTATGAATCCCTAATATACTTTTCTTAATTAATCATTAAGTGTCATCAATCCCAAACCATAAGGGCATGGTAAAATCATATACCTGTGAACTTGCAGTTCTTTATGACCAAATCCTTGTGAATTCACTCTCTGTCTTGAGTCCGGTCCAGAGATGAGTAATCTGTCAAATAACATGAAAATAAGTTTTAATCATTGAATTTCATTCCTTCTTGATTGAATGAACTCCATATATTTAAGTGCTTTGTAAAATGTAATTTTTTTTCTAAATTCTTCTAACCTCATCTTGTTTTTTATCTTATTATTAATTAATATTTCCCAAACAAATGTATATAAATCGTCTGTAAGACAGATATATAAGTGCATATTAAAAATTGTTCTTACCTTTATTGCATTTTTTTTAAATGACTAATTATTAATTAATTAAAATATTATTATATGTTAATTAATCAATAACTGTTATCCATTTTAGCAACATTTCATGTAGCCATTTTTGTTCCCTAACTCCATAATTAAATTATATACCTGTCAAGGTGATCTTTATGGTGTTCAAAGGCTGCAAACGTCACTCTCTGTGTTGAGTCAGCTGCAGATGCGATCAAACTGTGAAATAAGATTGAAATCCTTTTTAATATTTTGCTTCATCCCTATCAGTCAATCACCAGTAACACACGTATATTGGCATAGATGCAAAACATAAAAGCATATTCCTCAATGTATTGTTAAATGAAACATTATTTTTTTTTAGAAGGATTACTAATTATTAATTAATTAATATATTAATATAAATTAAGTAATCAATAAGTGTTATCAATTCAAATTAAAATAAATGTCCTTTTTTTTTTTTGCTGTATGAATATAATTTAATTCTATACCTGCCAAGATTATCGTTATGCTGTTGAATGCCTGCAAACATCACTCTCTGTGTTCAGGTACACTGAAACTGTCCAAGAAGATAAAAATAATTTGTAATATGTTGCTTCATCCCTATCAATCATTCAGCATCAACACAGATATATTAGCATATATTGAAAACATAAAAGCAATACTCATCAATGTATTGTTGAAGAGCAACATTTTCTTGGTCCTGATTACTAATTATTAATTAATTAATATATTAATATACATTAATTAATCAATAATTGTCATCAATTCCAACTAAGAAGACTTAAATCCTTTTTTTGTCCCCAAGAACATAATTTAATGATATACCTGTAAATGTGCTGTTTATGTTGTTGAAAAGCTGCAAACGTCACTCTATGTGTTGATTCAGCTGCAGCGTCAATGAAAGTGTCAAATTAAATGGAAATCATTTGTAATATTTGAATTAATCCCTATTAGCCAATCCACATCATCACAAATATGTCAGTGCATCTTAAAAGATACTTTATTTTTTTACCTTTTTTTAATCTTAGTCTTTACAGATTAATAAATTAATGTACATTAATAATAAATTAATCACTGACTAAATATAATCTAAAGATGTAAGCATTAATATATTCCTAAACTAAAGGCATTGTATATAGTTTTTTGGTTTATAATTACTAATAAGTAATTAATTAAATAATGTACATTAATAATTAATGAATCAATGAGTAAATATCTTTGCAATTTTTTTGCATTAATCATGTATTAATAAACGTTAACATTTTTTTTCTTTTTTTTTATTAATTAATTAATTAAAGTACATTATTAATTAATTATTCAATTAATTAATATCTTACAAACAGGTAAGCATGAAAGTATTTTTAAACTAAATCAAGCGTCAAATATTTTTTCCTCCATTCTTTCTTTAGGAATAATGAATGAATGAATGAATTATTTATTTTTTTATTAATGATTATTAATATAATGTACCTTTTTTAATTTAATATTCATCAAGCAGTGAAGAGCTAACAGCAGAAAATGTCCAGTCAGACTGTCATCACGTGAGGAGAAAGTGTCAGTTCTGTGTCAAGTGTGCCCTATATATAGGCTGCGTGTGGGAGACAAAACCGCTGTTTTAGGCGGGATATCCGCCATTTCACAATGTTAATGTGTAAATGTGTAAGTTAGTGTTGTAAAATGGCGCCGTTTTACTATGTTTTACGTGTTCCGCTGTTATTTCCCGGCCTTCCTATTAGTATTTTTCTACCACATACGTGTCTGGCTGTGTATTACGCGCTTCATGGTTGTGTAGCCTCGTTTACATTTTTTTTGGCGGCCATTTTTTTCTCGCTTAGGTGATCTTCGATTTGCGAAAATCATCTAAATCAAGTTTAATTCGTGTTCCACCTCACTCACAGACATCCTGGCTGTTGCCCCATGCTGTCTGTGATGTTTTTGTAATTTTTTTAGGTGTAGTTATTGTTTTTTTCAGGGTTTTTGGTTCGGACGCTAATCTTGTAATTTTTTACGGGTTTGTGGTTCGGCAGCTAATCTCGTAATTTTTCTCGTCACGTATCTTTTTTTTTCTAAGTCCCGCGTCTCGTATTTTTTTCGTCTTGTATTTTGTTTGGCTAAGTCCTGCTAAAAGTGCTCTGGATTTAACGGCTCGCCTCGCCGACAATGAATGCCTTTGGCACTCATTGCCTAAGTGCTCCAAGTTTAACGGCTTGCCTCGTCAGCAATGAACGCCTTCTGCACTCATTGCCTAAAGTGCTCCAAGTTTAATGGCTTGCCTCGCTATGCAAAGCTCACAGGCGATGAGCGCATGCGGCGCTCATCGCGCTCCGAGTTTAACAGCTCGCCTTTCTACGCGAGGTTTGCCAGCAATGAGCGCCTTTGGCGCTCATTGCCTAAGTGCTCCGGGTTTAACGGCTCGCCTGCGGCGCTCATTGCTAAGTCGTACGGACCACGCAAACAGCGTGACGACAATTCGTAGTTGGACAATTATAATATGTGATGACTTTTCATGGCAAGACTCTCATGGTATTTCCAAAATATTTGAACAAAATTCCTATGTGGTTGAAATTTAGGAGCACTTCTTTTGCCTATCTGTTCCACCTTTGTGCTAACTGGAATGTAAGCATTCTGATCTATCTAGGTCTCCTTCTTCCACCTCTCAATAGGGGACCTCTACCCTGATCCTGGGTAAAGATAAACATGCTGTCCTTCATTATTCCATATTCCATCACTGTCATATTTATTCAAAAGATGGGAAGGTCGCTGTCTGACCTGTTGAAGTTCCCCTCTGATCAGTAGCTTTTTTCTTGGCACAGCAATGTAGGTTCTCTTTGTTCACAAACTTCTGTGTGCAGAATCTCTGTGCCCTGCCACCCCCTAGTAACTCCAACTCTGTCAATGATCTCAGCTTTTAGGTCATCATAATTCATTGCCTTTTCTTCATCCATGTATATGTAAGCTTTCTGAGCTTCACCAGATAAGTAAGGGGCAATGATGCTGACCCAATGTCTTTTGGGCCACACCTCTCTAGTGGCAATTCTTTTAAAAATCCTGTGGTATGCTTCCACATACTCATCTTTAGTCATTTTTAGAAGAATATTACTGGATCTATTCCTTGCCTCATCTTCTATTTCCTTCTCCAAGGCAACTTGATTCTGAGCTACAGTGCCTTGCAAAAGTATTCACCCCGATTGACTTTTTACCTATTGTGTAACATTACAGCCATGAGTTCAATGTTTTGTTAATCTGAATTTAAAGCAACACTTGAGTGGTTTAAGGGGAAGCATGTAAATGTGTTGGAATGGCCTAGTCAAAGACCAGACCTTAATTCAATAGAAAATATGTGGTCAAACTTAAAGATTGCTGTTCCCAAGCGCAAACTATCCGACTTGAAGGACCTCTCCCCAGTTTGTCCCCTCTCCTGGTCAAACTTAAAGATTGCTGTTCCCAAGCGCAAACTATCCGACTTGAAGGACCTCTCCCCAGTTTGTCCCCTCTCCTCAGTCTGTCCCCTCTCCCCAGTCTGTCCCCTCTCCCCATTCAGTTTTGCAAGGAGGAATGGGCAAAAATCCCAGTGGTAAGATGTGGCAGGCTCATAGAGATTTATCCAAAGCAACTTGGAGCTGTGATAACCGCAAAATGTGCCTCTACAAAGTATTGACTTTAGGGGGTTGAGGCGGGTGCACATTGACTTTTTCTGTTATCTTGTCCTATTTGTTGTTTGCTTCACAATAAAAAAAAATCTTCAAAGTTGTGGGCATGTTCTGTAAATTAAATGATGCAAATCATCAAACAATCCATGTTAATTCCAGGTTGTGATGCAACAAAACAGGAAATATGCCAAGGGGGGTGAATACTTTTGCAAGGCACTGTATCTGTTTAGCCATTAATTCATTAAGTTCCTTTTGTTTCCTATTGTTCTCTCATTGAGCAGTCGTAGTTTGCATTAAGGACTTTACTATTTTCTCCATGCTCTGGTGTGGGCTGTCTTCAAAACCAAGACCAGGCATCCCACTTCTATCACCAGTGTGGCAAACTGCCCTTCTCTTCCTTACTTTTGGCAGTTTTCTAATATATATATTTTATAATACCATCTCACAGGAGGCTTTAATGCGTTTTTATACTTTTAATTGTTTCTTTGCCAGTGCCCTTTAACCTCTGTTTAACATTAGGAGAGCACATATTAAGAATAGTGTATTGTTGACAATTTATATTGCCCAGCCAAATGATATATCTAGA
This sequence comes from Discoglossus pictus, assembly GCA_027410445.1. Lineage (NCBI taxonomy): Eukaryota > Metazoa > Chordata > Amphibia > Anura > Alytidae > Discoglossus > Discoglossus pictus. Next base: position 29,485,668 of record CM050173.1, on the reverse strand, counting down.
TTCACTACTATTTCTTTATATTCCTCAATTATATTTATTTCATTGCTAAAAAAAATTGCCACCTCTCTTGATTTTTTTTTTTATAGCTTGAATTGATCAAATAGGGGAATTTTCTGGAGTGTATTCCTGGTTCTTTTTTAGTTTTCCAATGTACTTCAGGACTCCCAGTCTGTGGTCTTTGCTTCCCCACTTTAGTCTCTCTAAATCTGACTTTCTCTCCAGGCTTCAGATCCTGCAGCTCCAATGCAATTCCAGCAGCGCCTCTGGGAAACTCTCTCTGTCTTCGCTGCAACACTGCTCCTCTGGGCTCTAGGCTACAACTCTTCCTCAGAGCTGCAACACTTCTCCGGCCCAGTTCCAACACATTGCCTCTCTAGGCTCTAGGCTCTAGCTGCAACTACCTTTCAACAGAATGCCACAGCCTTTTCACTGCTGCAGCCACATTTTGATGTAATAGAGGCTTTATTTTTAATTTATTTATCAAATTCACAATAGAAATACATAATTTATGCAATTTTAAATTTTAAAAAATACATCTTTTAAATTGATTTCAGAGAATCAAAAGAACAAACAAGAAACAAAAAGACAGGGGAAAAAAATAAAAAGACAAGCACAAAGTGGAATTCAGCAGGATATTTTATATCTTTCCACATATTGTTCCCATAGATACTGATTTTCTAAGATCTTTCTTTCCATTTTATTTAAAGTTTTTAAATAGTCTTTTTCAAGTTGTCTGTTTCTATCGACGACTAGTATAACTTCTTGCCATGTGGGTATTTTTTCGCTTTTCAAATTTTTGGTTATTAACCATTTTATTGCCATTAAAATTTGAATTATCAAGACTTTTATTGAATATTTCATTGGCGTTTGGAACATGTGGAACAACATCCAATTAGGAGAGATATCTAAATGGAATCCATTAATATATATATATAATTTGGTTAATGAACAGAGACTAAAATTATTTTATTTTAGGACGTCCACTTAATATGAGAGTGGGTGCCTTTATAGCCACAGTTACTCTAACTTAGATCAGAATATTTATCTCTGTATATTTTATTTATTATTTCTGGTGTTCTATACCACCTCTGTATAAGCTTAAAGAAGATTTCTCTTTAATTTTAGCATTTAGCATTTTTTGTAATTTCTCAAGATTTAGTTATTGAGATTTTTTTATCATTTTGGATTATTAATAATTCAAATATATTTAGTGATCTTTCCTCAATCGTATAATATTCTGAGTTTTTGAAGCCGGGTATTAAGGCATTATGCAAAAGCCAAAAATTTCCAGGTGCATTATATTCACTTACTATATCCTCAATTTTTTTATATTTCCTCTTGAGTATAGATCTCTAATATATCTAATTTTATCTCCTCCAATTGTCTTGATATCTTTTGAATCAAACTTTTCATATATAAGCTCGGAGTCATAGGAGAGGGAAGTGTTAGCAGACCATATTTGTTACTTAGTTTATTCCACATCTTTATTCCAGATCTAATTGTTTAAAGAGAGTTTTTTAAAGGCATATCCTCTTCTCTATACCATATTATGAATTGGATATTCATATTCATCATTGTAGATTTTTCTATAAATCACCATTCTCTTGGGTATCTAGGGAAAACCCATTCTAGTATTTGTGGCCATCTAATTGCTTCGTAGTATTCAAATATAAATAAAGTTGCTAATTCCCCTTTAGATATATCTCAATTTACTATTTTATAACTTATACATTTATCTAACATACTTTTAAAAAATATATATTTTGGAATTTCTAGTGGGATAGCTCTCATTATATACATCCTTTTGGCAATATCATTATTTTAGTTGCCGATATTCTTCCAAGCCAAGTTAATTGTAGGTCTTTCCATTTTATCTGAACGTTTTTCTATCTGTTGATATATTATTTCAATGTTATTATGATCTAGTTTATTTAAATCTGGTGTAAAGATGATACTTAAATAAGAAATCTTATTTTGTTGTATATTGTATCCATATTGTTTACTTAGCAATTCTATAGTATGTTTGTCTAAATTTAGCCATAGGAGTTCAGTCTTTTCAATATTAAGTTTATAATAAGATATTTTATTAAATAGTTCTATTTCTTTATGTAGTGAAATTTAAAAAAGTTTGGCTTAGTTACTGTCACCAAAATGTCATCCGCAAATAGCATCAATTTATTTTAATTTTTTGATATTTGTATACCTTCTATATCCTCATTAATCCTGATACTTTCCGCTAGAGAATCTATTAGTAATGTAAATATCAAGGGTGAGACAGGACAACCCTGCCTAGTACCATTATGATTTTTAAATTTCCGTGTTTCAAATCCTATACCTGTTACATAGGCTACCAGATTACTATACAGGGCTCCCAAAGCTTTTATTGCAGATCTACAGTATTACAACCATATTTTTGAAGAACAAGGTCCATTGACACCCAGTTGACCCTGTCAAAAGCTTTCTCTGTGTCTAGTGACAGGGCAATAGCGTGGTGTTCATGGATATGGCTCGTGACAGTATATCTGTAAATCTTCTTGTATTATCGGTTGTCTGTCTGTTCTTTACAAATCCTGTCTGATCTAAATGAATTAGATCCGGTAGAATACCACTCAGCCTTGTGGCCCAAAATCTTTGAATACATTTAGATATCAGTATTTGTTAATGAAATGGGCCTATAGTTTTTACATTGATACATTTCTTGGCTTTTTTGGAATTGTAACTATTAAAGCTAAAAGCATTTCTGGAGCGGCCATTTCTTTCTTTTTAATTTCATTAAATACCTTTTCCAGGTTTCCAATTTGTATGGGGGCAAACTATTTATAGTTATGATTCGGAAAGCCATCTGGGCCAGGTGCTTTATCCACTCTTAATTCTGATATAGTTATTTGTATTTCTTTGTTTGAAATTTCCCTATTCATTATTTCCAATTGATGTTCTGTTATTATTATTATTGTAGGTTACTTTATATTATTCAAAAAGTTTATTGTTTCCGGTTTGCTTGGTTTGGCAACCTCTTCTTTTTCTAAGTTATACAATGTTTTATAATATTGAAAAAAAATATCAGCAATCTCTTCTGGTTTCCTACATAATAATACATGTTTCCCTTTTTTGTCTTTTAACATTTCTATTCTTTTTTTGATCTCTTTTTTGTTCAGTTTATTTGCTAAAAGTTTTCCTGGTTTGTTGCCTAAAACGTAATGATTTTGTTGTGCTAGCCATATAGCTTTGTCAACTCTCATTTGATCTATTTTCCTTATTTGTAATTTAATTCTTTTTATTTCATTTATATTACTCTGTTTTGGACAGATTTTATTATCCCTTTCTATTTTGGCAAATTTCAAATGTAGTTCCCCAAGAGTAGCCCCTCATTGTTTCCTCCATTGTTTATCCCGTTTTATAATAAGGCCTCTGGCATATGCCTTATGTGAGTTCCAGATTGTTATATTTGAAGTTACTGATTCACAATTTCTTTTAAAAAATTCAACTCATTTTTCAGTTTGATTTTTCTTTTAGGGTCTTTTAATAAAGCTATATTAATTATTTTAAATACATTTTTATAACTTTTGGGTTTAATACCTATTTGTAATATTAACATTGCATGATCAGATGAATTAACCAGTTTGATATCCACTCCTTGAATAGTTTCTAAGGTCTATGGGCCTCATTCAATTGCGATTTGGCCAATTGAATAGGGCTCTAAATAAGCACATAGCATATTTTTTTTAAATAAGTTTTTAGTTAGTAAAGACCTTGCTTTTGGATAGACGTTCGCTAACTAAAAATGTGTTTAAAAAAAATATGCTATGTGCTTATTTAGAGCCCTATTCTATTGGCCAAATCGCAATTGAATGAGGCCCTATGCATTTACAAGGAAATAATATAATCTGGAATAAACTTTATACCTATATGAAAAATGTGTGTAATCTATTTGATAACCATGTGTGGCCCTCCAAGCATCATACATATCGTATTTAATCAATGATTTAAAAAAAATATTTGATCTCCTATTTGCTTAAATATCTGGCTCAGCTTTAAATAAAGATTTCCTGTCCAATTCAGAGTCTTCATATTCCTCAATTATATTTATTTCATTGCTAAAAAAAATTGCCACCTCTCTTGATTTTTTTTTTATAGCTTGAATTGATAAAAAAAAGGGAATTTTCTGGAGTATATTCCTGGTTCTTTTTTAGTTTCCCAATGTACCTCAGGATTCCTAGTCTGTGGTCTTTGCTAAATAGCTTCCCCACTTCGGTCTCTCTAAATCTTGATCTTTCTCTCGAGATTCAGATCCTGCCGCTCCAGGGAATTCCAGCAGCCCCTCTGAGAAACTCTCTCTGTCTCCGCTGCAACACTGCTCCTCTGGGCTCTAGGCTACAACTCTTCCTCAGAGTTGCAACACTTCTCCATTACACTGCCTCTCTAGGTTCTAGCTGCCACTGCCTTTTAACAGACTGCCCCAGCCTGTTCACTGCTGCAGCCACATTGTGATGTAATAGAGCCTTTTTAACATCTGCAGTACTGGATTGGGCAAATGCCTCTATCCAGCCTCAGGCTCACATGTCTGCCCTCTAGGGCTCTCCCATATATCTGCTCTTCCAGCACTTTTACTATATATATATATATATATATATATATATATATATATATATATAGATATATAGATATATATATATACACATATTTGTATATATATATATATATATATATATATATATATATATATATATATATTTGTATATATGTATATATTTATATATACAATATCTATAAAAGTTTGGGACAGTACTTATCCCTCCGGTGCATAAACACCTATATTATCATACAAAGTCAATATATGGAATGAGAAAAATGTAACCCTTAAGTAATATATGGTCAAATACTTAGGGACAGTAATACTAAGAAGTCTTTAATAAGGTAAATTGTAAAAGGGAAAACAATGTTGCAAGTGTGTTTAAAAAGTATTTATAGATAGGGTATCCTCATAACCAAAGTCAAATCATAGGATAACCCAAAATTATCTTATTCTTATAGGTTTCTGCCTGAAGTGATGTGGAGCTTAGCTCCTTCCTTTTGCATAATTAAGGGTGGGTCAAATCTTGCAGATATCCTGTGGGATATTCCAGTGTCAGGTAGAAACCTATACATGTAAGAGTTTTAAAGTATAATAACAAATAATACAAAGTTTAAACATTATAAATCAAGTATAGTTATACATGTTCTTTCAAGTGCAGTTACTTGATACATTTTTGTCTCTCTATCGAAAATGTAATGGTAGCCTATACAAAAGTCTGCCAGAGTTTGAGCAATGTTTTTTTTTTTTTTTTTATATTTACCCATATCTAAATAGAAGTTATGGTGCATTAGCAGTAATCTGCATAGCCTTCACAGCTGGTTATAAGGAAATATAGCAGTCACAATAATTGAGAATTATAGAAATGCAACCTATGATTTTCAACATTCCCGAACTATTTTTATATTATTTACTTTATTTTGTTACCTATATGTTATTAAATGCTTGCTTTTAAATATCACCTTCTGAATTATAATTATACTTCAATACATTACTTGTTCTTATGTGTAGCATGTTAATATTTACAAACTACAAGAGGAAATTTGAGCTTTTTGTTTATAATATGAATATACCTTGTTATGTTTTATTTTTATTTTTTTAATTTGTACATACATTTGTTATATGTTTATAAATAGTTTATGTAACCCCTAAAGTACCACTGCAATACATTTAAAAGTAAAACTTATATGTTTGTTTATTGGGCAGAGTATGCAGTTTAAAAGAAAAAAAAAAGTTAATATTTTGGTACTTCTTAAATTGTCTGTTTTCTCCTCTATCTGGGGGCTGGACCATCACTGGCCTTGGAAGCAGGATGGGCTATGATGCCACTGCCCCCATTTATACACAGAGGTAACAACTGTATTGTAACCTGCTTACAACAGCCCTTCCCCTCAATTACAGTGCATGAATCATCAGAGCTCCGCCCCTTTCCTGTACATGCTCATGCTGAACCAGTGTCTGACTGGTCAGACTTTTCTTTTAATGCAGTTTCCATGCAGAATGGCGATGTCCCATGATAGATACAAGTAGGAAGAGAAGAGCAGCTCTGCTTTAAAGGGAAAACTGACACATTCACAAGTAAGAAAAATGTTAACTTTATTTTCACGTACTATTTTGTATAATTTATGCCCAGCAAACAAACATATCAGCTTTATATTTAAATGCACTAAAGTAATATGAATTGATTAATTAGTAACAAAATTAGAAAGTGAAATAATAAAAATAATACACTCAGAATATAACATAAAAGTTTTTTCTCTTATAGTTTATTTTATAGTTTATTACAATGTTAAAAAAACAGCTTTAATACAGAACAACAACCGTCATAATGAACAGCTTGACCTATACACCAGGCTCGTGCTCCCATACATCATTGCTTTATTTCTGCAAAGGGAGGATTGGATGTGACTCCGCATGACATTTTCTGAATTTTTGCAATTTCATGACAATTAATACAAAATAGAATATTTTCATTAGCAGCTAGACTGGCAACTGCACAAAACACCATATGATACTTTAACATCAAAAGATTGCACTTTTACAGACATTTAGCTGAAATATTATTTACAGCTTTGACAAATAGATATTAATCTTTGTTACTGTATGTCACTGTAAACATTCTCGTTATAAAGTATATATACTTTTAGAGATGCTTTTTATTTATACGTTTTTTTGCAATTTATTTATACCCAGTGTTCAATTACGCTGACATTTGATATAAACAATAGAGGTTTTTGATTCTGAGGAATCCTTCTGTCTAATTCTAAGCTAAAACTTTGTTACATCATTTCCCAAAACGTGACCAATTATAACAGAAATAATTGATAAATAACATAAAATAGGAGTAAATGAAGTTAAATAAAAATTGGGTTCAAAATGTGAGTTTTAACAAACATGATGCAGTAAACTTACAATAATACTGTCATTGCTAGAGGAGTCTACAATTCATTATAAAAATATGCATTAATAAGAACACAAAGTTAACATGCATTAAGTTAAGTTTAAAACTCTGTCCCTAATGGTGTATTTTCTGTGATTTAAGGGATAAGGATAAGGCCATTCTGATGCTTCATTAATCCAAGCTATTAGAGCAGGCTAGCTGGGCCTTTTTGGTGTTTAGCATCAGATGCATGGGCATATGAACTGGGGGATGGGGGAGACAAATCCCACCCAGATTAAATGGCTAGGGGACACAAAAAATAGCAGAATTAAACTTAATTATGCATTACCAGTTTTGGCCAATTTTTTGTGCTTCTACGCCTATGATCAGATGTATTTTTTTTATGCGATTGTGTCTTAATGGAAAATTATAAGATGAAGTCACTAGTAGCCTGCAATTTTTTTTTGTAATTGAACTGAATGTATTTTGGTTAAAGAAGTATTTATGATGTGCCAATTATTTTGAAATATTGAATAAGCCTAAAATCATATATGTTCAATATCATGCAGCAAAGACACAGCAGAATTTCCTTTGCTAATGCTATTGGTAGAGTAATGTTGTCATGTGTTGATCCAGTTTTTCTCGAAGAATATCAATCCATATCTAGGAATGTTGCTGTTGTATTAATATGGATAATACATATCACTGGTTAACAACTTGTGTAGCTATGTTTCGCAGAAAGTTAAAATATTAATCTGTGCAGAAAATTAAACTCCACACAATTGAAACAAATAATATTTTGTATGATCAATTAAATAGAGGCAGGCATGATCATATTGCTTATAAGAAAGTTTTGTTTGCAACACATCAGATGAATAAATTCAAAATTTGGTTATGGTTATCAATAAGTTGGAAATCTCAAAATGTTATCTCCTGTTATATAGTACTATTTAGATATTAATTTACATGGTCTTTGATAAAACACGTACAGTTTTAAAATGAATTGTCCTTCAAGACTGGGCATATTTGATTGACCTACCAGTGTGCACACAGGGAACTAAATAATTTAAATTATGTATGAAAAAATAATAAAAAATGTTATGCACATATTGGTAATTACACAAATAATAATATTCTCAGATATTTAAAAATAAAAAATATCTTAGATCAAGTGTACTAATACCAGAGGTTTAAAGAATTTACCCATTACAATTACCTAAAAACTTGATATGTTTTCTAAGAGCTCTGGGTTGCTGACAGTATTAAATATGGCCCATTATATTATGATGTCTTCTTGAGGGTTCTTTATACCAAAAAAATAAAAAAGAATTAAGAAAAAAAGTAATCAAAGCCCTAAAGGGAAATCATAACAGGGCCACTGGGTTTAAGGCTTTCCCACCACATAATGTCTGCAATTATTGATCTACATGCATAAAAAAGTTTGCAATCAGTCAAAATTATGTACAGCAGATAACATAAAAATGAACATAAATACAGAATCTTAAATTTTTCTATGTACAAATTTACATGTAATAGCAATAAAATGTACAAGTGTGACAAAGTCTTACTGCTTTATTTATACCTATGCACCATATAAGAATGACAATTATATGTGATTGCCAAAGCTTTGATTTATATATTTATTGTAAGTAATATAGTGTTATAGTCATCCTTCAGTTCAGGTGATAAATACAATATTTTTTATAAACTGTTCTTTTTCGATATGTATGATAGCAGGGACTATTTGTTTATTTACTTGCTTGTGTTTACTTCCAATTTTAAGTACAATGTGTACAAAAGTAATTCAGTGCAAAACCAGTCCTCAAATGTAATGGTTTAATGATGACTCACTGACAAGTCAAAAAGGTCGGGCAATTCAATGTATATAAACCAGGAATACATAAATGGAAAAAGAGAATAATAAACCATTGCAGGGAAGTTTTACAGAAGTAATATTACAGGAATAATATTTAGGAAAGAAATAAACAATGATGCGGAAAATCTAAATATAACTGTGTAGTCTTACTGAAAATTAAATTATAATTGTTTACTTAAAAAGATATTGATAGGATATATTTAAGACCCATTTTACTTAAAGTGTGAATATCAAAACATAACTAATTATTTAGTTTAAATGTGTTAAAGAGTTATATTAATTAAATGAATGAATTACTTTACTACATTTACAAATTAACTAATTATATTAATGTTATTCCTTTACTTTTATTACCGCTGGGATACTGTGGTCTTCTCTTGCTTTGCAAACACTCCCTATTATGACATCAGACAGATCATTCCATTTATTTACATAGCATTGCAAAATTTAAACAAATTATGTTTTTTTTTGTATGCATACTTTGTAGAGGGCCTTAAAATACCATTACAACTGTAACATACCATTTCAGTGTTAGTTTAATAGTCATTTGCATACATGAAAGCAAACATGTTAGCTTGGCAATACCATGGCATTTATTGAAGGATCTAATAATAGCATTAAGTCAAATGTAACTTATAACTGTGTCTGTCCATAGCATTGTAAGCAGTTTCCCCTCAGTTGCACATTTTGTACAAGCCAACTCTGGGTGGTACATGATATGTGAATGATATGTCTGTTGCCTTATGTCATGATCTACTGCTTCATTGGGCTTGAAAAGATCCTAGACCGATCCTACCCAGAAGACTTGTGAGGTCCATACCTTACAATCATTACAATCCAAGGACCTTACAATCCTTTGATCCTGAAGAAATATTTAAAGTTATTAAAATAGAGGATTTAAGGATAACAATGTTATAAGCTATAAACAAAGCAGCTTAGATCCTTTTTATTTTTTTCCATGACACCTTATCCTTAAATCAAATCCTGTTGTTAGGTCTTAAGTCCTGTTGTATGGCCGTCTTTTATAGAGCAAAAGGTAGACAAGTTTGGGTCTGGAAAACTGGACACAGGACAGGAGTCAGTATTTCCCTCTTGTGCACAGGTGAGCTACTAAAAGACTCAGTCATCCTAATTGACTTACCTGTGCTCATCATAAAATCCTGACCTGTGCTCAGAATTCACTACCTACCCTTGTTGTAGAGAGATACGCTTTGGTGTGTAATATTATTTTACTATTTTGTATAGAAAAGACTGTATTATTATTATTATCAAGTAAGTTTGAGGATTGCTGGAGAGAATACATATTTGCATTTTATTACAATAAACAGTTTATCCTTCCCAAACATGATATAGTACATAACAAAAAATCATCATAATATCATCACAAATTAAATGCGTTTTTTTTAATGTACAAATCTTTTTATTCACTTCCACTATATTGTCTTTTTTTATATATGTTTCTTAATTAACAATCAAACACAAAAGCTTCCCTTTGAATTAAACAGTTGAAACAAAATACATTTGAAGAAATATTGAATTACATATATGACCTAAAACGTTATCCTTCATCATGTTACTGGGTAAAGAAGCGGCCATTGTAGGCAATTTCTTCTTGCTGCATATGAAAGAGGGCATTTGATAATTTTAAACAATGTTTAAGTATTTTTTTTTTAAATGAAACTACTGGAGCATAATAAACTGCTTTGAATATATAACTATTTGGATCTGTCATTGAGATCTAGAGTCTTGCACAGTCTCTGCTCACACAGAAGTATTCCTATGGTATTTCCTTTTCATATCCAATAAGTTTAAACACGTTTTATTAAATATTTTGTTATAAAAAAAAAATATTTATAATATTTAAAAATCTGCCCTTTTAAATGCAAAATAGAAAAAAATGCATGCCAAAAATAACTTTTTATTTAAGTCAGTGGAGATGGATATTAGTTTGAAATGCCACATTCGTGAAAAAATGGTGATTGAGCATTAGCGCACCCATAATTTATTTATTTTTATTTAAATAAGTATTTATCGTGGGACAATTATTTTGAGATATTGATTAAACTTAAAATTATATATTGTGGTTCTTAAGCTTTCATAGCTTTTAAGTAGTAAAACTCAGAATAAACAACTTTTATTGTGATTTAACATTCAGTTATAAAGGTATATACAGTAGTATATATTAATGTGGTGACATTTTCCAACGTGTATTTACATTCTATAAAAAATGAGTTGTGTCCAGTTTTTGTCTGTATTTTCTCCTGTAGTTGATCCTGCCTCAAAACATCATCTTTAGTGTTGAAAACCTGGTTAATACAAATAAATCAGAATTGGAGAACAAAGAGCTGAAAGCTAAATGACATTGCTTCTCTAACTCATACAACAACGTTAATAGTGCTGGAACAAATGGGAACAGCAATCAAAAGGTCAACTGGAACAGTTTCTCAACATATTCCGCTGCAGGAACGATTATTGGCAGAGCATACAAAGCAGTATTAAAAGGACATTGGCTGATGACATTGTAAGACGATGCACAAATAAAATGAGTTTAGTAAAACAAACCATAGCTTGTTTCTTCAAAAGTTTGTCTATGGCTAAATATGAACTTTGCCATCTGACACTGCAATTTCTATGGCAATAAATAATGTTATTTGAAAGGGCCATAAAGCAAAGGCATAGAAATTGAAAAAGACATTGATCCAAACAGTGACCAAATTAAGTAATGTCACTTCATGGGGAACAATAACATGACTGGTCTACAGTAAACATATACATATATATAAGTTTACAATAGCACCTACCTCCCCATTGTAGGGGAGTTAGGTACCTTATCCCTGGTATCCCCCTCACCTCATATCTCTTTGACGTCCTGGTCTCACAAGATCAAGCAATCTTGTGTGAACCAGGTATAGTATTATCCGGGCTGGGCTAGCCAAAGGTGTGGGAAATGAGCTGCACCCCCTCACCTCCTCAAGCCCCTGGCACAAAGTATATTTATGGTAGTCTCTTATGAATAACTTGACTTGAAAATGACCAAAAGGATATTTAGAAAGTTTAAAATAAATAAATACAGCCTTCAATAATTAACTATTTTGCTTTAAATGCCAATGATATTAGCAGAGTCTTTGACAAATTATATTTTCTCTAGAAATTATATTATATCCATGGCATATATAGATGCTGATGTTGTTAGTTTGTTACATACTTCTCAAATGTCAAGTTTTTTGCTAGCTGCTGTGCTCATTTGCTAAGAAACAGTGATTTCAGCAAAGTAAGCAAAACTTACAACTCTGACCCACTCAACATGAATTTAATCTTCAAATGAGAAGTGCATTAGCAAGACACCATGTAGGTTTTCTTAATCACACTTGTGTTGTACATAGTTATACAATTCCATTTATCTAGTGACTGTTTTTTTTTACAATTACCATCATTTTAATTTTTAGATCATTGAACACTGTATTAACTAACAAGCCTGAGTGTTATACTGTTAGTTTCTTAATGGAGTTACTAAATCATTTATATGTACCCAATCATGCACGACAATTTGTTTTCTTATTTTGCTCCATGTGTTCTGCCACTAGAAAAAATATACAGTACTCTAGAATCTGTTGGACTTATCCACTGAGAAACCATTTAATTCCTTAAAACCTTAGAATCATGTACTTTGTGATAAGCACAGATTACCCTGTTTAGCACAGATTCTACAGAAACCGCACATATTTAGAAAAAGAATCTGAGCTACATTTCATAAACATATTTGTTTCTTTTTTCCTCGATTTGTTTTGTTGGATTTGAGAGATATATTAATTTTGTGATGTCAAATTAACATATGAAAATAAGGGGAAATATAACATCAGTCCCTGTTAGGTGAAAATACTTTTACAACCACATAAATACTGTAATATTCTGTGATATTTAATAGTAAGAATAAACAGTTTGGCTAGGTAAAACTATTTTCATTTCTTGAACAGCTTGAGAAGGTTGACATTTATTAAATAGTGTTAAGATTTAGCTGTTCTCTAGTTTCTTGGTTACTTAAAGGGCTACTGTACTAGTGAAACTTTCAAATTATTTATTTATGAGATAACGTTTTCCTGTGGCTAACACCAAATTGGTTTCAAACTTTCAAATTTCAAATTTTAACTTTCAAATTAACAACATAAAAAACGTTTTGATTTATTCTGATAAAAAAAGTTGATATTTTGTGAGAGACAGTATGAAAATACCTATTTTAACTCCATCTTTCACAAACTGAGATCAGAGATGCTCCAGTTTGAAGAGGATGGGGAATAAAATTATTTTTAACATACATTTTTATGTTTTTTTAATCACCCGAAATTGAAAAATTGTTTATTCTGAGCTCTACTTCCTAAAAATTATGGAAGCTGAAAAACTACACTAATTCCTTCCAATACACATTTTTTATAATTCTGTGAATTAAAATACTTGACTTGCTACATTATCAAAAAGTATTCAGTGAATGTGTTCATTGAAGAAATAAAGCAAACTGAAGGAGTTAGTGATATTCTCTTGTGCTTCCAAACAAATCACAACAGCTTTGAATTCTAAACATATACAGCCTTATTAAACTGTGATTCGGCCAAATGAATAGGGCTCTATATAAGCACATAGCATATTTTTTTACAGAAGTTTTTAGGGCCTTATTCTATTAGCTACTTGCAAATGCCTTGAACTCATAAATTTGGCTTTGGTTGTTTTTTCTTTTAAATGTTTATATGCATTCTATTGACTTAAGAATTCATTATTGCCAATAAGTAATATTTGCCGAATATGTAGCAATATTAAGAGGGAGTTTAAGTGTGTATAAATTTACGAATTGGGCAATTGAATGCCCTTAGTTAGTGAAGACCTTGCTTTTGTATAGACGTTCACTAACTAAAAACTTCTGTAAAAATATATGCTATGTGCTTATATAGAGCCCTATTCAATTGGCCAAATTGCAATTTAATAAAGCTGTTAATGGTTGGAAAAATAAAGAAAAAATACTAATATATATCTGATTATGATTTAGAATTTCTCTGCTGCAATCTTTCATATCAGAGCAACCTCTTGGCACTTCTCACTCAAACAATCACTATAATTTGTTTTAAATAATTGGAAAACTAATTAAGCACCTTATCATTGTAACAGGCATACAAATAATACACGTAAAAGCACATCAGCTCCTTAAGACCTCTTCGTTATGGCCTACTCAGATAAATACACTCAATAACGTAACTATGGTTTAATGGAAAACCAAAATACAATACTGTACAATTCAATACTCTTCTCAGTTGACATTTAGCAAAGAAGTGCGCTGTAGTGGAAAATGTGTAATTACTCTAAAAGCTGGCAACAACATGGTTATAACTACTATAAATATGGAGAATATATCAAATAGTGGTTTCCAAATAAAAGTAAAAAGAGTAAAACATGTCAAACCTTCAGTCATCTAACCAAGAGTACATTGTTAACAATATTACAGACGGGCTAAATACAATTGGCATATTGGAATAATACATTTTACTTTTAAAACTATATCCATATTTAACAGCAATGTTTAGCAGCAGTTATATATTGTCTAAGTAAATGTGAGCTTTAAGTATTCTATTCAACCACCATATCTTGCATATAACCTACAGTGTAATAATGCTTGAATTAATAAAGTGTCAAGTCATAAACATCTTTATTTTATACTTCTGGCAAATTACTATAAAGTAACACAGCAGACAATGTGACCCTTTTATTACAGAGTGAGGTCAAAATGTAAAGACTTAGCACATTTGCTACTGTGCACTAGTAATGTAAAGCCCCTCCCTATAGGTCACAGCTGTGAATCATGGCACCTACATGAGCGAGAACTTGAAGGGGCATTCTCAGAAAGTGAAATACTATTACTCATGGAGCTTTTTAGAAGTTAGTGAAGGGTTCATTTTATGTGACAATAACCACTGAGGAAGTTTAAGTTAATTAATCTAGTAAAAACATTTATATATTTTTTTGTGCCTAAAAGTCCATTTAACTAAAACTACACAAATATTCATATTTTTAACAAATCATTAAAACAAGAAGCAAATTATAGCTAAGTCGTATAAGCATTTAATCAAAATGTAAAATATTCATTTTGATATTGCGGTTGAACATGTTTTTAAAGAGGCAAGAGCCGAGGCTCAAATTATGTTATACTTCAAAATTATAAGTAATAACAATACTTTACCAGTTGAATGTAATTTAAAATATTGCATTTTCTTTCTGTAAACATATGACTTTAACATTTCTTACCTGTCAATAAGCCTCTTTGATCCATCTACCAAACATAATCTTCTAACTAATTTCTGTTAGGTGATTGTTGCCAATAATTGCTAACTACTCCTGGGGTCTGACTGTATAGTTTGTCACCTAAAGTAGAAATAGGTGGACAATAAAGAGCTTGTGCAGACACCAGAGTATAATTTGTCTAATGAGCATAGTTACTCTATGGGGTCTTCGTGAACTAAGTCTTGCCTATTTATTATGGCTTTAGACTGAGGATAATACACCCAGATCACCTATAAGAAAGAGATAACAGACTATGCTAGGTGTGTGAATCCAAAGCTGAGGGACAAGTAAAAACTGTGAAGTTGAGTTTACTGTCAAAAAAATCCAGCTTATGAAGTTTGTGGATATATATCCAAGTTTCAGGCATTAAATCGATGTGCCTTCCCATACAACCCCCAACCCAGCAAACTTTTTTCACAAAACAAATTTCGACTTGATGAATAGAGCTCAGTGTAATAAATTGGTGAATTAGTAAATGTTAATTTGCCAGATGTCATTATAGTCAGTGAGCAGAAATATTTATAGGTATGTACAGTATTTGTAATTAATTGAGTCAAACTCTATTACCATGCATAATAAATTAAATGTAATAGAGCAGCAGTGTTGCTTTTAGATAAATGAGAATTGTAATGATATGTATCCAAAGACTTCAGGGTAAAAATGCACTGTTGCTTTCATTTGAAACTAATTAAAATTCCCTAATGATGTTAACATTTATATAAAAACATATCTTTTTTTGTTTTTATAAATGTTTTTATAATTATATGGTAGACCATGCATATGTTGTTAGTTCATATTGGTTCATGGTTGGAAAGAGTTTACATTGGACCCGATATTTGTAATATAAGTAGTTTGGGGGAGCAGTGACTTGTTTCCTCGTCACTGTGCTGCCCAACACCGAAACAGCATAAGATATAATTTGATTACAAGGTACGTTTAATTGGTTAGAAATTGATTGTCAGCCCTCTCTTCAAGGATACCAAATGGAACAAGATTTAGGTTTAACACTGAATACACGTAAGCATTTAGAGGCACTAATTGCCTTGCTTTGTGTCCACATCGTGTTAAACCTAAATCATGATGTGTCTGTGGGTACTTAGCAAGAAGTTGGGATTTACTGCATTTAAAAAGCCATTAACCATTTGTAAAAGCATTTTTTTTTTTTAAGTTGAGTACATTTTTTGTGACATGTAAATTGGTTTACTTTGAAGAGCTAATGATTTCCTAAATTCCATAATTATTGCATATTGATATTACTGTAATATATTAATTTAAACAATTTCTCTGTAATACTTTAGTACCTATGAACATCTTCTAATGAAACCATCATACACATAAATTCTATAATGGAACATTTGTACATTTGTATAGTAAACCCTTAATTTTAAAACTTGTTATACATTTTACAGTGTTTAACAATGGAGTTTAAAAGGTCACTGTGGTCACATTTTTTTTTTAAATGTACAATTTGAATAAGCTATTTTGCTACGGTGGGATCTGTCACTTTGGTTTCTAGTAATAAACTTCCTGAAGTAGGAGGAGACTTTGATTGCACAGAAAGCTCTATCTTCTTATTGGCGTTCTGGCATCAGGAAGTGCCAGAGCTTTCAACATCTGTAATAGGAATCTCATTAGTTTACAAGACACGCCTTCTTCATAAAGTAAAGGCATAAAGAATCAGCTTACTAAAGAAAAAGGATGCAGAAAATAATAATGTTATAAAACAGACTCTGTGTTTTTTTACTTTTGGCCATTTAATTCAGCACAACTTGGAGCACACTATTGTGAAGTTATCCTAAAAACATGTTGAAATGCTTTTAGAATTTTTGAAATAGGTGCCATTTTTGCAGAAAATATCATAAATGAATCTCTGTTTACATGAGACTCTGACATTCCCCCAGACTCAACATCTCCTTGTAGAGAGCATAAGCAGAAATAAAGATAACCTTTCACAAATTCATATGTGCAGAGAAATAACTGCTGGAATCAGCTAAAGAGTACAGATGGGGGTTAACATATGCTGCTACATTCATGAAGTTCAGGGAAAAACTATAAATCTTTGAGCCTTCAACGCTCGGTGTCGGCAGATGTTGTTAATCATGGAACTGTAAGCAGTGTGTTTGTAAACAGACCTAAGCCTGTAGGTTTTTAGCTGTTATTAGTGTAACTAAAAAAAAGCAATAGATCATTTTAACATAGAAGAACACTAATAGTGAGGTAAATGACCACTTAAGATTAATTATTCAAAATACTATATAGAAATATGTGACCACAGTGTCTCTTTAATCTACATGTTTTGATAAGCAGAGAAAATATTGGCACTGTCATTTTTTTACTGCAATGATACAATGGACAGTAAAAAGCAAATATAATAATTCATTGTGCATGACACCAAATTCATAAAATAGAGTAAATTAATCAAATAAACATGTTTATCTCCCATCACAGCACAACTACTGGTGTAAGTCACTGAAGACTGTTATGACAATCTTCCATTGTATGACTTTTCCCCATTTTTTTTTCATTTTGTTTCCAAATAATATAATCATGCATCACATTTCTGTAACATACATGCTAACAAGTGTAATCTGATAATTGGTGCTTCCAATTAGGCTTTGTAATTTTACAGAAGGGAAGAATCTGATCTATTAATGCTATGGTGTTTGGGAAATTAGCATTAAAGGATTAAGACTATTTTCTAAATATGGGGCTATTTGCAATAATGGGATATTTAAAAAATCTACTAGTTTTCAGCACCTGAACTGAGTGCATACCCGGAGCTGAAACAAGGCTAATGGACTCTACTGTGCATTCGGTTACTGGGATAGAAAATGTTAATTAAACCCTCTAGCAGACATAAATTTGATTTTAGATTATACTTGGTTTGGTAGGACATTATCATGTAAATCAAATGACCAATAGGTAGGACATATCATTACTCTGTGATAATTAACACCAAATACTATGAACAATGTTTGATATGTATATGTTGTAAAATTACAATTTACATAATACTTGCTTATTCTTTCTTTGTTTGTCCCTCATGGAAAACCTCCATTGAGATATGAAAAACAGAAAATACATCTACTTCTTGGACAATACTAAGTCAAAAATATTACATTTGAAGATCTCAATAAACTGAAGATTTTCACAGTCATTATCATGTTCTTAAACTCTCATTGGAACATCATATTTTAAATAAACAAGGAAATGTGGAAAAGCACAGTAAAAAATTGAAGCAAGTGTTTCTTATTTTCTTGGTTAACCATTGTATTAAAGTACTCTCCACCCTTTCCAGTAATAAAAACAATATTCATTCATCTGAAACTGTTAACACCGAAGATGCTTTTTGCTTGACATGTCATTCCAAATCCTGTGCATTTCTTCAGGACCTATCTGGTGGACTGTGATCACTCTACGATATCTACACAAGCTGTAAGCCATTTTCCAGTGATTAAAGCCACTGTTTTGAAATGGATGAATACCAAGCTTCCGTAAACAAAGTCCCACATAGACATCCTCCAGATGCAAAAGTCTGGTATGAAGAGATGTTTTGTAAATGAGCTCTGCCACATCCGCAGAAAAAATATAGCCAGTTCCAGAACAAAATGGCGGGTAATTACTCTCTGGGTAGAGATCTCTAGGCATGTACCACTTGCTGCGAACATCCCTTATAGGCCCTCCATTGATCACATATCCAGTAAAGTATCTTCTTCTTGGTTTTGTGGTGGGTTTTAGTAGTTTATAAATCAGATTATCCATATTTACAAAAATATCACTGTCTGTTTTCATCACATATTTTGCTTTTGAGCAGAATGTAGCCACCCATCTCATTCCCATTAAGGTTTTAAGAGTTAGATTATGGTAGGAATCTATAAAGTCTTCAACAACAATATCATGAAAGATCTGACTTTCTTGTTCCACCATCTGATTGAGAACACCATCAGAATTTTTACCGAGAAGAAATAACGTGACAATTTTAATTCCTTTGAAATTGCTCTCATTACCCCAAGTTTCTCTAATTGCTTGTCTTGCATCAAATTCCTTATGTGTTGTGCTTATAAGAATAACCAAGAATGGGCTGTCATTGCTTTCACACTTTTCAGGTTCATTTATAATAAAGTCAAAAGAATGAGGGTTAATAGGTCGAGTTCTAATATTGCCAAAGGAGACATTTTTTTGAGAAATGATTACGGTCCCTACCCGATGGCCTTGGTAGGAGGAAGTTGGTCGAGTAACACTTAGATACCACAAAGCACTAGCCCAACAGACAACTGTCAATATGTATAAACATGAGACTTTTGAAGCCATTATTTCTGCAGTCTTCTAAGCCGAATATTCTGTCAGCAGTTTTCTTAATATCTTCACCATTTCTTTGTCCAGTACAGGCAACATATTAGTACAGAAACAAAGTTCAATACTTGAATAGATGCTGTGTACACGTTCTTGGGTCTTCAGTGTAATAATTAAATAAGGATGCTAATTAATTTTCTTTCTCTTGCAATTTGGGTAATTCCATTGCTTGAAGTAGGTATTCTGCCTAGAAAAAAGGATAAATAATGTAATTGTTTGATTTGTTATAAGAAAAAGTTTTAATCTTCTTAAGAATGACAAGAATGCCTGAAGTTATTCATTATTAACGTTCTCAATTAAACAATTAATAAGATAATTTCATCAACATCAAAACATTATAAAATGGCTTATATATCTTCATAATGTTGATACTTATAAAGAAACAACCTAAAATTTTAATTTAAATGGACATACTGGAAAGAACATTGAATGATCTATATTTACATTGAGCCAACCATTGACTTTGTGACATCTCAGGGATACATACTCTACTAAAACATGAATCATAAAGAGTGTAGAATTGGTTGTATGTTTTTTCTATGCAAAGAAGTAGACTCTCTACAGTTGTTTTGTTGGTTATGTACCATGCAGTCAGTGATTTTAGCTGAACATGTTCATCTTAAAAACAAATTTATGATATTTCAAGCATTTTCTCATTACAGCTAATCTGAAATCATAATATATGTTTATCTTCCGATCATCATAACTAACTTCATGCCAGCCCAATGTATTCCCAATATGAAGGAAATAATATATAAGTACTCACTGTAGTGTATTTACAAATAAACAGCCTTATTAAATTGCGATTCGGCCAATTGAATATTGCTTTTTTTAAAGCACATATCATATTTTTTTTACAGACGTTTCTAGTTAGTGAAGACCTTGCTTTTAGATAGAAGTTCACTAACTAAAAACTTCTGTAAAAAAATATGCTGTGTGCTTAAATAGAGCCCTATTCAATTGGCCGAATTGCAATTTAATAAGGCATAGACTAGTAAAAACAGTATGCAGTATAAAGATCAATATTTGTTCTTACTTTTGAATGAGTTTGTTTTCCCTCAAGCAGATCTGCTTATCTTCACCTACCTGTACCAATCAGGAGGTGTGACTAGCTCTGCCTGGAAGCTGGACTAAAAAAAAGTTCAGACTGAGCATGCTCAGTAAAAGGGGGCAGGGCTATAACAGCAGACAATTTAAAAAATAAGAAATTATTTAACTTTTATTTATTTTATAACTCTATACTGTTTTTAATAATCTATGTCCAACAAACAAACATATTAGCTTTCCTTGTAAGAGCATTACAGTGGTCCTTTAAGTAATTTTACTTGTTGACTGGAAAAACTTAGACACGCTCTTTATTTTGATGTCAGGGGGAAATGATGCAGACTAGGTAGTTAATACTGGCAATATTACTTGACAAATAGTGTTGATTAAACTATTTTCTAATAGAACTATAACTGTACACATTGTCATCACCTCTTAGTATTTTAATAAATAGAGGAAGTTTTGTTTAGTACTTGAAGGGGCAATGAATTTACCAATCATATTATAGAGCATCAAACAGAACACTCAAAAGTAAGTGAAGACATTTCTCAAAAGTAAGTGAAGACATTTCCAGGAAAATTAGCTGGAGGAATATCTGGTTTACATAGTTACTGTTTTATGTAACCCAGATATTCCTTCAACTAATGTCCTTCCTACTCTGTACGCCATTGTTTTTTTTTTTTCAGACAAAAAAACATATTGAAATTGACTAAAAGAGTGAGGAAAGGAAGCTTGTGATTTATGATCCCTTCAGGACCTGTGAGCTTGCCAAATAACTTCAAAAAAGTGGCTTGGGCAGCTGTACTCGAGATAACAGTAAGCAAAGTAAACTGTGAGTGATTTAAAACCTACATTATTTAAAAACAATTAATAAACACTGAAAAAAGCTTCAAATGAGAGTAAAACTTTTTACTGCTTCTCCGCTTGATTTTGAGTGCTTTACATGATGCTGCAGAGCAATATCCACATGTTTGGAGTCCCTTTAAATACAGTTTACTAATTCTCACACAGGCGAGTTACTTTTAACAGAAAAAGACAGATAATGAATACAGTAAGTATGTTTCTCTTCTTAACTACATATATCATGCAGATCAGGAGACCTGCTTTCCCCACAGGATTCCAGTGAATTCGATTAGGGGTTAGTGGCATTGTACCCTAATTCAAGGCTCTGTTCTGAAGGTTTCCTGAGAGCAGCACCATGCTGTTCCACTTGGTATGCATGGCATAGATACTAGAGTGGGTTGCCAGTTCCTTCTCCAGTGGGCCACAGCATACAGCTCTGGGTATTCCTAGGTGGTCTCCCATCCAAGTACTGACCAGGCCCATCCCTGCATGGCTTCAGGGTGGGGTGACCTCTTGGTTCCCTGACTGGAATCAAACCCAGGTCAACGAGGTGAAAGCACCAAATCCTAACCACTGATCCACAAGGGAACCCTAGAGCAGAACACCTAAGCCTATATTGATGTTTTTAAGTGAGCTAGAGGCAAAAGTCAGATCATTTCAGCTGTATTTGCATGTCACTACCCAGAATGCATAGCAACAGAGGGAACACTTAGTTCATGTTTAGTGAAAATACAAGTAACCAAATTAACATGTTCACTCAACAATTTTTCTTTCCTGGTTTATATAGAGTGAGGGGGTTTTCTATCACTGTTCTTTATTTTCTGGTACAAGAGTATCTCAAACATGGATTTATACAATTGACTAGTATAATTGTACTTGTTAAATATATATTTATGTCAACTTGATCCTGTGGAAAGGCTCCCACAGTAGGCAGAGTGTAAGCATTGTGTGTGGGTCAACAACATTATGCAATAAAAGGTCTTTGTTACTCCCCAAGATGAAGTAAACATGTAGTACCCTGTATTGTGGTCAGTTTCAAATATAGCTGCAGGCCAGCTACAGAACCACAAGGGTAAAGTATCCATAGAAGAGTTTAATAATTCCCAATCCCTGTTTATTTCTGTCAGTTAATAGTACTGGTAAAATTAATGGTTTACAATATTCATCTGTATAGCAATTTAAATGACACAGATTTATATAATCCTTGTTAACCATACCACAGGGTGAACTTCAAGGTGACATCCTTCTTCAAGTCTGTGTATAGCTTGGGGCCAGCATTTCACCATCACAGTCTGGCAAATATATATTATGAATTGGTGTCAATCAAGGATTTCTTTCTTCATGAGTCAATGCATAAATATAAACTGCAGGAGGAAGGACACACACATATATATATATATATATATATATATATATATATATATATATATACCGTATTTATCGGCGTATAACATGCACTTTTTCTCCCTGAAAATAGGGGGCAAATTATGTGTGAGTGTTCTATGCCGATATTCCCTCCCCTCTCCTCATCCTCAACCCCCCCTCCTCATTCTAAACCCCCCTCTGCATTCTAAACTTCCCCCCTCCTCAACCTAAACCCCCCTCCTCAACCTAAACCCCCCTAAATACCTCACCCTCACTTACCTGCTTCTGCTCCAGCCTCCGCTCCGCTCCTTCACCCGGTGCGCATGTGACGTCACATGCGCGCCACGTCATTAGCATATACCGGGTGCCGGGAGGGGGGTTAGAATGCGGAGGGGTGTTTAGAATGAGGAGGGAGGTTGAGGAGGGGGGTTGAGGATAGGGATGTTGAGGAGGGGGGATGAGGAGGGGGTTGAGGATAAGGGGGTTGAGGAAGGAGGATGAGGATGGGGGGTTGAGGAGGGAGGTTGAGGAGGGGGGTTGAGGTTGAGGAGGGGGGTTGAGGAGGGGGTTGAGGATAGGGGGTTGAGGTTGTGGAGGGGGGGTTGAGGAAGGAAGATGAGGATGGGGGGGTCGAGGAGGGGGGTTGAGGGGGGGTTTGAGGATGGGGGGTTGAGGAGGGGGTTAAGGATGGGGGGGTTGAAGAGGGAGGATGAGGAGGGAGGTTGAGGTGGGGGTTGAGGATGAGGAGGTAAGTTGAGGATGAGGAGGGGGGTTGAGGATGAGGAGGGAGGTTGAGGATGAGGAGGAGGGTTGAGGATGAGGAGGGAGGTTGAGGAGGGAGGTTGAGGTTGAGGAAGGGGGTTGAGGAGGGAGGTTGAGGAGGGGGTTGAGGATGAGGTGGGAGGTTGAGGTTGAGGATTTTGCTTCAAAGTTCTTTATTTGAAATTTAATTTTTTTCCCCTGAAATTTCCTTCTTAAAATGAGGTGCGTGTTATACGCCGGTGTGTGTTATACGCCGATAAATACGGTATATATATATATATATATATATATATATATATATATATATATATATATATATATATATATAAATAAATATATAAATAAATAAATATATATATATATATATATATATATATATATATACAGTGCCTTGCAAAGGTATTCACCCCCCTTGACTTTTTACCTATTTTGTTACATTACAGCCTTAAGTTCAATGTTTTGTTAATTTGAATTTCATGTGATGCATCAGAACACAACAGTCTAAGTTGGTGAAGTGAAATGAGAAAAATATATACATAAAACATTTTTTTAGAAATAGAAAACAGAAAATTGGCATGTGTGTATGTATTCACCCCCTTTGTTATGAAGCCCATAAAAAGCTCTGGTGCAACCAATTACCTTCAGAAGTCACATAATTAGTGAAATGATGTCCACCTGTGTGCAATCTAAGTGTCACATGACCTGTCATTACACATACACACCTTTTTTTGAAATGCCCCAGAGGCTGCAACACCTAAGCAAGCTGCACCACTAACCAAACACTGCCATGAAGACCAAGGAACTCTCCAAACAAGTAAAGGACAATGTTGTTGTGAAGTACAAGTCAGGGTTAGGTTATACATATCCAAATCTTTGATGGTCCCCAGGAGCCTCGTCAAATCTATCATAATCAAATGGAAAGAACATGGCACAACAGCTAACTGGCCAAGAGAAGGCCCCCCACAAAAACTCACGGACCGGGGAAGGAGGGCATAAATCAGAGAGGCATCACAGAGACCTAAGGAAACCCTGGAGGAGCTGCACAGTTCTGCAGCAGAGATTGGACTATCTGTACATAGGAAGACAATAAGCTGTACGCTCCATAGAGTTGGGCTTTATGGCCAGAAGAAAGCCATTACTTTCAACATAAACAAAGTGGCATGTTTTGAGTTGGAAAAAGGCACGTGGGAGACTCCCAAAATGTACGGAGGAAGGTGCTCTGGTCTGATGAGACTAAAATTAAACTTTTCGGCAATCAAAGAAAATGCTATGTCTGGAGCAAATCCAAAACATCACATCACCCAAAGAACACCATCAGGACTGGGAAAGTGGTCAGAGTTGAGGAAAAGATGGATGGTGCTAAATACAGGGATATTCTCTGTGCGTGATGTGAGGCTAAGACGGACGTTCACCTTCCAGTAGGACAATGACCCCAAACACACTGCTAAAGCAACACTTGAGTGGTTTAAGGGGAACATGTAAATGTGTTGTAATGGCCTATTTAAAGCCCAGACTTCAATCCAATAGAAAATCTGTGGTCAGACGTAAAGATTGTTGTTCACAAGCACAAACCATCCAACTTGAGGGAGCTGGAGCAGTTTCCCAAGGTAGGAATGGTCAAAAATCCCAGTGGTAAGGTGTGGCAAGCTCATAGAGACTTATCCAAAGAGACTTGGAGCTGTGATTGCAGCAAAAGGTGGCTCTACAAAGTATTGACTTTAGGGGGGTGAATAGTTATGCACATTGACTTTTTCTGTTATTTTGTCCTATTTGTTGTTTGCTTCACATAAAAAAATAAAAAAAAATATTCAAAGTTGTGGGCATGTTCTGTAAATTAAATGATGCAAATCCTCAAACAATCCATGTTAATTCCAGGTTATGAGGCAACAAAACACAACAAAATGCCAAGGGGGTGAATACTTTTGCAAGGCACTGTATACAGTGGATATACAAAGTCTACACACCCCTTATAACTGGGGATGTAGCTGTGTTCAGAAGTAAGCAATCACATTCCAAATTGTGTTAAATAGGAGTCAGCATACACCTGCCATCATTTAAAGTGCCTCTGATTAACCCCAAATAAAGTTCAGCTGCTCTAGTTGGTCTTTCCTGAAATGTATTTAGTCGCATCCCACAGCAAAAGCCATGGTCCACAGAGAGCTTCCAAAGCATCAGAGGGATCTCATTGTTAAAAGGTATCAGTCAGGAGAAGGGTACAAAAGAATTTCCAAGGCATTAGATATACCATGGAACACAGTGAAGACAGTCATCATCAAGTGGAGAAAATATGGCACAACAGTGACCTTACCAAGAACCGGAGCTCCCTCCAAAATTGATGAAAAGACAAGAAGAAAACTGGTCTGGGACGCTACCAAGAGGCCTACAGCAACATTAAAGGAGCTGCAAGAATATCTGGCAAGTACTGGCTGTGTGGTACATGTGACCACAATCTCCTGTATTCTTCATATGTCTGGGCTATGGGGTAGAGTGGCAAGATGAAAGCCTTTCCTTACGAAGAAAAACATCCAAGCCAGGCTACATTTTGCAAAAACACATCTGAAATCTCCCAAAAGCATGTGGGAAAAGGTGTTATGGTCTTATGAAACTAATGTTGAACTTTTTGGCCATAATTCCAAAAGATATGTTTGGCGCAAAAACAACACTGCACATTACCAAAAGAACGCCATATCCACAGTGAAGCATGGTGGTGGCAGCATCATGCTTTGGGGCTGTTTTTCTTTAGCTGGAACTGGGATCTTAGTTAAGATAGAGGGAATTATGAACAGTTCCAAATACCAGTCAATATTGGCACAAAACCTTCAGGCTTCTGCTAGAAAGCCGAACATTAAGAGGAACTTCATCTTTCAGCATGACAACGACCCAAAGCATACATCCAAATCAACAAAGGAATGGCTTCACCAGAAGAAGATTAAAGTTTTGGAATGGCCCAGCCAGAGCCCAGACCTGAATCCGATTAAAAATCTGTGGGGTGATCTGAAGAGGGCAGTGAACAGGAGATGCCCTCGCAATCTGACAGATTTGGAGTGTTTTTGCAAAGAAGAGTGTCAAAATGTGCCATGCTGATAGACTCATACCCAAAAAGACTGAGTGCTGTAATAAAATCAAAAGGTGCTTCAACAAAGTATTAGTTTAAGGGTGTGCATACTTATGCAACCATATTATTTTATTTTTATATTTTTTCTTCCCTCTACCTAAAAGATTTCAGTTTGTTTTTCAATTGAGTTGTACAGTTTATAGGTCACAATAAAGGTGGAAAATGTTCTGAAATGATTTATCTTTGTCTCATTTTTTTACAGCACAGAAACCTGACATTTTAACAGGGGTGTGTAGACTTTTTATACCCACTGTATATATACATATATATATATATATATATATATATATATATATATATATATATATATATATCAAAATAGGTAATAGCTACCGCCAGTGCACCCTGGCCCAGCTCTGGGGGGCCCAGTGCTGTCCAAATTGTTTTTTTTATATATGCCACTGCCACCGCCACCCCTTATCCTCCTGCCCTCTACCACCTCGAACCCTCTTGCCTCCCCCCTTCCCCCTTCTCTTTGCCTCACCAGCTCCTGCTTTTTATTGCTCCCCAGCTTGCACGTCTTCTGGTTGGGTAGGGAATCCCGAATGACTTCACTCAGGATTTCCTGCCATAACCATAAGAAGCACAGGAAGAGGGGAAATTGAAACACAGGAGCTGGTAAGGCAGAGCGGGGAGACAGAAGGGGCCAGGGTGGTCGAGGCTATTAGGAGCAGGGGTAGTAGGGGGTAGGAGCGGGGAAGGGGTGGAGGGGCCGGCAGGGGGCCAGGGGCACATATATATATATATATATATATATATATATTTATATTTATATTTATATATACATATATTACATAATATATGTAATGTGTATATATTTATATAAAATGAGTTAGCACTGGAAAGGTGCCCAGGGGCGAGGGGGGCCCAAAATATTTTTTTTGTCGGGGCCCTCCATCTAACTAGCCACTGCACGTACCTCTATACCATGAGGAGCCTAACAATAGAGAGGATACTAGATCTTGCAAGAAGTTTGGTTTTAATTCACTGTCAATCACATGCACTTAAAATATATCTGAATTGAGGCATATGAGTGCTCTCCGTCTATCCCATCTGTATATTATCACATTTGTCCTGACTACCCACTACCTGCACTGCCTTTGACAGACTCCTGTTGCATACTGCTAATTTAACTATGGAAGGATATCGAAGCTGAAGTTTATTATAAGTAATGTCAAAATGTAACTTAACAGACCAATGAAATTATACTATGCACTATAAATATTGCTAAGAAGATATTTTAATACAGGTTTCACGACAAAGCGTGAAGTAAAAACATAATGTTTGTAGTTGGTTTATTTTATTACAGGTTATATTAATGCACTTTATTTTTGGCCTGAATGCCAATGAAAAGTGATGTAGTCTTTGGTGGTTCACCATAAGCATTAAATAGTATGGGATACACATCAGGTGGGATTTAATATAGTTTATGTGTCATGTTTATAACATTGCTCATTGTAAAATGCATGACCCAAGTGTATCATTTACAATGTACTGTGCAATGAGAATGAATCATAAATATAATCCTAGACAAATAAATATAGGCGAGGAGGTATTGATCTATTTTGTGTGAGTGCACGTTAATATCACTGCAGGTAATATTACTGTAGATATTGTTGTTTCAGCATATAGTTCTTTAAATTGCTCCTAGTTTAATAAACATGGCATAGTATATGTGAACAAAATATATATAAAAAATATGCAGTTCCCATTGATTACTATTGATTTCTGTGATATTGTATAGTGTCTTAGAAGGATGTTGGAATATATTTACAGATTAATTGAATTTCCTACACATTTCACACATTGCTTGAAATGATCTTAAAGGCAACAAGCTCTTATTTGTGAGCTTCATTCAATGTTTACTGGTAGCGAGTTAATATAAGTTTTATGACAACTATTGACAAAATTAGGTTGATCTAAAAGCAAGTATAGGATATAGCATAATATTTATTCATCCTAGGTGGGCTTTGGATGAGTAGGCCATGATTTTTTGCAGTTGTGTTTGATTAAGGCCTCCTCATCCACCGACGAGAGAAGACATGAGGCCAAAAGTCAAAAGGATGTTAAGGTTCAGGCTGGACAGCAATTTGTAAGATGATGGCTACTGCAGCAAGTTTTTGGCAGGTTGATAACATTAGGCCTGCCATAAGGTCCAGTCCTTGAAGGACTTCTAGGAGTCAGAAGAGTAGGAGGAAGTAAAGGCTGAAATTTTACCTTTACCTGCTCAAATACCAATGTAAATAGTGGTTGTAATAAAATGATGACCCCAAGAACTCAGACTTGATTGATCCAGACGAAGAGCTTGATATATCATCAAATAGAGTTCCTATTACATCTAAACGTTTTGAACAATATGCCAAGCTGTTATATAGATTATCATTGGATTAAACTTTGCCAATCTATACAATCTATCAATCTATGTTTGAGAACTGGTAAATCCTCTGGGATTTTAATTTAAGATTAGAGAATATACCCAAGATGTTAATGCTTCTGGCCTATTTATGTGCTCCAGAACTCAAAATAACGGCAGATAAATGTTGGCATCTTTCATCCCAAAACACTCTTTGATCTAGATCTGGAAAACCGTCCACAGAGAGCTCCCATGTTACATATTATACCTGCTTCCAAAGTCCAGACAGCCTGAACGTGGAAGCAATCTAAGCACCGACTTGGAGTGACATTGTTTCCACTGTAACACACCAACAATTTTTTTGGGAGGATTTCTGTAGCTGGAAGGCATGTGTGACAAAGGTGGATTGGGGAAACTAGTTCCATTATACCTTACTGGTTCTGTATAATTGTACCCAGACACTTTTATCTTTATATACACAGGCCCCCCTTATCTTGTATCTACCAGATATGTCTTTCCCAGAGCTTATTCGGTTTTTCCCACCTGTTGTTTATACTTTTTGTAAAAAGTATTTAAACTGATACAGCCCCATGTTTTAGAATTTGTAGTTCTTACGATATTTTCTCTCAATACGTTATGCTTGTCTGGTTACACCAGAGAATATGTCCTTGGTACTGACTCATAATTTCTTATCATGTATGGAGAAGTTGTCGCCATACCAAATACCCATCTTATCTGTCCTTGTTTCTTTTCTCCTCACAGTAAAACATCTATATTCATCATTCATCCATTTCTGAGAAACAAACGGATACTGAATCAGATGAATATAGAAACCATTTTTTTCCATAGGAATTAACTAAAATTGGAATAATCTGTTCCAAGCCCCATATCTGATACATAAATAAATAAAAATGTAACCAGAACTTGACCTATGCATAGGTGACTCAGGTGCATTAACCTTGAACTAACACCCAACCAGCCCAATAAAACACACAACTCCAATTTTTGGGGTATTAACCAGGCCCCAGCTTTATTATCACAACGTATGATAACACTTAATAGAATACCAGAGGTAGCTGCACCTGCCAGCAGAAGGAGCTCACCTTCCCAGAGGCCCAATGGAACCCCATGACCAATGGACCTTGGGGACCAACCAGGACCAGCTACCTTACCAACCAATGAGTTCCTACCTAAGACGAGTTCAACACCCCTGCTAAAAGCTGTGACGAATTGCCTAATTCCCGTGGAGGGAGGGTGGGAAACCATGTTGTCTAACCTTATTTATCAACTCCACTCTACTTTATCAATGCCACTCTACCACTCCCCTAGCCTTGTCAAATGCCCCCTCCTCCTATTCTGTCTTCGGGGCAAATTTTACTTTAATTGAAAAGTGATGATGGCAGAAGATGAAGAGGAGCAAAGGAATTATTGTTTAGAAGGGGAGTCAACTTCCATTAAAAGATCAGGTAACTCCAATTCGGGTGAGAGAAGTCTATTTTGTCCCTTTCCTGACGATTCACTAGCACTCGATTTATCAAAGGAATCGTCCAATGTCCAAAATATATATATTCTGTCTGATTTTATGGGTTAATCTGTTAAAACGGTTAAAAAAATAAAAGCAGGTTACCCATGACTTTATTTTAGTGATAATTTTCTTGCATCAGATGTGTTCTTCTCTGATGTCTTCTTCTCTGTTTATAAGCAATCAACCAGATAAAAACGTGACATTGAATAATATAAAGATGTATAGAATTGAATTAATTCATAAAAGGGTTTGTAGAAATAGCATCTTCATAAATAACAGTATTATCTGGCATGTAAGGCTAATACTTTATAGACAAAATGGTAATAAAAATGTCCTGAATGTTATGTCCCATAAATATTGTTGATTGGGCTTCTACCTTAGCTATGTAAACAACAAAAAATTAGATGCATTTTATATTCCAGTACATGCTGGAGACTTCAATTCCACATCTGAAGTGAGACACAGGTCTTAGAGCAGGAGAATGTAAAAAGGTACTAATGTAAATAACAAGACCGTAAATATCCTCTTTGCTAATGTTAAATGACATTTTAGGAAGGTAAACATTTTAATAGCTGATATTAGACATATTACATTTAAGGTGTAAGTGCAAACATCATAGGCTTTGTACTTTTAGAGAAAAGGGTCACTGATTGGTTAGTATGAGACAGCACAGCAAGTGCAGCAGAATCTGTGTCTTCATGAGCCTCAGAGGGCAGACCCAAACAAGTAATATTTGTTTCATTTTAGGCAGTAAAAAAAGAGCTCTCAAGCAGTTCTTAATAAAATAAAGTACATAAAAGTAAATAGATACATAGAGATATTAGGTACCTAGTATTATTATCCAGAATCATCCCATATCCCTTTAAATACAAACTACTTTTTGATTCAGGTCCTTTTTCTAAGAAACTTTCAGAACTGAGTTATGGATTTGTTTTTTAATCTAATAAGTTTTCATACTGGCCAGCATTTTGACTGATTTTTGCTTGCGTTCTCAGGGGATACGACACTGTTTGCCATTGAAACCACACAGACTTTAATCT
The DNA here is from genome assembly GCA_027410445.1 of Discoglossus pictus. NCBI lineage: Eukaryota > Metazoa > Chordata > Amphibia > Anura > Alytidae > Discoglossus > Discoglossus pictus. The sequence continues at coordinate 29,454,121 of CM050173.1, read as the reverse complement.
TGCAGTGTGATAATGAAATTTTAATTAAAAAAAGCTTGAGACATGACTCTACATATGAAAGTAGATAATAATAATACCAACCGAAATTAGGCTTTCACAGTAACAATTTGTGTTTTTGAGACTTAATTGGAAACTACTTATATTTACGAGAATACAATTATAACCTAACAAAGTAAAGAAGTACTATTTAGACACAAGTTGCTCTGAAGGATTACATTTGAAGTTAAAGGTCCACTGCTGTTAACAAAATGGCACTTCTTTGTGTAGTGTGTAATAATCATTGAACGTCGAGGAGGGCACAGGGAGAGGGCAATGGTCTTTGTTAGATAATTGGATAACACTGAAATTGAACACCACCTCCCCCTCACAAGTCCAAAAGCAGGACATTTGCATTGATAGATAAATTAACGGTTTTCAAGAAGTATAAATGCTCCTCTCACACACACTTCCATCATGTATAATGGATATACCCAGGGTTCAGCAGAGGCAACTATCATTATTCTGTTTCTAATTAAAAACTACCTTTATCACTATTCTCTGCCTAATTATGCTGTTAGTAAAATTCAGAGGTTCATATATATATATTTTTTTTTTTATTTTATTTATTTTTTGTTCATTTATGTTCGACTCTCCATGACCCTATGAACTTCCACAAGCCAGGCACATCCTGTGTCTTGTTGTGCTAATCCATAAGGTTTTCAGATACTGGAGTGGGTTGTCAGTTCCTTCTCCAGTGGACCGTGATTTGTCTGACCTCCCTGCTCTGACCTGCCCATCCTGGGTGACGATACATGGTATAGCTCACAGTTGACCCTCTGTACTTGAATACCTTAAAACTCATAGATTTCGGTATTCGACGCGTCTTGATGAACAAAAAATGCTCTGGCAATTGATGCTTTCTTGGTACGCATCACACTTGCTAAAACCAATTTACATTACTCCTTATGGGAGTTTGGTACTCGTTGATTTTGCCAGTCGTTGTGCCTTCTGGAACCAATTAACAGTGAGTAGGGTCCACTGTATATATATATATATATATATATATTTTTTTTTTTATTTTTTTTTTTCATTGTACAGTGTTCTGTTAAAATAGATCTGTAAACATTTTAGCAACTTGTTTTTTTATTTTAAACTTCTATATTTGTTTACGTGATGTTCTCTCTTAAGCAGCACAGACTCACTCTCATACTCCTGGAAATACGTTTTGTGCTATATAAACTTATCTGGTAATGTTCCAAAAGTCCAATGCGATTATGGCAATTTCCTGAACGACCATCCCCTAAGAGGCTTCTTTGGATTTATTAATTAATAATAAGAGTATTGCAGCATACAGTGATTCCTTTTTTATTGGACAAAAAAAAATATTTTGATTGACAACCTTTTGACAACTCATCTTCAAGTCAAAGGCAGTAGTGCCTAGGTTGAGAAAAAAAGAAGAAACATAGAAAACAGCAATAGATAACAGACACTGTTTCTACCTTTTTGGAGCCCCTAGGTAGTGAAGTGGAGGAGCCCCTGCGAGTCAATACGTAGGGTATGCACGGACCCTTTTTGCCTTTTCTATATGTTTAAGTTCCCTTTCCTCTTGTAACTGTCTTGTTCTCGGTGGTTATCCCCTAGTAGCCAGTCTATGAACTGCAACATTTTTTTTTTAAGACACAGTGAAGCCTATTTGGCCTAATGGGTAATCTGGCCATGGACATGAGAGGTATGGCTGTGTGTGCTATCAAATGAAGGTGATAAACAGCAGGGGTGGTTGCACAGGAGTTACTTTTATTAGCAAGTGAGCTTCTAAACAATTTTAACTAGATAGAAATATAAAGAAATTATCAAAAGAGAAATTAAAGCTAGTACAAGTAGTTGGTCAATTAATTACAATAATTCGTAAATCCCAATCAAGGGCATACAAGCAAAGTAGTTTTATCAATATATTTTTACTAGCGACTTGCCTGTCAAAAATAACGGGGCAATAACATTGTAAGGCAGGTAATGCTGTTTGCCACAGACAGTAATTTTTTTGGTGGTCTGAGAACCTTCGGCTGTCATTGCGAGCCTCTATTTTATGTTATATTGGCAGTTTTGCTGTCATTGTAAGGACGGCGCTGATCTCCTTTTTGCGCTTATTGCAAGGCTGCCCCTGGTGTAGTTTGTTGTGCTATGAGCAGCGTTGGCGCTCGTTGTGAGGCGCGCGGTGAATGGCTTTTGCGTTTATTGTGATTGTTTTTTTGGGGGGGTTTGTGTATATGTCGTTTTTTTATACTAATTAAATAAGTAATAAATTAATATACTTTACCTATTTGTAAGTAATATATGCAGGAAGCATTGTGCTGAAGAGCTAACAATCTGTTTTAATGTTCCTGCAGCATACAATGTAGGTTTGCACTGTTGTGGAGCTGAGGTGTAAGTGTCAGCAATGTGTGCAGTGTGTAGTGTAAATAGGCTGCGTGCGCGAAGGGAAGCCGTTGCGGTGTACTTTCGGATTCTGTAAGTTAGTGTTGTAAAACAGGGATTGTGTACGTGGTACGCAGGCGTGGATAATTTAGCGTCCTTGCTAAAAGTGTATCTTTACCTCATACGGCTTTTTGGAAAAGCCACATGTGCTTGGTGGTGTTTTGCAGCTTTAGGGGTAGTATAGCCACGTTTTCGTTTTTTTCAGTGGCCATTTTTTCTCTCAGGGGATTTTCGAGTGGCTAAACTCAGTAAATTTGCCTTAAATTGAGGTGTAACCTGACTTCCAGAGGTCCTGGATGCCCCCCGTTTTTTGCTGCGTGCGATTCGGCTGTTAAGGTCGTATTTTTTTAGTGTAAGACCGTAATCTTTTCTTTCTAAGTTCTGCGGCTCGTTTTTTTTTTTTATGTAAGTACATATTTAGTCAATGCGTGTTAGATGTTTTTTTGCACAGTCCCGCTTCTGTGGCTGTTTGTAACCGCTTGTGAGGCGCCGTAGAGCCTCCACCTCCGCAAATGCGGCCCCTCGCTTTACGAGGGTCCACATTTGCGGCCCGAACTGCGTCACTCGCTTTGCATGGCAACGTTTCGTAGTTTGACAACTATTATATGAGATTTGTGAATGATCAAAGTATTATTAATCAGAATGATTTGTTTTAGATGAGCTCTTGTTGGACCAAAACTGCAAACATTTACAATGAACTTTCTGGCACAGCAATAATTACAGCCAATCCCTAAGCTACTCTGTTAGTAGGATGGATCAGTATGTTTAGGCCCAGGTCTAGAGCAGCACATTTTCAGGGGGTAGCAGGCTGTCTGAAGCTGTCAGTGAAGCATCACGTAATGTCTGTATGTAGTGACATATCTGCCTATAAGTGTGCTTGACGCTTTCTCTTATAAATATATACACATAAAAATATGATTTGCGAGAAGGCAAGAAGATAAATGGAGTAGTAACGGTGGGTGGGTCTCAAATATCTGAATAGGTCTAGGGCAGCATAAAACCTAAATAGACCCATGAAATCACTTTACGTGGGCAAGTTCGGTCCTGGAGGGCCACACACATGCCTGGATTTGATGATATCCCTGCTGCACACAGGTGAATCAATCACTTCTTAAGTCATCGAAATTGTCTTACCTGTGCACAGAAAGGATATCTTCAAATCCAAGCATGTGTGTGGCACTCCAGGACCGAACTTACCCACTTCTGGTTTAGGGTGATTTGTACCTAGGCACATCAACTCAATCCATGTTGGGGATACATGAGTTGTAAATCGATGTGAAAGGAACATTTTATTCATGAATACTGCTCTACATCATCAAGTAGAACACAGAAAATCAAGTGAAAAGTATTTTTGAATGTTTTAAACTGATGCATATTTCACGGTTTTATGAGAGTTTTTATATAACCTAGCTATTACTTCAACTGTTTGCCTCTTTGTAGAGTCGGGGCTCAGCCATCACCAAAAACCGCAAGCACATTGGAAATGGCAATAAAAATCTCATTTTTGCAACCAAAAAGTGTAAACTTATTCTTTTGGATTATTTAGACATTGTAATCCCAAAGCGAAAACATAAGGAATTTATTATATTAGGTAAGATAAATAGGAGCATTGTCATTTCTGGTCTGTTGACAGCCTGAAGGAATGTGCCAATAAGTTCAATATTACTGGCAGTGCAGACACCTACTTAGGATCAGTTTATATAAACAGTTTAAGTGCCATGAAAAAAGATATCATGGAAACATTTTTAATTAATTACAAAAGAGTTTTTAAACATTTTTTGTTTGTTTCTAACTGCTTTACTTGATTGTGTAGGGTAATTTTAATGATTTCAGAGCCCTGTCTTTCTCTCGATTCATTCTACCATATACAGACAAGTTCACTCTTAAAAAACTGTCGATCTATATCATAGTTTTGAGATTATAAATATTTTGTATTCAGTTAGTAGAGTGACATAAAAATATACAATATGCAAGCTTTAATTGGATTACAATATATAATCAATACATACATGTCAATCAGGACAAATTGTGTAGAATTTATAGACAGATATAAATAACTTGTAGCTAGCTAAATTAGTATATTATGGTCTAATTTATGGTTGATTACGTTTTTTCACATATAGAAATAATTATGCCTATTCAGAAAATTCTACCTATTCTGTATGTTTCTTTCACATAGTAAAGGACTAAGATAAGGTAATGAGCTAAGAGAAGATGAAATCAGAATTGGAAATATAATTTCATTTGCTGAAAAAATCCTTTATTTAAACAAGTCCTTCGGCGCTCATTGCGAGCCTCTCTCCATGGTGTAGTTTTGATCTTGTGAGCTCCTTTGGTGCTCATTGCGAGCCTCTCTCCATGGTGTAGTTTTGGTCTTGTGAGCTCCTTTGGTGCTCATTGCGAGCCTCTCTCCATGGTGTAGTTTTGGTCTTGTGAGCTCCTTTGGTGCTCATTGCGAGCCTCTCCCCATGTATAGTTTTGGTGGTCTGAGCACCTTCAGTGCTCATTGCAAGCCCTACGCTCATTGCGAACCTCCTCCTTGTATACTTTCGGTTCTCTGCGCATCCTGTGCGTTCATTGTGAGCCCCGCGCTGAGCGCCTTCGGCAACGCTCATTGCAAATCTCTCCTCTGCTATTTGTATTTTTATATATATATATATTTTTTATAATATTTAACGAATTAATTAATGAATACATTAATGTACTTTACCTATTTGTAATTAATATATCCAGCAATCATTATCCTGAAGAGCTAACAATCTGTTTTGATTTCCCCCTGCGTACAATGTACATTTGGACTGTTGGCGATTTGAGGAGAAAGTGTCAGCAATGGGTCAAGTGTGCAGTGTAAATAGACTGCGTGAGCGAGGCTAAACCGTTTGTTTCGTTGTGTAAATCCCCACTCGTGAAGCGAGTGTCCACATTTGCGGAGGTGGAGGCCCTACACAGCCTCAATCTCTGCAAAAAACAACCGAGGAAAGCGGGACTTAGAAAAAAAACTCAGAGCCTCGGGATTTAGAAAAAAAAAACAACGCGGGATGAGGAAATAGAATTTAGAAAAAAAATACGACCCGCAAAAAAAATACGAGGTCGCAAAAATACGTTAACGGCTGAACAGCGCACATCGAAAAACACGAAAACCAAAACAACAAAAAAAATAAAACATAAAAAAAATAGAAAATCGGCTAAGCAAGAAAAAAAATGGCGGACAAAAAAAATGAAAATGAGGCTAAAGGAAGACAGAGCAGCGCAAATCACCGCCAGGCACGTACGAGTTAGGCAGGAACGTAGGAGATACAAAATATACCATTACAACGGACAGAAAAGCCGCCATTTTACAACAATAACTTGCAACTAATAACATTAGGATAAACAAACGGTTTGGCCTTGCGCGCGCTGCCTATTTACACTGCACACTTGCCACATTGGTGACACTTTCTCCTCAGTTGATCAATAGTCCAACTGTACATTTTCATGTGCAGGAAAATCCACATAGAGTGTTAGCTCTTCAGGATATTGATTGCTGCATATTAAATATAAATAGGTAAAGTATATTCATTTATTAATTCATATTAATTTATTAATTCACTGTACTCAAATGTTTTGATATTTTACAGTGTACTTATATATCTGTCTTCGCAATGAGTGTCAAAGGGGATGGTTGCAAAGCAGGAAACTTGAAGTACACGAGGGGAGAGGCTTGCAATGAGCGCCGAAGGTCCACAGAAGAGCAAAAGCCTTACATTGTGTGGCAAACAGCATTGCCATGGCTTCAAATTGTATTGCTGATTATATGAATAATCAGAGTATTACAGTATATATTGATACCTTCCTCTCTTTCTCAAGTCTGGAGCAATATTGATATAAGATTTAACAAATGAAACACAGGAATAACAGGATTTTTTTGAAAAGAGAAAAAAAAAGAATGTTCTATTTGATCAGCTTTAAAGAAGAAGACAGAGTTGTAAATATTATAACATCATATGGTGTTAACATATCATAAAGCTGTGAGGAGGACTAGAAGCAGATCAGAGAGGAACCAGAGAAAAACAAGGACAAGAGAAAAACATCATATAAGGAATATAGAAGGTTATTATAAGAAGTTAAGATAATGCAATAAAAATTCCATATTTTCATTAAGTCCAGTATTTATCGTATTAAAGTGTGTTATCATTTTGATTTCAAATGTTTTTCTTTCTTGTGTGTTTTTAAAATGACCTCTGAGAATTTTTATTTTCAGGTGTTGGATGGAGTGGTTGTTTTTTAAAGCTAACTGAAGAGAACATTCTTTTGCTTTTTTTTTTTTTTTTCAGTATAACTCCATTTGTAGCCCAGATTAAGCACTACATTCCTCCTTAGCTGCTGAGTCACTCTGGGAGACTGCTATGTAACTTATGGGTTTATGATCGTGCACAGCTCCAGGCTCTGGGAGTGAGCCTAAAAGCAGCTCTATGCACAATCATGCAGCTGCCCCATAATTTACATACAAGCCACTCTAAAAGTGATTCAGCAGCAAAGGAGCACACGTATTGCTTGATCAGAGCAGCAAATTAGGTCACATGTTATGAAAGCAAAACATATGGATCTTGTGTGTTATGATCCACCACGCATTATCAGCAGTAAAACTGGAAGTGACCAGTAGATGGCGCTGTCGCTGTTTTGCAAGCAGCAGCTGATGGCGATTAGGCTCTGTGATAGCTGCGATGTTTTCTGCTGCTATTCTTAACACAAAAGATCCATGGCCTCTCCTCCTCCCTGAGCGGTCTCGGGACCTGCGGTTCTCGGACATAGACAAGTTCGCCGAGGATGATGTGAAAAGGGGCATCAGGGGACAGTCTTTATACCCTGAGGATACCTCTGCCTGCCTCCTCAAACAATCACCCCCACTCTGTCTGCCCCACTGCCTCTATTCACCTGACCTTCCTACCCCTCTCACTTCATGGTTCCTTTGTGTTATGAATGCGCCACGCAGCGGCAGCAGAAGAGATCCCAGCAAGCACACAGCCTAATCGACCTCAAAAACTGCAACAGCGCCATCTATCGCCCACTTGCGGTTTTGCTGCTGAAGCTGCGTGGCGCAATCATAACACATAAGATCCAAACGTTTTAAATATAAGCAATTTTTTTTTTCATTAAAATGCTCAACTCTAATTTTTTGGCACACTGCCTTCAATAAAAACTTTCATACAGTGGCCATTTAACAGTTTGGGAAAAAAGTATTTGAGAGTCAGACAAAAATGGAACAATAAGTAACTGCTCCTGAAGGTTCAGCTTATCAGGCTTGTCTTCAAAACTTTGTAAAGCTTGGACATTTGTTGTCCCTGTCTCTCTCTCTTATTCCTCTTTTGCACACCCTCTCCTTTTCCATCTTTACTCAATGCCTCTGCATCATTTTCTATTTTGCTTTTTCCTTTGACCATTGCTTCTTTCCCCTTGCTCTGTGACTGCACATTACCTCCTAAAGAGTCCTAGCTCACTTCATTCCCTAACACGGTCTGCTCTTTTTTCTTCAGCTTTATAAATTAGTTTTCTTACCCATTCCCCCTTTTCTCTCCTGGATTGCAAGCCCTCTCCACTCTTATCTTTCTCTGCTAAAATACATTTTTCTTAACTTGATTTCTCCCCCTTAAAGTGATACACAATTACACAGACTTTACATATACAAATGGAAAAATAAAATGTATATACATAGATAAAACACATTGCATCTGACTTTGGGCCTCATTCAATTTGCGATTTGACCAACTGAATAGGGCTCTATATAAGCACAGAGCATATTTTACAGAAGTTTTTAGTTAGTGAAGACCTTGCTTTTTGATAGAAGTTCACTAAATAAAAACTATATCTAGAATTAAGTTCCTGATGCTTCTACCTATGTTTCCTGCTTTGCTGCCCTCTGCACATTTTGATTGCTCCGCAGGCCCTTTTTATTCTCTCTGTTGTTTCCTTCCCACAGCTTTCTCAATCACACAGCTCTTTCTGTCTCCGGGATTCCTCCTGCTCTTCTTGGTTCTTGGTACTTCTCCTTCTCCTACTCTCACACCCATTTTTTTCCCCAGCAACTTCCCTCCTAAGCTATAATACTCTCTCTCTCTCTCTGTCTCTCGCTCTCTCCTGTACTTCTTCCTCTTGCTCTCAATTTCTTTCCACGCTACTTCTCTTCCAAGATTTCCGACTCCTTGGTACTTTGTCCTACAATTTGGATATTTTTCATCTTGAAAGTATCCACATTGCCTGCACACAAAAAAGCAAAATAAATCCTTTTTTTAGATTTTTTTTTGTTTTGAGGGGGGTTCTTTTTTTTTTTTGCATTTAAAGAATGGTGCCACCAAAGGTACTGCCATGTGCAATTTTCCTGCCCCCCCCCCCCCATCCAAAAGAAACAGAATTGCCCATTTTGGTATTCCTATATGATGAACAGTTTGTGAAATTGTTGAGTTGTGACCCCTCTATGCTGCAACATAAAGTTGTGTATTCTAGACTTGATTTTCATGTAACCTCCTCCCACCTCCATACACTTTTTAGAAAGTTGTAAATATGCTCTTTTAAACAGATAATAAAAAAATATAAAATACTTTTATTTAAGACAGTTTTAGTTATCTGTGTAGATTTATGGAATTTATTTTTAATTAGCTGTTATGATAAATATGTTGCATCAGCTATTTTCGCAGCCTAATGAAAAAGCATTCCCTCGTACTGATCGCATCTGGTTGCCAAGATGGTTTACCAGTTTTCAAGGGAACCTTGACAGCATGCTTTGTCACCAAGCTTCAGGAAAATCCCACAGTAACCATGGAAATGGGACTTCTATTTTTGAAACTGACTATGCACTGCACAAATGCGGAAAAAACATTTGTAACCGGATACAAGGTTATGTAGATGTTTTTCCTTAAGACAAACATAAAGTCAGGTCATGTATCTTTCACCTGTTAACAATTACACTGTCCTTCAACAACCTAACATGAACCCTAATTATGGTGTCCAATTGTAATGCATGTAATCACATATATAATTATTAGTGTATGTAACGTTTGCGATGTTGATCACGCAGTTGGACCTCGCGGAGCGAGGTGAGCGCGCGGCGCCGACACATTCGAGCCTCACGAAGCGAGGCAAAGCAGCCACATAGAACTTAGGCTGCAATAAACGCTGAAGGCGCTCATTGCAGCCAGCGGCGCCGTCACACATGCGAGGTGTAGCAGCGCAAGCGCGTAACTCTAAAAACCCACCAAAAAAAAAAAAACATGTACAAAAAATTATAACACACTCACACACAGCACAGGGGGAGACACAGGAAACCTGGGAGTGAGGTTGCAAACAAATTACACCCATATTTTGCAGTTTTTGTCACTTGAAAATCGTAAGCAAGAAAAAAAATGGCGGACGAAAAACACCAAATTTTAGAAAAAGCAATGAGTGCCCAAGCAAGGCCGTAACTACCGATTTAGAAACAGCCAATAGTAAATGAGAACGTCATCATTACGTCAGTAAAACATGGAGGTTTCACATCAATAAATTAGCGTTATGTGATTGGACTCGCAATCCAGCAATGTACAAAATAATAAAAATGAATTGTGATACTGTTCTAGTCCATGTGGGTGGCCTGATATGTGTTAAATCATTAATTCCCGAGACTGATATGACAGGGAAATAAAACATAAAAAATAATAATTTTTGATTGCACATTTGGGAGCTTGAGACTGTTGTGCAATTTATTCTAATGTTTTTCATCTCTTTCCCCATTTTTTAAAGTGCAGTATTGATTTTTATTTGCATTTACAGTGCTATGAGCAGGTGTTTAATCCCCTTGCGAGTCCTATCTGGTACCCGTAAGATTTTCTTCTGTCAGAACATTTGCCGGCTTGAGGATTTGTAGCACTTGAATAGCGATTTGCGATTGTAACATTTACGGGCTTGAAAGATTAAAGGCCTAGCTGGGTCGGCGCTACGATTTTAGCAATCAGGGATTTTAAGCCTGTAACCCCCAAATCGTTAGCGGCTTGAGAAAAGACGCCAATTGTATAGCAAATTAGTTTATGGGCTCCATTGCGGGCTCCAGTAACTACAATTTTCTCAACTGAATAGGGGCCATATTTTCTAAATATATATATCACATATATAGTTGTGAGCGTACGAGTTGTTGCTAACGCTTGCGAAGCGATTGCCTTAGTTGCTGGCCTTCGGCGCTCCTTGCCAGCAACTGCGACCCTCGCAAACTTTACGTTAAAACGCAAACAACACGACACAGCAACCGCGACCCTCGCAAAATTAACGTCGCAACGCAAACAACATACGAGAAACGTTACCACTCATTACGACCTCGCAAACACGGCCGCAACTCGCGAACATGAAAAAATTGAAAGCACAATAAATACACACAGCACATACATAAAAAGCTTACCTACAGCAAGAGGGAGCATCCAGGACCTCAAAAAAGCAACTTACACCTTCATTTCACTCTCTAAATTCTCTAAGCGAGAGAAAAAATGGCCGCCGAACAAAACGAAAACGAGGCTACAGCACTCTAAACACGCAAAATACCACAAGAAACTTGCAAAACACCACAAAAGACCTACGGATATTCCGCTAAGAAGCATACCACACATTACCCGCCATTTTACGACAATGCGGAAGTACACGACTACGCTAACAGTTTGGTCTCGCGCACGCACACTATTACACTGCACACATTCACCACGCTTACACAGCAGCTCCAAAAAATGCTGCAGCAACATCAAAACAGATTGCAGCTCTTCAACACAATGCTTCAAAATAGGTAAAGTATATTCATTTATTAATGTATTATATATTTCATTATTATACACCAAACAGCATTAGCTACCTTACAATTTCATTGCCGTCATTTTTTGACGGGCAATTCTCTAGTATATATATAATGTGTAGATGTGTCAGAATCAATTTACAAAAAATGACATTGGTAATGGGCATGCTAAGGAAAAAAATACACAATTCAGTTCTACAATTAGTTTGGGGATAACCTTCGGTTTTAAAGAAGCCCTGAAGAATTCATTTTTTTTAGAAGGCTCCAAAAGTAAATTACAGCTCAAAAGATTTTTTCTATGGCAAGCTTTGTTGTCTCCTTGGAAGGGTCTTGGATAGGGATCTGTTATATTCTGTAATTTCGTTCCTCTAGGCCAATTTGGCTATAATGGGGGATTAACTGTATTGAGGTGTTCCACATGATCCATTTTGGATTCCTGGAGTCCAGTTCATACTTTTGGAGCCCACAAATAGTTGGCATAGCTGCTGTAGCAGATGAGCTTTATTAACTAATATTGCCTAGAATGCGATAGCCTGGCCATCAGATATGGGAATAATTGTACCTGTATTGTCAAATTTATATCTGTTGAATTTGATCAAGTTATAACTTGGTACAGTGGTTTCCCCTTCTGGATATTTACCTTGCTGCGTGAAAGGGTTTGTGTACTTCAATGAAGCCATGAGCTATACCATGTAGGGTCACCCAAGATGGTCAGGTCATAGCAGAGAGGTCAGACAAATGGTGGTCCACTGGAGAAAGAATTGGCAACCCAGTCCAGTATCTTTGCCAAGAAAAGCATATGGACAAGCAAAACCAGAAACACTGATAGATATGCCTGATGTTATGCATCGATACAGTCACCAAGAGTTGGACACGACTGAAGAACTGAACAACAACAGTGATTTAAAGATTATTATTTTTTTAAATAATGTGAACACTCATGTGTCTCACATATAAAAACTCATTTATTAGGTTTAAACAAATTTGGAGAGTCATGCCTATTTATATGGACCATATCACCCCAACAAAAAAATAGCTATACATTGTAATATTTTTATAAGTAAATAATTACTGAGATACAAGGCTTTGTCAAGTGAAATTTTTGTGCCAAGAGGTTTTCAACTGACAAGAGGACGAGGACATCATTTGAAGTTAGAAGTAAAACGATTCCACCTTAACGAAAGAAAAGGGATCGTAAAGGTGGTTAATCTGTGGAATTCTCTAACAAAATAAGGTGATGACAGCGGATTCGATAGATAACTATATATATATTTAATTAAAAAGGGCATTCAGGGTTATCCTGGATAATTGGGCAGCCCCTGGAGACAGCAGTGCTAAGGTAGTGATGGGTGATGGGGAATAAAACTAACCATTCCCTCCCTTTTTCCACATTGTGAATTGTATACTGAGTATCCCTCCCTATATCTGAGATTTTGTCACAGCTGTGGTGGGTGGGGGTGATTGTTCTTGGTAAGGGGGTAGCATAATGTTGGTGTTGGTATGCGCCTGGTGTGGTTATGTGGTCTTCTGGGCGTGGGGTCCCTGGAGATTTTGTATGGCTGGGCCCCCGCCCTTGGTGATTGCGAGCATTCACCTCTGTCTTGTTTATATGTCTTTCAAATAAAGTTGTGGCCTTTTTTATCTCATATTGGAGTCTGTCAAGTTATTGGGTATATGGAGTATGGTATCTTATTATATGTACTATGTCACTTATGCTTAGGTCAAGAGAGGGAGTATTGATCCAGGGAGTATCTGGGGTCAGGAAGGAATTTTATTTGTTTTTCCTTTTGAGACAATTGGCAATGTTTTAATGGTGTTTTTTTTTTTTTTTTTTTTTTCTGTTTGCCTTCCTCTGGGTCAATTAACAACTAATCCACATATTGCAGATCAGAGGAGATCTCAAAAGGTTGAACTTGATGGACTAAATACTTTTTTCAACCTCAATTACTATGTAACTATATAACTATGTTCAAGATTCATTTATGTTAATTTGTGATTAAGTAGGCCAACTGGTGACTCTGTCTACTTAATAAGACTAGAAGATGGGTTATAAAAGCATGATGTCACTGAGGTACCACCACAGAAACAAAAAAGCAGACCTTGTTAATAAATAGCGTATCAAAGCTGATAATTAATAAAACACAGACTGACTATATACTGACCATATCAGGAATATTTTTCATGGCAAGGCTAGAACTATCAATAGGTAGCTTTTGCTGAATAATGTTAAGAACAGCTTGCTTTTGGGGTGGCCGTCAGGTTAAAGGACCACTATAGCTTTAAGTATTACTGGCTATGGAATTGCTATTGGCTTTTGGAGCCTTGATAGAGGTATAGAGAAAGCCACAAATATATTTTATCATCACTGTTGCTTATGGTTATATTTATATCCATGCAAACCAGGTCTGTTTTTTTTCTTCTTATCCTTTTGTGTTCAAAATTAATTTTCCCATTCCATGAACATAAACGCATGTGCTTCTGCCGCAGATGCCACCATCTGCTGTTGCTTTTACATTATTTGTTTTAGACTAAGGACGATGTGCTTGAAGAGTCTGAAAACCCAAAGGAAAGGTAGTTGAATATATTTTCACTTATCAGTGAAAATATAAGGAGATCCATTGCTGGCATTAAGTTTCCCCCATGGTGCAGAGTGTAAACTTAAATTAAATGAGGCAGACTTCTGGAAACAGGCACACTTTGTAAAATGAAGAATCCCTCATCACACTCTCCCTAAGAACAAAATCCAATTTCCTCTTTAAGTCCCTTGACATATACACAGATGTTGTTCTACATGAGCTTTCACGACCATATATTGTAAATTCTTTTGTCAATTCTGCATAATCAAATAAGAACACGCACACCACTGTGCTTGTTTGCATTGGGTTCCCATTATGTGGCTTAATCTATGCTGACTTGAAGAAGCTGGAGTCTTCAAAAGCTTATCTCATATGTATTGGTCCATTTGTTGCTGAATGAGCCTGTAAGGCAGCAGTTTTTATATTCTGAAATTTTAGTAATGTGTGAAATGACTAATTTTATTGTCAACGTGTTGGTATTTATAACTTTGAGTCTTCTAAATAAACTTTTTATTTCTTTACTTTTTTGCCTGATGAAACTGAAAGTTAAAATGTTCCTGAGAATATCTTGTCTAGTATTTAAGCAGCAGTTAAACTGAATAGAAATGTTTTTAAAAGGAAAATAGGTTTATTAACAACTATTAAAGGGTATTTCACAATATAGGAGGAGATAAAACAAAAGAGAAACACACATATTGGTTACAATTTAATACAATAGCCAAAAGACTATTAAATTGACCTATTGTATGTATCCATTGCGTGCCTAACACCCCTTTAATTATATATAGGAGATTATTTTATTTTATTGGGATACTCTTTATCCAGGAAAAACGCTTACTTATTGACTCAATTCTAGAGTTGCAGTACTTTAAATATTATAGTGTGGCCCAGATAAAGTAAGTCATAGACTTATACTTATACAGAACTGCAATGATGATAATAGACAAATCAACCCTTATATATCAGTCTATACTGATGATCCTGTAAACACAGGATACACTTATAATCATAGAGTTGAAAAAAGATTTTGAGATAAAACAGCTCACAATAAATGAATTAAAAACAAATAGTATTGTGGAAACCCAGGCATACTATATCTCCCAAAAATATGGGATCTTGTCAATTTATAAAGCAACTATATATAAATGCAAGAAAAAAATCATTGCACAATAATAATAGGGATATAATAGAAAAAATGGTAAAATAAACCACCTAAGTGAGAGGGTAATAAAATGCAGCAAATACTCAATACTTGCGATTCAGTTGTCTCTCTCCACGTAGCTTTTACGCCTTTATCAGAAGTTGGAAAAAAGTTGGAAAAAGGTTGACAAAAGGCTCTTTATGTCTTATAAGGGAGATAGGAGCCTGTTCCACAGAAAAAACTAGGACTCAATGGTCCGTTTCGTCCTTTTACAGGACATTCTCTGAGGCTATCAATAGCCCATGGGGAAATGCACACTCAGGGTGCAATCTTTCTTGTTTTTTGGTCACTTGTACAATTATAAAGGAGGATATTAGAGTGTATGTGTTCCTAAGGACTGCCCAGAAATGCCAGGCAAGTTTCCTAGGAGTTAGGAAGAGTCTCTAACCCAATTTGGTGGTCTGGTCTTTTAGTATTAATTGATTTGATTAATTTTGACTTGCTAATGATCTCTTTGTTTATATTGTGTTATACTTGTTATTCACTTTGTTAGATCATCAGCCAATCCGATATGACCAATAGAGTCAGTAGTAATAGTAGCCATAAAAAAAGCCTTAAAGACAAGAAGATACAGGTGCAGCCTTGATAATCCGGCATGCTCCATTCCAAGATTAATGGTTTTGCCGGATCAAGGGGGGGTCCGGCAAAACAGGTTAAGTAGGTAAAGCTACCCAATCCATCACTGCCTCTCTTAACCTTGTGTGCACTTGTAGCAACACCAGGGCAAGAGGAGAAGTGTGAGGCCATGCTAGGCTGCACAGGGATATTCAGGACTGGGATCCGGGCACTGACTGACAGCAGAATTATCTAATGCCGGATAATCGGTGTCAGACCTGTGCTGGGTTTCCAAAGTAGTTTGCCTTGCTTGCCTGATATACATCTTAAAAGTATGTATTAAGTAACTTAGTGCAATTTGTTAAAATACGCTTTCTTGCAGTTTACTTGCTGCTTATAAATACTTTTACATTATTCAATGCAGGTAAAATTAAATTAAAAGTTATATTTTATTTTGCTTTGATTTTCTTGTATTTGTACTTCAGTATTTGCTCAGATATCCAGGTTGCCCCACCACTTCCCATTTTTTACATAGCATACTTAAAGTGTTAGATGGACTTTTTTACATACTGACATCTAAATTTTGGACAGGCTCTAAAGAAACACTTGAAGACTTTCTGATCCCATTGTCACATTTTAAGGATTTATCATCTCTACAAAAAAAATCACAATACAAATATTGTACAGTTTACAAAGATAAATCTTTTTTTTTTCCATATATACTTATTAGGTAGCACTCACTTCCACCATGAAATCAAGAGGGGCATGCAAGTCACATGTTTGTAATATCTCACAACTTAGCCTGCCTTGAAGCTCCCGGCCTACATGAATTTCAATATCAGCAAAAACATAAAGAAAGGTCATTCTGTAATATAAAGGAAGTGTGGAAATATGACTCCTAACACACAAAGAAAACTCCATGACAGTTATACCAGAAAAACCTCAACTTCTCCAACAGCAAAACTGTGCAACATAAAAATAAAAAATAAATGGAGCTCAGGAAGAGGACATGATATAATAAGATGTCTTAAATAAAGTATGCTTGAAGGGAAAATATAGTGATGCCATGTAAAGATAGTATGATAATATCTTTAGGTAAGGCCAAATTCCCATATAAATCTAATGCCTCAAAAACGTGAATGTGTAATATATTGTACACAGATGGAGTCATTTAGATATTTATGCTACATATTTATTATCTACGGTGTATACGTCAATTAGATTATATTTGGTTGCTATATCACAAGATAGCTTGGTGGGTAAGCTTCAAATCAGGGCAAGTCAATAAATGGACCTGGGTCTGAATCTGGATTTCTGATACTTTATCACATTTACTATTTATCTCTTCTAAAGCCTCAAAATCTTTAGGAACACTAGAAAACATTTTCCTGGGTCTCTTGCAATATTTAAACATCATTACTGTGCCATTTCAAATTCATTACATAAGTATTTCCGTGCCTTGGATTTAAACTTTTACAAACATATTTGGAGCTTGTTGAATTTCATTAAGAATTCATTAATTGATTACCCAGCTTTAAAAGCATCCCTGTTTGAGACTTAATACATACTGGTAGATGTATACATTCTTAAATGCAGTATTACATACTATTACAAGGGGGTTATGGGCTAGGATTACTTATAAATTAATTATTTTCATGTGAGATTCTGCCAGCCTTACCGCCTGATGATGTGCTATTGGGAAAGGGAAATACATAGTGGCTTGTCAGATTATTGTGAAGATGACAGTGAAGGGATAATGTTTGCTATTCCAAGAATATCAACACAATAAATCCCTAAAAATGTATCATATTCATGGCTAATTCCACCAATGCAACTTAGAATTGTATTCAGCTTTGTTATTATTATTATTATTGCTCTGTATCTATAAAGTGCCTGAATAAATGCAGCTGTAATGATACAAATTACATGTTATCTTGTACATACATTGCCTGTGCTGTAAACCTTCTCTTTGTGCTGTGGGGCATTTTTACTGGGCCTTCCACTTAAGTTTAATGCAATATCCATAACTGTTGAGAATCCATTATGTTCACACATTTATACATTTGGTTGACATAAACTCTGAAATTATACATTTAAAGGGCTGGTTTTAATTATCACAAACATGGGTGAGGGAACTGGGAGGGGATTGGGGGGCGGTGGCAAATACCCCCCCACCCCCACCAGATTATTCTATGTTTATATGTATGTGTATATAAGCTAGTTTATTGCTTCTGTATACATGAGCTGCATCTCCCCAGAATTATTTGGACTCCTACACCCCTGATTATAACAGTTTTTCTCTGCATGAAAAAATGGTGGGACAAAGCTTGAATTGTTTTAATCCCGGTGGAAATGCATTTTGAATCTTGGTTCCTCCTAATACCTGTGTGTCGGGGCACTGCACCATTGGAGTTATGGAGCCTGTGTAGTTACTCCAGTGGTTGTTTATAATACATCCAAAAAAAAATCAGGAGTCGGTCCTAACTTTGTTACAAAAGCAGTTTGTACAGCGCCTAAGTTGTTAACCCATGCAGCACTTGTTTTTAATGCAAATAAATATTGGGTTCCATGAAAGTTCCATGTCCTTCTAAGTGGTTAAGGGAATTATTTTCCTATGTTCAGGAATCCTGTGTTCAAGCACATCATGAAATACAAGACAGAGTTGATATTAAAGCTCTCATAGGGCCTCATTCTATTAGCGGCCGTAAATCGGCCGTAAGGCTGCGATTCCTTGCGGGGGTTCAGTTAACTCGCGATTCTATTATACGGCCCCGCAAGGATCTCCCCTTACGGCCGGCCGCATATCTTGGAACCGGCCGTAATCTCAGAAATATAGAAACTGAAAAATAAATTCAAGCCTGCACTGTACAGCTCTGTAAATGCTAGGGATCATATTGGGGGACATGAGGATTAAAAGGAACCCACTCTCAAGCTTGCACATCAGCCCAAACCCGAGTTCAAATTAACTGTTTATTCTCCGGCTGCAGCGTGGGCGTGTCTGAGGTGCTCCAAGCACTCTGGACTTTTTACATGGATATTTTACGGATATTAAAAATCAAATATTTTACGGATTTGAGTATAGGATAATTATGTGCTATTTTTTCTAACACCTAAAATCCCTTTATAGTCTTCTCAAAGTGCAGGATGGCTTTATTTGAGCTATTTTATGTGCTTAATTGGTGCTAGCGGGACCTCTTTCCTGCAAGTAAGCAGCAGCTTGCTTTTAGCCTTGCAGAGAGGTTTCCCGGAGCAATTGAATTGCAAATAGGAATTTCTTACGGCCGAAACTCTTGCGGCCGTTTTAGATCAAAGGCTTTCCTCTGGCGCGAGCGACCGCAAGAGATAGCAAGGCACCGGCCGCAAGCCTGCCGGAGCCACCGGCCGTAAGGGAATAGAATAGCCGAATAGCTTGCGGACGGTCCTTGCGGCCCCGCAACGGCTGCGGCCGCAAATAGAATGAGGCCCATAGTTAATATGGATGAATTATAAGATGTTTTTTTCAAGCAAAGATAGCATGTTGTTAAAATAGCACAAGTTAAATAATTTAGATAACTTACATTTCCTGCTTCAAGCCAGTCCACGTTTTACCTAGCATGTCGCAGATGAGGCCCATCATCTGCTTGGATGACAACATTCTGACACATCTTGCTTACAAAATATAAGTTACCCAAATTATTTAAAACTTGTCTTCTATCAATGACACTTAGAACTACAATCTTGCAAAAACACCTTTGGCATTAGTTTGGGTGGTTAAAAGAATCCTGAAATATTGAAGTTCAAGGTGAAAATACACGTTTTGCACTGATTTTGTAGCATCTTCTTAGTGTGTTGCATCTTCAGAGCTGCAGTTTGCTTTATTGATTTCCGAATTCCTTCTGGCTATGGTTTTGATGTTGTGCTTCCCTAAGCCCTTTTGGCCTTACTATCAATAGAAAGCATTCAGAAAGCATCTGAATTGTTGGCTGATTGATGTTCAGTGGCAGACTGTGCTTTGCAGCAACTGGCTCTGCTGTTTTAATAATGTGTAATTTTATCTTCCTTGTACATTTACTTTAACTACATATCCAATTTGCTTTGATAGCATGTACAAAATCTACATGCCAGGCATAAATAACATAAACGCAAAGCTACTTTCGTGCCAAACAGACATTTTTTGTTAGCACTGCTCTCAGCCTCTGACAGCTGCACACTGCGATTACGCCACACTCTAAGCGGCTAAATTATCACCCTAAGCTGCTACTTTCAATGCAAAACTAAGCTACATAGAATCTGTGAGGTCATGTAAATTATTCTACTTCCTTAAGTATATTTGAAAATAGCCATTTCTGTAGTATCTTGCTGATATGCTGGCTTGAGAATACTTTTCTGCAGTACAGGACCACTGTATTTTAGGGGGGAAAATCACATTTGGGTAGATTATAACAAAACAAGTACATTCTGGATCGCTGCGGTGAAGGGGCTTGTGAGCTTCAATGAAACTGTGAGCTATACCATGTAGAGTCACCCAAGATGTGCAGGTCGTAGAATAGAGAACAGACAAATTGCATTCAACTGGAGAAGAAAGTGGCAACTCACTCCAGTATCTTTGCCAAGATAACCTTATAGATTGGCACAACCAGACACAAGACGGTGTGCTGTGCTCTATAGGTTCAAGAAGAGTAAGACTCGATTGAATGACTAATCAACTACAAAGCCATACACATTAAACCATTTTTAGAGAAAATCTTTGAATACTAGTTTGTATAATGCAAGTTTCCATCTTGTCTGTCCTGAGCACTGGAGGGGGGGCTGGTGAGGAGAGAGAGAGAGGAGTGGAGTGTTGGAGTTTGACACCTTCCCCTGCACTTGCTTTGAAACAGACAGCTAGCATCAATAAATGCAAGCCTGGTCCTCTAACAATGTAAACACCCCTCTCACAAATGTAGCTCTACAGTCAAATTGATGCTTGCATTGACCAGAAGAGAGACAACAAAATATATATTTTGTTTTAAAATGAAAATTAGCTTAATTTGCTGCCAAAATTAAGCATGATTTGCTGCCTAATTACGCCCTTAGGCTCACAAATATTTTTTAATCATGCAGTGTTTTTTAAGGAATAGACATGAGAATATTTGAACTGCTCTCACATTTGAAAGTAGTATATTTTTCTCTTGCTCTATTATATGTAATGTGAAAGGAAGACAGCATACAATACAGCAGCAAGACCATGACACAACACCTACAAGCCCCTGAAGAGTAGTGCTGTCAAACATCAGTAATTAAAGAAGCCTGCCGATCTTGTAGATTTAGCTATGTCCCCTGAGTATCAGGGTCAAAACCTGAGTCTTCCCTGGTCTGGGCATGTGTTTACAATATGCTTGATTGGTCTAATGCTATTTTCAGTATCCTTCATTATTAATGTCTTTCTGTTACCAGTAACATATACGGTACATAAATATTCTTGAAACAGATACAAAATGATAACCCACTTGCATATATAACGTAATGTGAGTCGCAAGTGTCAAGAATCACAGTAATTCCCCAGCAAAGTTAAATAACATCAGTAAATATTGCAACATGGTGTCTATTTCAAATTATATGTTAATTTCTAATTTACTACATGTTATTAAATGGTAGGGGATACCCGGTTGATAGGTGGCAGGTGGGTAGGTATTAACCTCTGGGGCTCTATACTAATCAGTTGTGACAGCATCAGCTGTCAATGTTTAATTGTGTGAGCAGGTATTTGTAGTTGACATTGTGATTTAGTTGGAAGTTCTTTAGTATTGTTGTATAGGACTGGGTTACCTATCAGAAAGTTTTCTTTCGACCTCCAGGATCTTTAGGCTTCAACTGTATAATATTAGTATCCTGAAAAATACTTCTTTAGGCTGTTTACCTTTTTCTTACTGGGTCACTCGTAGCTCCATAAGTGTCCTCTATGTATTCTCATAAGAATTGTAACTTCTCTTCCAAGACGTTGAGTTTACATGTAAGCATTTGTCTCACCACAAACTCTGGCAGAGCATCACAAGAACACTTAAGATTGTCAGTAAGCTCTTACTGGAACCATGTAGTAGCAGGGAACAGTTCATACTAAACGATCATAAAGGTTTACTAGTAATTATTTGATGCAGAAAGAATGTAATAGCTATGTTTTTCCTTATGTGGAATGTTTACTTGTAAGATTTCTTATGGGACCCATGTAATTCAGCTCAAAGTCCTCTTGTTTTTTCTTATGGGCAATTATTATCAATAATTGCTGATACTCTCTATGGATGTGGCTGTATTGTTTTTAGTCTAGAACAATACGAAATTGACAAGAAAAAGCACACCCAGATCCCTAGTTAAGCTAACTTTAACATAGTGGATGGCAAGCATAATGTCCCTGTTTCATTATGTCAAATGGCAAACATTAATCACTATTATAATTTATCCGTTAGAATAAATACTTAGCCATGTATGAGATGGTGAGGCAACTCGTTATTTACTAAATGCAGAAATTGGATTTGTCGTGTACTAACACCTCCACAACACACCTTATTGATGAAGATAAAGTGGGAGGTAGCTATGGGACCATAATGCAGACATAGTTTATTACACCTTGTCATTGGACAACTGCACATCTTCCAAAATAACTCTAGGTTAAATATAAGGATTGGATATCGTAGCTTAACTCTGCTTAAATTAGGTTATTCTTATAAAAGCAGATATACTATCCATTATAACATAATGCTGTTGATTTTTATGATAAAACACTAGCAGAATCAGTAAAATTGAAAATATTCACCGTAGCAGATACAGCAAAGCTTCATAAAATGGTTTATACACTTGAATGCTATTGTAATGCTCCCGAGGGGCAGGTAAAGATGCAGGATTATAACCTCATCATTCCCTGGAAATAGAATTCATTCTCTAGTTCCCTACTCTGAGAGCCGTAGTTGACCTTATCTTGTTGGATATTCAATATTCGCTATATTGTGCTTTACCATAAAGCATACTTCAAGTTTACAGTCAATAAACTCAAATAATTTCTAGTGTGTAAATCACCTTCATAGGTCTCAGGAGAAACATGTACCGTGTACTTTCCCCAAGGTAGATTTGCTACTATGTAATGTTAGCCAGGGGAACTCTATATAACCTATAAATATATATTAATCTTTTTGCTTCTACTATTTAAAAAATGGGAGAACATTCTCACTGGAACACAAAGTACACTCTACTAATTTGGTAGGATTTGTTGTTTGTTATATATTAGTACATGTCATATTTGTTACAAAATAGGATATGGCGACTGGTAAGGACAGATGGATTAAATCTTAATAGAAATATTGAGCTTCCATATGAGGAAAATTTAGGAGGCATTGAATACACAGAATTTATAAAGTTGTTATCCTGTGTGTTGCCATTAAAAAAACAACCCTCCACATCAGAAAGCTACTTTATAAACCTATAATTTGTGAATATTGCCAAACAATGTGAAATCCAAGAAATAGCTACAAAACCCTAAATAATTTAAGGTCTCATATAAGTTGCACTTTCCCATTTATTTTCCTCCTACCACCACTGCCCTTTCTCTCTTATTCTGTTATTCATGTTAAATAAGAAATAAAATATATAATTTATGTAAAAAAAAAATGTTTATTGCTTTGTTAACTGCATTGTTGCAGTGTTCAATATACACTGTAATTATTTAAATTACACCTTTTAGTATTTTCTTTTCATTGTTATCCTGCACTTTATATTTTACTTATTTTAATATATTTAATATTACAATATACTTATCTTGTTAAACTTTCATTTCTTATAATATTCTAAATGCTTTAGTTATGATTTTAGTGTGAATGTCTTTTTGTTTTCTTTTTTTATATTAATCTATGCTGGATTGTACCCCAGTTTTTATAGCGACACAGAGAAGATTAAATCAATTTCAAAAGTATCACTGCAGTCACTTTTTCTATGTTGTTTTTTGTTTTTGTTTAATTGAACATGAAAATGGGCAAATGTTGCTATAAATCAAAAACTAAACCTGCAGCATTTTTTCCTTGATGCAGCAATTCATTATGTGTAATTGCCTGCTACTTCCTAAGTTGGGCGTGTTCTTTTAAATTAATGAGCTTCCATATAGTTCTTCTGAGAGCACTGGCAGTTGTAGTTATCATGTTCTCATTGAACAGACACAAACTTCCTGTACATTAAAAGTCTACTCCCACCTCAGGAAACGACCTACTAAAAGGGGGTCCACAACCGTTTAATACCTTCCGCCCACTTTTGATGGTAAAACTAAATTTACTTTCTCATTTCTGGTTACATAAATCATATGACCCTAGCTATGTATCACCCTGTACTTACTATATAGTGATCCGGTCCTGACTGCTGTCCCTAGCTATGTATCGCCCTATACTTACTAGATAGTGATCCGGTCCTGACTGCTGTCCCTAGCTATGTATTGCCCTGTACTTACTAGATAGTGATCCGGTCCTGACTGCTGTCCCTAGCCATGTATCGCCCTGTACTTACTAGATAGTGATCAGGTCCTGACTGCTGTCCCTAGCTATGTATCACCCTGTACTTACTAGATAGTGATCCGGTCCTGACTGCTGTCCCTAGATATGTATCTCCCTGTACTTACTAGACAGTGATCCGGTCCTGACTGCTGTCCCTAGATATGTATCACCCTGTACTTACTAGATAGTGATCCGGTCCTGACTGCTGTCCCTAGCTATGTATCCCCTATACTTACTAGATAGTGATCCGGTCCTGACTGCTGTCCCTAGCTATGTATCACCCTGTACTTACTAGATAGTGATCCGGTCCTAACTGCTGTCCCTAGCTATGTATCGCCCTGTACTTACTAGATAGTGATCCAGTCCTGACTGCTGTCCCTAGCTATGTATTTCCCTGTACTCAGTAGATAGTGATCCGGTCCTGACTGCTGTCCCTACCTATGTATCACCCTGTACTTACTAGATAGTGATCCGGTTCTGACTGCTGTCCCTTGCTATGTATCACCCTGTACTTACTAGATAGTGATCCGGTCCTGACTGCTGTCCCTAGCTATGTATCACCCTGTACTTACTAGATAGTGATCTGGTCCTGACTGCTGTCCCTTGCTATGTATCGCCCTGTACTTACTAGATAGTGATCCGATTCTGACTGACGTCCCTTGCTATGTATCACCCTGTACTTACTAGATAGTGATCCGGTTCTGACTGCTGTTCCTAGCTATGTATCGCCCTGTACTTACTAGATAGTGATCCGGTCCTGACTGCTGTCCCTAGATATGTATCGCCCTGTACTCACTAGATAGTGATCCAGTCCTGACTGCTGTCCCTAGCTATGTATCACCCTGTACTTACTAGATAGTAATCCGGTCCTGACTGCTGTCCCTAGCTATGTATCACCCTGTACTTACTAGATAGCGATCCGGTCCTGACTGCTGTCCCTAGATATTTATTGCCCTGTACTTACTAGATAGTGATCCAGTCCTGACTGCTGTCCCTAGATATTTATCGCCCTGTACTCACTAGATAGTGATCCAGTCCTGACTGCTGTCCCTAGCTATGTATCACCCTGTACTTACTAGATAGCGATCCGGTCCTGACTGCTGTCCCTATATATTTATTGCCCTGTACTTACTAGATAGTGATTCCAGTCCTGACTGCTGTCCCTAGCTATGTATCGCCCTATACTTACTAGATAGTTATCCGGTCCTGACTGCTGTCCCTAGGCTTTCTCACCAGCTCTCCAACCAGCCAAGCGTGGTGCTGCAGGTCACTCATCAGCGACACCACCTAGCGATTACCCCGACCCCAACATGAAAGTTTGAATTGCCCACTAGTGGGCGGTAGGGACCAGGTTGATTACCACTGTACTAAAAACCATATGGCAGATTCCACAGTAGCATTAATGTACATACATTTTTCATTTTAAAAAACATATAACACATTTTGAAATGTAATTCTTCCAAACAGTAAGTATTAAAAATATGGCCACAGTTGTCCTTTAAGATCATTCCACTTAGAATTTGTAATTACAAATGTTACGACCCAAGTATTTGAGGAACCGCACCCCAATTTCCTAACCTCCCCCTCTATGGCTATCTGAGGCCAGGGAGGATGCATGCCTGGCCTCCCTCAGTAGTCATATATCCACATAAATTCCTGTAGAAATGTAACCGTAGTCCCATATATGACTGAATTAACTTTATTTTATATAAGCATATCCTATGGCCTACTCCTAGCACCAATACATTAGCTACTGTAAAAAATGACCCCTATCCACCTTAGGCATTACATCATAATACATAAAAGGGAAAAATGACACATAATTGAAAGACAAATTGACACAATCATTAAAACACATGCCATGTTCTTTTGATAGTCTTAGGTATTACCAATTAGATGTGATGGAGTCCCAAAAAGCAGAGTTACTTTGTGAGGTGCAAGAGAGTCCCATTATGGCCCCCAAATCATTCATAACAACAACCAATTGCAGATATATTCATTTTGTATGCACTTATCATTTCTTCAATAAATTGTTACTTTTCTGTGTCAATGTAGCTATAGAATTCATTCAATATGCCGTTATATTAATATTCGTGCTTCGTAATTTTTCGTCTTTTTTCCACCATTGTGGAAATTCAAATGTTAATTTTGGGTTCTCATGATTATAAAATGTCAGAAATCAGTATTAACAACAACATTGACTATATATGAAAATGCTTTTGATCCTAAGTTTGTTGTCTGTTCTAACTATTTATATGTAATATTATTGTAACTTTAAATAACATTTGAAACTTTACACAATTATCAATATATTTTCAATGAACAGAACCAAAGGTAAGTTTTATTTTTTTTACTTCCGTTCTGCTGCCTGATACTTTCTCAGGTGAGTGTGTCCTTGTAACTAAATTAACTTTTATTTAGTCCTGCAGGGAGCACTGGTAGATGTAACGGTCACACTCCCATTGTGTAGACATACAATTCCTGTGTACTCAAAGTCTCCTCCCAGTTCAGAAATTGTATCTCCTGAAGCCAAAATGTTAGATTTCACAACAGCATAATTAAACATAAAAGATAATAAATTGCAGGCTGTATTTTTTTTACAAACATCTGATATTTTTTTAAGTGCAATTCATCAAAATAGTACATTTTAAAAATATGACCTCAGTGATCCATTAAATCCACATCCACATCATCTGGTCATCTTGGTAGATAGTTTTCACACTTGATGTTTCTTGGAGTATACACTAGACAAAATTATGTCTCATCTTACATTTTCAATCTTTAAAATATGTTATGTTGAAATTCAAGGTCTTTTCTAAAAATAAATCCTGAATGACTTGTTATTTTATATTGAATAATCTTTGTAAAAAGGTAAAACAACTGTTTTATAAATGTAATTATAGTGTCTGTCTATCCTGGTCACTTGTTAATTAATGATCTTTGATAAGCTATATTTCTAAGAGGAGTATAGTAAAAAATAATTTCTGTCTAAAAGTAGCAATATTCAACGTAATTTTCTGACACTTATTTAGACATTTCTAATAGCAATTATTTGCAAATATCCATATTATATTTAAGGAATCTCTTCTTTTAAACAGACATACAAGAAACATACCTGGGTATTCTTTTTAACAGAATTTAATTTTAAGTGCTAATAGAAAAATACATATTGCACAAAAATCCTATGTGACTGTGATATCCTTTTTACCCTTTTTCTCCTCATAGACGATTTGTTACTGTGTAGGATGCTATTCCCACTTGATTTATATTTTCTTGTCAGATCTGGTATATAAAAACCATTTTACTTGCACAAATGTCTAACATTTTGAGATATATTCATTTTTATTGTATTCATTTTGAATTGCAGTTAAAGGAATGTGAAAATGTTTTTTTTTTCAAATTTTACTTTAATTTAACATATTTTGACATGCATGGTGGTATTGTACCAAAGTAGTAGTTTACAAAAGGCTCAAATATCCTTAAAACATTTGCTCAAAGGCTGTCAAGTGTCAACCTCTGGAAGATGGAAATTAAATAATAGATCAATTTTTTTGAGTATAAAAAGAATGTTAATTGAGTGTTTCCACCAAGGTAATATATATACTATATGGTATAATTGCATAGTTATCACATATATAGTTGTCGTAATTGTGAGTTTGTCATTCACGCTATGTTAAAAGTGACAGGCTTGCATGTGCGCATTGAGCGTCGAAGATGCTCATTGCGAAGCGCGAACGTTACGGGTTTGACGAGGTCTGCAATGAGGGCCTTCGGTGCTCTTTGCGAGGCGCGTGATGAGCACCAAAGACGCTCAACGCGAGGGGGGAAGGCTCGCAATGAGTGCTGAAGGAGCAACATGTCACTGAAGAGCGACTTTCTACACTCTCATTAGGACTTTTTCCCTGATAACTGTGGTGCACTTAGCGAGGAACAGGGTGAGAGTTTCCACCAGGACATCTCAGCAGTGGAAAGTAGGTATCAAGGAAAATGGTGTTCTGCTGTGTTATTGTTACTCTTTATTTATAAAGTGCCAGAGACTAGTGCTGGATTGTGGTGGGAGATGCCCCAGATGGGGCGAGAATAAGTATTGGGCAAATATTTTTTTTTATTCTCTAATGTAATATGAGGAGGTACTTTTTCATTTAATAATTGTTATTTATCATTAGTGTTATTTTTTTATTGAATTAATTTTAATAATTTTATTTTTTACTTGAGACATTATCAAAGAACCAAAAAAAAGTATGAAATGTGTTAACCTGCGTAATTTAGATAAACTGTTTTGTGGTTAACCCTTTAACCCATGCACGTATAACTATACTTACTTTAAGCTATAAAAAAAATTGTTTCTAGCAAACCCCAAAAATATATATATATGTATATATATATATATATATATATATATATATATATATATATATATATATATAAATATATATATACAGTATATATATATATATATATATATATATATATATATATATATGAAGAGTGAGGTAGCCGTGAATGTCCAGTAATCCAGTTGAATAATGAGAGTATTGCAGTGAATAGTGATACCTTTTTTATTGGACAAACATATTAATAATGAAGCTACGAGCTTTCGAGAGATAATGCCTATCTTTATCAAGTCAAAAAGCTATACTGATACAAGTACTTGTACCGTATTGGTCCCAATATAAGCCGCACCTTTTTTCCTATTTTTGAGCTTGTGAGTTACGGGTGCGGCTTATATTCGCGAACGCAAAATTACTGTCGATTTGCGCGATTGCGAGTTAAGGGTGGGGATTTTCATGCTTTAGACTGCGGTATTGAATAGCGATTTACGGTTTTAGTGATTCTAACATCCTGTAAGGCCTGTAACCTGTAAACAAAGCTACAGTTCTAATTAGAAAGCCTGTTTTTTGCAATGGCTGATCACTTTGAGAGCCTTTTTCTCTCCAATTTTACGGGTGCGGCTTATATTTGAGTACTATCTTTTTTCTATTTTTTCCCCATGAACTTTACGGGTGCGGCTTATATTCGGACCAATACGGTATATATATATATATATATATATATATATATATATATATATATATATATATATATATATATAAATTATTGGTAATATATCTAAATATATTATTTTATAATAACCACACCTGTCTATCTTTCAGGAAACTTCCACTAAGTTTACATATGAGCTACATGCTTACAGAACCAGATAATAATAACGTCTGAATTCTTATGGAGTTGAATTTCTGCATCAGAGTGTAATAAAGAACTTAAAAAGTCAACTGTTTCTCAAAAGAAATTAAATCCTGCTGCTTAATTTTCAATTTCAGTGTGTATTCACGGTTCATCCTAATTTGTAACCTCAGCCATGTATCTTTCCATTATAATTATCAGAAACATTTGTTACGGAAGATTAAGTAAACCGTGTGGATTGCATCAAATTGCCCCTGCTTGAGACATTGGTCTTGCTGGGTTTTAGCACATCAGTCTTGCTTCCTTATAAGGCTTCTCTAATGCAACAGTTGGTATTATAAAATTGTGCAATTAGTTTCAGTCAATAAAAATATTTAATTTCTTCTTTGTTTCAAAACAACTTTATTAAATATCTCACTGAGATGAAATATGACCCTAGAGAAAGACACACTAAAATATGAACCCAATTAGTAATGCATCAATTGTTAAGCAGCAAAAGATACAATTCGGGACATTTTGTGGCTGTGGTAATTCATCACACACTCAAGTCAGATTGTTGCAACCTAATTGCCTGTTTACCTAGCGGCTGGAAATGTGCCACTGTATTACTACTGAATTTGATAAGTAGATAGCGAACTGTTGTGAAAGATTGCTGTTGATTTTGAGATTAGATATATCGAGGCTCTGTAACAAAGTCTTGATAATCCATGATGGTTTGAGAGGATTACAGAATATTGTGGGGTGAAATTATCTTTATCAAAGAACCACAGAAGTTTTGGAAAAATATACAATGTGTATCAAACTAACAACATTAACAGCTATTCGAGCCAAGAGAATAAGACATTTTTAGAGAAACCTTAAATTTGTCTGATTCTGCTTGTGCCGTGGGGATCCTATCGTGGACGGCTAGTTTATCTATAGCTCGAGAGGGACAGTTATCTGATGGGGTACACTCTTCTATTCACTTCTTCTGTCAACTGGATAAGTAAAGTGACAGTCTTTCAATGTTGATAGAGTTTCTCCAATGGTTCCCTGGGGCCTCATTCAATTGCGATTTGCCCAATTGAATAGGGCTCTATATAAGCACAAAGCATATTTTTTTACAGAAGTTCTTAGTTAGTGATCTTCTTTCCAAAAGCAAGGTCTTCACTAACTAAAAACTTCTGTAAAAAATATGCTCTGTGCTTATATAGAGCCCTATTCAATTAGCCCAATCGCAATTGAATGAGGCCCCTGGTGTCTGTTCCTTATATAAACAAAGATACAATGTGTGCCACTATTATAACTTGAATACAATAGTTTAAAATTAAAGGCTGTAGTAATTTACACTTTCACATTTTGCACATTAACCAGCTCTTCAAAAGAGCATACTATGAATATGATATTTTAGTGGCCTTCTAAGAAACACATTTAATGTTTTATTTATTCCTAGAGCGACACAACCTATGGCCCTCATTCAATTGCAATTTGGCCAATTGAATAGGGCTCTAAATAAGCACATAACATATATTTTTTAAATAAGTTTTTAGTTGGTAAACATCTATCCAAAAGCAAGGCTTTCACTAACTAAAAACTCCTTTAAAAAAAATATGTTATGTGCTTATTTAGAGCCCTATTCAATTGGCCAAATCGCAATTGAATGAGGCCCTATGTCTAGGGTAGCACATTTTTAGGGGGCAGCAGCTGAAGGTGCAGTTGCCAAGCCATGGGATATCTTATGTATTTTCATATTTTCATAAAAGTGTCTCTATGCAATGATTATAATAACACAATGCCTTCTATTTATACTGAAAGTTTTAAACAGAAATATTTTTACCTGAGTTATCATATTTTGAAGAATTACAGCCTTATTAAATTGTGATTTGGCCAATTGAATAGGGCTCTATTTAAGCACATAGCATATTTTTTTATAGAAGTTTTTAGTTAGTGAAGACTTTGCTTTTGGATTGAAGTTCACTAACTAAAAACTCCTGTAAACAAAATATGCTATGTGCTTATATAGAGCCCTATTCAATTTGCAGAATCGCAATTTAATAAGGCTGTAAATCTTCAAAATGTGACCAATCCTCTCTCTTGTTTCCTCACTGCTGTGTTATTAGGGGGGCTCTTTAGCCAATTACAATGGATATGTTTTTCCTGCCTGTCTGTTTTGTTTACTCAATTTAATACTCAGACAATAGCAAATAATTGTACTAAAATGCAGCATAAATTAGATAAATCAGCTTATACACATACACATTGCATTAGATCTCAAATACATGGCTCTCTGTAGTCCTAAGTAAAAAAGTTTGCATGTTTTTATGATACATCTCTATTTTGTGAATGTGTTCCATGTGTATAAAATATATGTTTATTTGTGTTTTCTCCCTCCTTCTTCAGAAACCAGATGCAAAATTGACATTAGGTTTTGTGCCAGTATAATTGCCTCCTGGCCATTACATACCTCCCGACTGTAACATTTTGTTCTACTCGATCTGCCTGCCTATGTCCTACACAACTTTATCTCAATCTCTGAGTACAGTCTAACTATCATTTACTTGAGGAGGCCCTCAACTGCTCTAAATACATAATGCCATGTAAATGCACATACATTTACTTTTTCTTATTAAATGTAACAAAAGTTACTGTGTAGAACACATACGGGGAGTGATACAGCAAGATGGCTCTGTTGGTCTGTAAGCAGTACACAGCATGTTGTAAGGCTTAGCAGTTGAAGCATTCTGCCTCCTTTAATCAGTCTCTGGGAAATGCAAGACTATCACAGCCTCCAGCAGTGACATCATCACTGTTTTGAACATGCTGGGTGGGTCTAACTGACAGAACTGTTAGTCACAGCCAGCTCCATCGAAATGCACCATAAAATACACACCACTTCTCATTACTAATGCAGAAAACTGAAGGATGACTATAAGGAGCATTAGAAGCCCATTTAAACACAAATGTAAATGGGTCGAATGCCATGTGTAAAAAAACTCTAAGTGAATCTTTATTTCCTCTGCTCTATCTGTATCTGATGAGCAGTTTGGATTTCTTCAGTGACCCTTAATGAAATGTGAAAGAAAATAATGTAACTTTAAAGGGTCTTTGCTAGGCTCAAGCTCTGATGTTTAAATAGTTAAGATCTGTTTCAACATTTTTTTAAATCAATATGATTCATATCTTATTAGAAAACTTACACTGCTATTTGCTGTTGTTCTACTTATCTTCAGGCTGGAGCTCCATCCATCTTTTTTCAGCTGTAGCAGAGTATATAGCTTATCTCCCATAATTTGCGACTAAAGCTGTCCAGTTCATAGGCAGCTGCAAGTATTTGGGAGACACTACAGCTCAAAGATAGTGGGAAAACCAAGATGTTTGGTTATCCAGAAAATATATTGATAGGTTTCACAGGTGAGAGTATAAAAGACTAAAAGTGTAGCAGAGACAAGTCTTGCACATTTTCACAACTACTCAACACTGTGGCACATCTTTTGCGCGCTGGAGAACAGCGCGCCATCATGAGAGCACCAAGAACTGCTCTCTGATGATGCTCTGTGCTCCAGCCTGCATCCCATCTGCCCCATCTCATATTTTCTAGACCTGCTTGCTGGTGGCTGCCGTGGCTAAAGGGCTGACAAGTGTGCCATGTGGGTCTGGCATGTGTCACTAGGATCATATTGTTTGTAATGTCACTGTCATTGTTTGCATGTGTCCCTAGGCGCATGTTGCATTGCATGTTTATCACTACATACATGATAAACATGCAATGCAACATGCTCCTAGTGACACATGCACACAATGCTTGGCCCATATGGCACACTGTCAGACCCTTAACTTGCCAAGCAGGTCCAGTAATTATGAGATGGGGGGCCTCTTAAACAGATGGGATGCAGCTCAGAGCGTCATCAGTGTGCAGTTCTTGGTGCCCTGATGACGGCACTCTGTTATGCAGCGTGCGAAGGTCGGCGTGCCACTCAACACAGATGGCCAATAAAGCTATCACCTTTGCTTTAGAGCTTCTATACTTTTATAGAACGACAATGAACTGTTTTAAGAAACAAAATTCAGAATTTAAGAGTTAAAAAATAAATTTCCTTAAAAATGCTTCCATGAACAAGTTGAACATTTTTAAACAATCAAATCCTAAAAGCCTGCTAATTAACAAAAGTGCTGCTGTTATGGATTTTAGGAAAAGTGTTATCCATTACATAAAATAAAACAAAATGTTTGATTTTTCCATTTGATAGCTGATAGAACTATTTTGCAAGTCAATAACTAGAGACAGATCTGTACTACAGACATTGTTTATCATGTAATTTGTGATTAAGTATGAAAATCACCAACAATTTAATTTCTTTACACAGAATCTACATAAGCACAGGTACTAGAACTAAAATGTTGTATTCTACGGAATAATCATTCATCATGTAACTAGTAATAATTAAACAGTAATTTACTGAAGCTCCATGATTCTTCTAATTAATCATAAGCCTATTTACAAATGATATTGACCCATTAGACTGTGGCGTTTAACAAATTAGTAGCATTGCTTCAAGTTTGTTTTCAAGGATTTACTAAAATAAGTATGATTTATTTAAGATATTCCAATATATTGAGATGTGAAAAAATATTCTGTATGTTTATAAAAACTAAACACAAATACACCAACTGTCTTCAGATGCCAAAACTATTTTTTCCATTCAGATAATAAATATGACATGTCAGTCATCCTTCAACATTTATTATACATATATTACTTTTTATTTTGTTTTCATAATAATTTTCTTCTAAATATTTTTTCCAGCAATCTGTGCTGATAGCAAGTTATTATCCCACAACAAATTATCATTTATGTTCAAATATAACTTTGTTCAAGAATAGTCACTTTTTAAGGATGAATATTTCATAATGCCAGTGTTATTTTTTCTCGACCATATGGTATCCATTTGTCTTCACAATTTATTGGGATCTAAAAATTAGATGAGTGTAACATATCATTTAAGATTACAGAAAAATATTAAATCTATTGTAGCTCCAAAATAACATTAAATAATCACTTATAGTTGTCATACAATAGAATGCCATTTATTTAGTAGCTTATTAATAGTAATGTCTGTATTTTAAGAAAAAAAATCAATGAAGCTTTTAAAAAACACAAATTTGAAGTTTAGTTTTTCATATTTCAGTAGATATGCCCTTCTCCTTCCCTCAACCAGGTGTCCAGGGAGTAGAAGAGGATAAGCAGTGGAGACTGTGCAATATAATTATTATTCTATAAGCATTTCCCTTTAAACTGTAAGTTTCAAGTTTTCAATCTTGAAAGGTGATTTAGGGAAAGTACTATTCATGCTAGATTCTATGCTTAAAGACAGGGCACTACATTTTTTTGCAATTTATTAAAAATGTTTTTGCCTTGCACATAACTCATATATTGTGCTACAGAATATGTTGTAGTGTTACAAATAAACAATAATAATATTTATTTTCCTACTCCCTTCCTAAAGTGACCACAACATACAAAACAAGGACCGTATCCAATTCCCTATATCGCAAAAAGTACCCAATAACGTTCCCCCATGTCAGGGGGTTGATACTTAATGGACCTGTCACAACCCAGATTTTGTGGCTCGGTACACCCCTAATTCTCCTACTGTAGCTTATAGGAGCAATCTGCAGGTTGTGACTTTTATATGCATCCCGGCACCCAGCATCTCAGATCAGACCATCATTCATGGAGAAACAAGACCAACAACATCTTTAGTTAGTGTAGATGCAGACTGAACCTTTATTCTTGCTTCAGATACATTTTTAAACCAAACAATAAAGATGCCACGTGGCTTTTTCCCCCCACACTGTAACTACAATTACCAACCTCCCACTGAGCTTAGCCCTGAACATCTAAGATTTCCCAATTTGTCTTCCCTCCTGCCCTTTGATCTCTGGTTAATTGGGAAGAGATAATTAACATGTCCTTGTCCTGTTTATACTTTCCCAGGAGGTGATTTAGCACCTAGTGTCATCTCTGCTCCTTTGGTTAGATCCTAATGCAGAAAGTGTAATCATTTTGTCATAAATTCCCCCCAGGCCTAATATTTCCTTCTGCTGGCAAACTCAGGTCACCCCATAACTCTGAGCCTGTCCCCAGGTGATTCAGGAAATATACTGTATTATATTCCTCTGGGAAAACCTGTCATTTTGATACTACACATAGCTGGATACCATCCATACATCATATATAGACAAGTATAACCTGTCTCACACACACAGGATCTCTGACAGCAATACAACTCCCATTTCCATTGAAATATTAGCAAGCACACAGGCTGGAATTACAAATAACCATGATTCAAATACAAGGTTTCTCCAAAGGGCCCACACAGTCCATAGTCACCCAAAACTTCAGTGGTGGAGGCCCTCCTCGGCATGACAGGACTCCCCATGGTTATGTCAATGGGGTGATCAGGTAAGAGGAATGGGGTTTGAGTGGGGAAGGGGGAGATCGGGAGTGAGCAGAGAATAGGATTCAGCATTCCCTTCCCCGCATGCATGGATGGAGAGAATCCCCACAGATTCTCATTGGTGTCAGTGGGTTTGTGCTCAGTAATATTACTGAACACAGCCTTTCTTGTAATCCTGTGCCTTGTAACTTTACTTCCAAGGCTTGGGTTTATGAGTTGAGTGTGAGCTCAGTAATATGACTTCTGTGGAGCATTGAATAAATCTGCATAAAGCTCCCACAGCCAAAATTACTTTTGTCAGTAGTTTACATGTAATTTACATGTCTCTAAAAAATGGAGAGATGCAGGCATGCTAGACCCTGAAACACTAATGTCAAAATGTAAATTTGAGGAAAATAAATTCAGCTTATTTTTTTACAATACTTATTTTGTTTTTTATAATCTACTAAATAAAGGAATGGTTCTCTAAAGTATGACCTCTACAATGATCATGCAATAGAAGTGAAAGAGAATCAATTTAGAATTTGTAAATTATATTATTTTCCTCTACTTTATTAAAGGCTAGAGAACCATATGTAACCTTAGTACATCTGAGTCAATATGTTATGCTGCGCAAATATAAAAAACTATGGATCTTTTAAATGTTTTCTGCAACATTACAGATTGTATATTAACTGCCAGACTTTTGAGTTATGCATGTTAGTTTGACTTAGAAATAGATCAATTGTATTCTGACTCATATTTTTTTCATGAGAACATTTAGTTATGTGACCTTCTATTTCCAATAACAATATTGCTTATTATTTCTATTTTTAATTTTCTATGTTCTTGTCAATTTATTTAAATAATAAGACTGTAGCAATCATTCTCCATTTTTTCTCTGTTTTCAATATGAGAAATAGTCAAATAAAATATATTATTATGGGTTAGAATAACATTGTTTCTGTTTTTGTTATCCTATTGTGTTCACATTCCAGAAATGAATTATTAATTGGAGTCTTCAAAAATGCAATAATGTTGTCCTTGAAGCTGAAGGTTGTTGTATAAGAGGAAATATTTGTCAGTGGATCCATTTTCGAGCATTTGCCTACAAAGTATTGCAAAGTTTATAAAGTACTCACTGTTCCTTCTCAGCCATTACAGCTTTTAAACACTTGTACCTCCAAATTGATTGCTCAAAAAGTGTCACTTTCACTAGATAACACAACAACTGTTTTTAATGCAATATATTTTTTTGTCAATGCATTTGTCTTAAAGATAGTTTTTTTCTGTGAAGTGAACCTTTGCTGATTGCAGACTATGGCAAGTGATCCATGAAGCGCATCCAAACGGACGACAAAGCACTTATTGAAAAAGCAAGTGCTAGATAAAATGGAACAGACTGAAAAAACTATAATAATTTATAATAATTTTGAATAAGGTTCTCACTCACTTACCTCATTAATAGGCATGAACTGTTCACTGCACAAATAAAATAATCTAGTTTTGAATATGAGTATCCTCTGTAATTTTACATTATTCTGTATGCTTTAAAGCATCTTGTAATGATACAGCTTTTATAAAGTTCAAATAATAAACATCACTATCAATTTATCATAATGTTCAAGTAGTAAATATCAGTATAAGCTACTTTTCAATTTATTCAGATTTTTTTTTTTAAATTAACTTTTGTGAGAAAATTGAAACTAGCAGTTTTGCCCACAAGCACACAATAACTCCACCCGTATTTTTAGTGTTGCACTTTGCAGCAATGAAGCAGCTGCAGAGAAGTGGCAGTATACTACGCAATCAATGGTAAAAAGCTTTTAAAGTAAGTTTCTCAGAAAATACCAACTTTTTAAACAAAATAGATAGAAAAGTTGTTTTGTACTGATTTGTATTCTTCAATATTACATTACTAGTAACGTCCCCATCATAAATTACGATATCATGTAATGTTATCTTCAATTGTCTGTGCTGTCTTACTCTCTCTCTCTCTGTGCTCCCTCTCTCTGTGTGCTCTTTATCTGCCCGTTCTCTCTGTGTGCTCTCTCGATGCGCGCTGTCTCTCTCTGTGCACTCTCTCTGTGTCCTTTTTCTCTCTCTCTCTCTTTGCACACTCTCAACAAAGGTCCACATAGTTAGAACTATGGTATTCCCAGTAGTAACATACGGATGTGAGAGCTGGGCCATACAGAAGGCTGAGTGCCAAAACATTGTGTTGTTGGAGAGAACATCTTAGAGCGCCTTACACTGCAAGAAGATACAATAAATCAATACTTCAGTAAATCAAGACAATCTGTTCACTGGAAGGTATGATCATCAGGACAAAGCTCAACTAGTGCGGCTACATCATGAGAAGACAGGGTTTCCTAGAGAAGACTCTCATGCTGGGAAAGATTGATAGATATGTTTATTAAAGCAATGAACATGGGCTTGATGGAGCTCAGAGATGCAGATGTGTGGTCCATAGAGTCACAGAGTGATTGAACAACTAAACAACAACAACATTTATGAAAGCTGGACCATTCTGATTATATTTTCCATGATCATTTGAGCAGTTACTAGCAGTCCTATAGTAAATCACCTGACAGAGATGCTTGGTTTGATTTTGCTGCACAAAATGATGTGTATCATTATTTCACATCACTAACCATAATACAGAGAAAGAATAAAAGAGCTCTGCGCTAAAACCTAACAATTGCATAGCCTTTACAAAGAGTGAACAGTTGCAGTGATTTTTCATCTTCTAGTGCTTGCTTGAGAGGGCCATCAGCAACAGCACGCATGGGGTGTCTATGGGGATAGATTTTTCATAATTTTGCCTTGTTATGCAGCATAAAACACACAGAATGAGGACGCCTTCTGCTGCTAGATGATGTTTCTCAGTATGGACTAAACAAAGCAACTGGATTATCCAAAAGGTCAAATTTAGTAATTTTGGAGATTTATGAATATCACTGTACATCTCCTGCTTGCCAGGAAACGGCATCATTTGAACAGTTCTGCAAAAAAAAAAAAGCAATAATAAAATAATATAACTTCTTGAAGAAATCTTAAAAGCAACTGTAATGGCTCAGCTATCGTTTAAACAAGTTTTCAGGTTATTTTGAAGTAAATTAATATAGCTGTTTCCCCACTTTCACTTTCTCTGGAGCTTCTATCATCCTTTACAAACTGTTGCAAAGTGTGCAGCAGACTTCCCTGTGACTGCCTGTTTTCCAAATATTCTGGCACCTAACTGTGTAGCAATGTACCACACTTTCCACTGATAACTGATATTTACAACTTCTAACAAAGGGCATATTATATGAAAATTGTAGATATGGAGTTGCTTCCAAAAAGAGTTTACAGTCCAATTAGCATTAAGGAATACATGAAATCTGTAGTTGCACAATAGTAACTGTGCACATACAGCTGCCAGTGCATTCATTAATTATAATGGAACAAAAGCTACACTCCACTGATGAGGCCCAATCAAGGTCAAAATGTATGTCTGGGGTTTTCTGTTTCTCCTGTTTTATTCAAGTGACCCTTAGGGCTTAGTCTCTCTAAGGATATTTCCCTAAGGCACAGTGGACACCTTGCTCAATGTGCCTAATGGAGTTTAGCTACTGTTGAGGCCAATCAAGGCAGAAACGTACATCTGGGGTTTGCTGTTTTTCCTGTTCAGGGTAGAATTGCCTGGTATTTCAGGGCTGGATCACTCTCTTGGTTGAGACCAGACAGATACATTTAGGATAGTTCTCCCTGTACACAATAGAAGTAAGCTAAAAGATAAAGTAAGATAAAAGTAAGCTGGATAACTAGCAAAGGAATATTGATCCAGGGAGAAATTCGATCGCCAGTTTCTGTGGTCAGGAAGGAATTTTGCTTTTTTTTTCCCTTATGAGACAACTGGCAAAGTTTCAATGTTTTTTTTTTCTGTTTGCCTTCCTCTGGATCAATTAACAATTAATAACAAATAGTCCACATATTAAAAGGATCAGAAGAGATCTAAAAGGGTTGAACTTGATGGACTAACTCTGTATTCATCCTTAAATACTATACTATTAATAATTAATTAACAACTAATTAATTAATAACTAATCTGCATATTGCAGATCAGAGGAGATCTTAAAAGGTTAAACTTGATGGACTGAAAGTCTTTTTTCAACCTTAATTACTATGGGCCTCATTCTATTTTCGGCCGTAAATCGGCCGTAAGGCTGCGATTCCTTGCGGGGGTTCTGTTAACTCACGATTCTATTATACGGCCCCGCAAGGATCTCCTCTTACGGCCGGCCGCATATCTTGGAACCGGCCGTAAGCTCAGAAATCTAAAAACTCAAAAATAAATTCAAGCCTGCACTGTACAGCTCTGTAAATGCTAGGGATCATATTGGGGGACATGAGGATTAAAAGTAACCCACTCTCAAGCTTGCACATCAGCCCAAACCCGAGTTCAAATTAACTGTTTATTTTCCGGCTGCGGCGTGGGCGTGTCTGAGGTGATCCAAGACCTATGGACTTTTTACATGTATATTTTACGTA
Organism: Discoglossus pictus; assembly: GCA_027410445.1. Taxonomy (NCBI): domain Eukaryota; kingdom Metazoa; phylum Chordata; class Amphibia; order Anura; family Alytidae; genus Discoglossus; species Discoglossus pictus. Next base: position 29,413,937 of record CM050173.1, on the reverse strand, counting down.
TCTTAAAAAAAAATATTTTACGGATTTGAGTATAGGGTAATTAAGTGCTATTTTTGCTAACACCGAATATCACTTTATAGACTCCGCAAAGTGCAGGATGGCTTTATTTGAGCTATTTTATGTGCTTAATTGGTGCTAGCGGGACCTGTTTGCTGCAAGTAAGCTGTGGCTCGTTTTTAGCCTTGCAGACAGGGTTCCCGGAGCAATAGAATAGCAACCAGGCTTTTCTTACGGCCGATTTCCTTGCGGCCATTTTAGATCAAAGGCTTTCCTCCGGCGCGATCGGCCGCAAGAGATAACAAGGCGCCGGCCGCAAGCCTGCCGGAGTCCCCGGCCGGAGGGGAATAGAATAGCCGGAAAGCTTGCGGCCGGTCCTTGCGGCCCCGCAGCGGCTGCAGCCGATAATAGAATGAGGCCCTATGTAACTATGTAAAAGAGGTTGCTGTCGGAGTGGGCTATCATGTCCATAGAACTAACCTGTTGAGGTTAATCCATTCTCTAATACAGTAAAGGTTGTTTTTTTTTTATTACTTTCTAAAACATTTTGCCTAATATCAAGTTGAAGAAGCCCAATAACATTAAAGTACGTATTGGTATTATTGAATAACAAGTGGTCCATTAATGTACATAATTGTTTAATGAATATTGAATGCATGGTATACTGTATATGTGTGATGACTAGCTGTTACAGTGCTTGTTTGGGGTGGTGATCTTTTAGATGAATATTAAATTGGAAGAAAGAATGGACAGCAATAAAAGAATATAAGCTTAATAATAACCCAATAAGGTCAAAACCTTATACTAGTCATTTAACGGGATGTGACATTCCACAAAGAACTGACGTCTAATAAATAACCATAGTGTTTTGAAAGATAACATCTATTTATTGCAAAAGCTTCTGTACTCTTTACGAATTTAAAATGATTTTGTTTTCATATGAAGAACTATGAAAAGTATATAAGCCTTAGCAGGGCTTAGCATTGCCCACCTTCTTCCTTAGGCATGGCTTCTCAATACCATTGCAAGCAAATTTACAAATATGCTATACATACTAGATTGTCTGCAAAAATTGGAATTATGGCTTTATACTGCACGTCCTTAAAATAAATGTACATTTTAGGCGTCATATTTCATGAAACTAATATTTTTTTTATGTTTTGCAATATTCTTTTCTATACATGATAGAAAATGTGCTAGTTCCATGACCTTTAAATTAGTGGGACGTTCACAAATTCAAAACACAACTGAATAAGGCTAAGTACAGTTAATTTATGATAGTACTTCAGCTTCTGAAGCAGGTTGAAATATTTCCTTTATATCCTCCCTGACAACTGGTAATTTAATTACTTGCATTCCCTATACTGTCCATTAACTTCAATTATCTCAGTTATGAAACATTTTAATGACTATGCACTCTTTGTCAAACCCTGCGCAGAACTCTCTATCTCCCTCCCTCTTTCGCTCCGTCTCTCTCCTTCTCTCTTTCCTGTTTATAGCTCTATGCAGCATTTGGCATTTACTTCGATGCCCTGTACCAGATTTCCGCTTGCTTTATCCTTGACCCTTGATAATCTTTGTTTCACTGTTCACTCTTCAGATATTTGTCCTTAATCCCTTCAGTGCTAGAGGGTCTTGCAGAACACTGAAGGGATTAAAGACATGAAACTGCCCATAATCCGTTCAGTGCTACAGGGAATTGGAAATCTCTGCTCTGCAATCCATTGCAGCCACTAAAAGTATTGAAGTATATGACCTCATTCATGTCAAAGCTGTTCCCCCTACTGTATTCTTAAGCCAAACACTGATTTAAATAACATCACTGTATGCATTTTTTATAGTGTTATAGTAGTCTAGAATTATCAAGGCTATTTATCAAATAACACTGAAGACAACCCAAATCTCTGCTAATCTATGAATTTAATTGATCAAAAAGTGAAAAATGTTGGTCACTTTGGAAATGTAATTATTTGCCACCACTTTTCAATGTATAACGTATATTCTATATGTTCTTATTATTTCACTTCGGTCATTCCTACAATATGTACTGATTCATACACCCAAGGGGCCAAATAGTGCACAGCGTCAGGCCTCTTCCTTTTCACCATGGATGATATGTGATATGGAGTCTGCAGGCTGTGGGAGTTAAGTGAGACAATTCTTGCCAGTAAGTAAATGCTTTACTCAGCAGTTTTTTAATACAGGCTTTTCTGTGCCTGAATGTTATAAAGTATGTGAATACTGGGTATTAGGTGTACTTTCCTGCTCCTGACTTCAGTCTAATGTTTGATCCATGGTTAGATCTTAACCATTCTCACAGCCCTATTAAATTCAATGTGTAAAACCGTAGCCCGTAACGGAGCCCGCAAGACTTACGGCTATTAAATTGGCCCTGTAAAGCAACCTGCTAACGATCTGTGGGTTACAGGTGGAAAAAACCCTATGGGATGTTGAAATTTGAACTCCGCGGCTGCAAGACCTTTGATCTGTCAAGCCTGTAACTGTTACATTGGAAATTTGCTATTAATTTGCCACAAATCCACTGACGTTCAAACCTGTAACCCGCAAATGGAGCCAAAAAGCCAACGGGTGCTAGAGAGGACCCGCAAAAGGGTTAAAGTCCTATCCATAGCACTGTAAATGCAAATATAAACACACTACTGTATTTTCAATTTAAGGGAAAGTGATGTAAGGTACTAAAATTAATAGCACATTCTCAAGCTCTGCAAATACTTTTATTTCTGTTTAGTTTCCGTTATATTGATCCCGGCAATCAATGTGTTAATACATATAATGGAACTCGCATGGACTAGAATATCATATTTACTGATTTATTAATATTGCATTATTTCTGGAATGCGGGTCCGATTGTCCGATTAAAAACTTTAAAGGCTTTGAAATCTAACCTCCATTTTTTCTGTGAAGTAATGATGACGATCTAATTTACCATTGGCTTCGTCTAAACCCAGAACTATGGGTTTGACCAATTGATCATGTTCGCAGACGCACATCCAACGTTCGCAAGAATGGTTTACGGGTTTGCGTCTACCGCCTGTAACTTGGTTCAATTTAATAGCTCTGTAACGCAGCCGAATTTCAAGCCCGCAACCTTTACGTGTGTGCCGATGCCACTACGAGCTTCAGATTTAATGGGGCTGTCAGTCTGCTGCATGCCAACTGACTTGCTTTTGCGTGGACCTTGTTTACCATTATCTCGGGGGCTAATATACTTGACTGTTCATCCTAAGATTTGTTTTATAATAGAATCTAAGAGTTTAGCCAGTTGTTGGTTGTTCGGGCATTGCTATTATGTTTAATATCCTGGTATAAAAAGTCTTTAGTAGAATAAGTGATTTTATCCAAAACTTATAGGAACATTAAAGCCTATATTTAATCCTATAGTTTTTATTGTTTTAAAATATATTATTTTAAATATTATTCTACAACATACTCATGTCTTGGAGAATTATGCTATTATATGGCTCATAGAATATGGTTTCATCTGATTAGTCATCAAATCCATTTGTAGCTTTTAATGCTGACATTTGAAAGTAGCTTCCAGTAGATGTGCTTCTCTGCACCCATATTAGTTGTCTAGGAGGTGAGAAAGCATTAATCCAGAAGGCTGTCCTATTTTTTTCAGTTTAGGTTTGACTAAAATAGACACTGCAGGGAAGGAGGCAGATAGCAATATTTATCAGGACAACAGGATAAGGTCTCCTGTGAGGATACATCCTCTCTCCCAATGGGGGGTTTTGGCCAGAGCTCTCTAGCTCTTACATGCTTGCAGAACTCTTGCAGGAGACTCCTGAATCTGAAATTTAAATACTAGGCAAGGGTTCCTGGTTCATATGGAGAGTTCCCAGACTTGCTAAATGTTTTGCTTCATAAATGGCCTACAAAAATAGCATCGCTATCTGTTGATTAGCTTTTAATTATAGTACTGTAATTTTGTATTATTGGCTCTTAAAGAAGAGAGATGTTCCAACTTCCTATACAAATTGAGACAATATTAAATGGTAGTTGACATAGAATAATGTATGTGTTTTTTTATATTTTTTTGCCAGCATGACATTTAGATGTTATTTTACACCTGAATATTGGCAAAAAAATAAGTTTTGTAATCAAAAATTGTTAGTTTGATTCACTGTAGTGAAAAATAATTAAATTTTCTTTAATAGTGCTAGATTAAAAAAATGTGTCAAGTGGCAAACAATAGTATTTTGAAAACGTTTCAGGCCAAATGGGATAAAGTTACATATGGACATTCTGCCATGATGTTAAACATGTCTTCACATTGTAGAATAGCATGAATAACTATATTTCTAAATAAAAGAGGCACACCAATTCAGCAGCTAAGGTAAAGGGGATTTGGAATTAAAACAAACATTTGCTTTCATTCTTACGTTTGGTCACGAAATGTGTGCATATGTGAACATAATCCTAATTTATTTTCCTGTTAAATATGCCTTTTCATACTAATTAATATTTTGCAGATTAATCTGTGTAGGCCACAAGGGTGTAGGAGCCAGAATAATTATTGGGGGGGGGGGGGGGGGGGGGGGGGGATACAACTCATTGTATACACAGGCTGTAAAATAGCTAATATATGCATACAGTCAAACATAGAAAAATCTGGGGGGGATTTGTCCCTCCCCATCCCCCCAGTTCATACACCCTAAGCCCTCTTATCAATTTTCAAATAACATATTAAATATTATAAATATGTTGTGTTGTATTCAGATAATTGTCTGTGTGGCTTGATACTATTTTATAACATTTTACCCCAGGGAGTATGTTTTTATAGAAATCAAGTACCTTTTTTCCATTATAAAATCAAGTACTTTTGCTGTTGAAATATTATTAAATGCAATTACCATTAGCATTAACAAGCACAGTGATTGTTTATATAATGAACTATCTAATAAAATCTACACAGTTGGTCCATAAAGGTGGTCAAATAATTATCCATTAATTAATTTGACTCCGGGGAAAGGTATACATTTCGAAAGAAAAGAACTCATCAAACGTAAACCTGTCTAAGCCAATTATAAATATAACACATATTTTTTCATTTCTTAAGGTAGATTTTCTTTTGTGTCTTATTCATGAATAAAATGTCCCTCCTGGGGACTAATTACATAGATAATCCAATACATTTTATTTTAGTGGAAATCGTAACATTTATATCTCTATTCTATTTCCCCATTCCAACCATGAGTATGGAAGAGCTTAGTAATATATAATAAAACATCCTAAATGGAAAAATATAACAGCTCCGTCACTTAAAGTGGACTGATTGGAATTAACATCAAAGAACTGGATAACATTTCATGAAATATAATGTTGTCATTTCTTGAATTTCTTGAATTTCGTGAAATTGCGGTTTTACTTTCCATGAAAAGTCAGGTTTTATGGACTGACATACTTGAAATGCTGGTAATGTTATTTTTTGTAGTCATATCAGTTCTCAGTAATATGGGTTTCTTTCCAACACTCATTGTTTCTCAAATAAGATTGTGTACAATAAATGATAATAGAAACCATACAATACTACTTGTAGATATATTTGTGTCTTTGGCTGGCAGTATATATATATATATATATATACCGTACATACTCGAGTGTAAGCCGACCCGAGTATAAGCAGAGGCACCTATTTTACCACAAAATACTGGGTAAAATGAGTGACTCGAGTATAAGCCGAGGGTGGGAAATGTGCTGCCCCCTGTGTCCCCCTCTCTCTCCCGTGTCTCTTCTCCCCTCTCCCTTACCTGTGTATCTTCCCCCTCCCTTATCACCCTCCTCAACCCCCCTGCTCATTCTCAACCTCCCTCCTCAACCCCACTCCTCATCCTCAACCTCCCTCCTCATCCTCAACCTCCCCCCTCATCCTCAACCCCCTCATCATCAACCCCCCCATCCTCAAGCCCCCATCCTCAACGCCCCTCCTCATCCTCAATCTCTCTCCTCAACCTCAACCTCCCTCCTCAACCTCAACCTCCCTCCTCAACCTCCCTCCTCATCCTCAACCCCCTCCTCATTCAGCAGGTAAGTGAGGGGGAGGTATTTAGAGGGGAGACAGTGAGGAGGGGGTTGAGGAGGGGGTTGATGAGGAGAAGGGGGGTTGGTGAGGAGGATGGGGTTGATGAGGAGGAGGAGGGGGGAGGGAAAGAGACACAGGCGAGTAGAGAGACACGGGGGGGGTTAGAGAGACACGGGGGGGTTAGAGACACACTAGGGGGAGTGACTCGAGTATAAGCCGAGGGGGCCCCTTTTAGCCTTAAAAAAAGGGCTGAAAAACTCGGCTTATATTCGAGTATATGCGGTATATATATATATATATATATATATATATATATATATATATATAGACAACAAATACATTTGTATGCTCATCTGCGTGTCTGAAAGGCGGGGACATGTAAATGAGAAGAAAATCTTTGGATCCAAAGAATTGCTATTTTTTGGATCCAAAGAATAAGGTACATTGTCTTCTCATTTGCATGTTCCCACCTTTTAGCCATGCAAATGAGCTTACAAATGTATTTGTTGTCTGTACTCTGTATGGTGGAGAGCTTCTCTTACTCTTATGCTCACCATATACTATATTGGTGTAAAAGACGCAATTCAGGCTTACAACTTTATTGGTTTTAGCACGGCTCGAACATTATGAGCACTATTTAAGTGAAGTTACACAAAATCAGTATTTTATTAGACCCATAGCTCTAACGTGCAAATGAAGGCCCTGATTCAATTGCCCAATTTGTAAATTTATGCACACTTAAAATCACTCTTAATATTGCTACATATTCAGCAAATATTATTTATTGGCATTAATGAATTCTTATGTCAATAATATGCATCTAAGCATTTATTTTAAAAAAACACCCCAAGCCAAATTTATGAGTTCAAGGCATTTGCAAGTAGCTTCTAATAGAATAGGGCTCCAAGTTAGCAATAAGCTATATCAATATCATCTTAATAGCATCAGAAATACAAAGCTATAGGTTTGAGTTTTGCTTTCAATGTTCGCCTGAATCATTCTACTTTTTCAGATTTTGCAGCACCACAGGGAGGATAGAAACCAAGACACATTACAAAGAGGTATCTTATCTGCCTAGAAGCTTCTACTTAAACAGATCTCTAATATTCTGTTTAGTCAGTCTGTCTGGATTTATATGACATGTTCAGATACAGATTACTTGAATCCCTAGTCTAATACAATGACCAATAGATTCATTTACAGGAAATTTAAGAACATGTAGAGATCTCTAAAGCTATTTATTTAATCTTCAATTTGGAAGAAATTATTTTAGAGATATGTATGTAATCTACCTGATGCATATAAGTATCTTAATATTAAGTTAAAGTTAATTTCAATGGCCGATTATTGGTATATCATCAAGGGGAACACTGTTAATCAATAACATACTGGAAAACCTAACCAGCCTTCTTAGGCAGGCAAAAAATTCAAAGACACAGTAAGTGGTCTCTCTGGGAGATCTACATTGGGGTAAGCTAGAATTCATATACTGTAGTTGAAAGACCACTGTACTAAGGATATTTTATTTTTAAAAGGCATGCTACGAGAATCAGAAATAGACAAAAATGAGTGGGAAAAAATGAAAATTAACTTAAAAAAAAGATTTTCTTCCTGGCTTAGTTTCAGCCAGTTACTGCTCTGTGCCACCTCCTCACCTCCTCCCTGCCCCATCATGATGTGAGGCTCCATACTAAAGAGTGGGTTGGCCACATGGGGTGCCGAATGTCTGGCTCAGTATACTATAAAGAGTACTTGATAAGGGTGGGGGAGGTTTTTAATGAATAACAACATCGAGGGTCATTGTTGTGGCCATGCCAATCAAAAGCAGACTGTAGCCTCTATTCAATTGCAAGCCCGTTCTCTGTATGTCTGCGGGTGTGTTGCGGGCTCCCGTTAATCTCCGGTTGCAATGCTATTTAATTGAGCAAGGGCGAGAGTTTCGGCCCGAAGCCTCAAGCCCATAAACTCCTGCCACGGCCGCAAACTGTAAAGGGGGTGGCCGAGATGCGATCGGCCATTACGATCCAATTGCGGTATAACGTAGTGCGACACAGCCTTTCAGCCAATAGAAAGTGGTCAAGCTGCAGATGATTGACAGAGGGAGATTCATTTACTTTATATAAATATATTATATTATATTCTTTATTTTTCCCACTGAAATTTCGTTTACAATAATAATAATTATGAGTCAGTCCAGTGGCAACCTTATTCAGTGTACATCCTGTCATATGTATGCAATACTGGAACAGATGATCCAGGGTCCATACCTCTGTGAGAGGTGTGAGCATGTTGCCTCTCTGGAAGCTCAAATTGGAGATCTGGAGAGGAGAATTGCAGCACTTAGTGATATTGCTCCACTGGAAAGGGGGTTGGTGCTCACTGAGCACAGTTTAGCTGGGCCAAGCATGGAGGGTGGAGCTGGGGCTAGTGAGGATGTCCAGGGAGGTAGCTGGGTTACAGTTACAAGGGGAAGCAGGGGGAACAGGAGGAGGCAGGCCAGTTCTGAGTTGGCAAACAACAACAGATTTGCCAGATTGAGTAAAACTGTTGGCGATGTCCATTCAGGAATGGCAATGCCAGATAGAGCTGTTCCCTCTAACAGCCGGGCGAACAGCTCTACTGGAGAAGAGGGAGGGCAGAATAGGCAGAACAGACAGGTTTTGGTTGTAGGGGACTCTATTATTAGGAAGGTAGACAGGGTGATTTGTCACCCAGATCCCAGCAATCGAACAGTTTGCTGTCTACCGGGTGCTCGGGTTCGTCATGTTGTGGATCGGGTAGACAAATTATTGGGAGGGGCTGGAAATGAACCGGCGGTCTTGGTACATATTGATACCATTGACAAAGTTAGTGGAAGATGGAGTGTCCTAAAGAATGATTTTAGAGAACTAGGTAATAAGCTGAAGGCAAGGACCTCCAAGGTAGTATTTTCTGAGATACTACCAGTGCCACGTGCTAGCCCAGGGAGGCAGAAGGAGATTAGGGAGGTTAATGCGTGGCTAAAGATGTGGTGCACTAAGGAGGGGTTTGGCTTTTTAGAGCACTGGGCTGACTTCTCACTTCGGTACAATCTCTACAGTAGGGATGGATTGCACCTTAATGATGAGGGAGCTTTTGTACTAGGGGATAGGATGGTAGAAAGGCTGGAGGAGTTTTTAAACTAGTAGGTGGGGGGGAGGGACTAGATATAAGTAATGGGGTAGAAAGTGTAGAGGGTATAAGGGATGAATTAACAACTCATAGGGGAGGAGATGGGGGGAGGGGTAGTGTAGTCAATATGGAGGTAGTACTAAGTAATTCAAGTTTAGTGGCAGGCACTTCAGAACTACAGACTCATAACATAAGGTGTATGCTTGCTAATGCCAGAAGCTTGCCAGGAAAAATGGGAGAGTTAGAATTATTAGCAATTAATGAAAAATGGGATTTAATAGGCATTACCGAAACGTGGTGGGATGAATCTCATGACTGGACTGTTAATCTGGATGGTTATAAACTATTTAGGAAAGATAGAGGCAATGGTAAACGAGGAGGAGGGATTTGTTTGTATGTTAAGCCTGAATTTAAGGCTATAGTCAGAGAAGATATTTATGGTGGACCTAGTGATAAAGTTGAATGTTTGTGGGTAGAGTTAAATAGCGGAGCAGCAAATTCCAAAAGAATATTAGTAGGAGTATGCTATAAACCCCCAAATATAGCTGAAAGTGAGGAAATACAATTATTGTTACAGATTGGAAATGCAGCTAAGCACGGGCAAGTTCTAATAATGGGAGATTTTAATTACCCTGAAATAAACTGGATAAATGAGACCAGCAGTTCAGCTAAGGGGAGCAGGTTCTTGAGTACACTCAGGGATCATTATCTGGCCCAGGTTATACAGGAGCCTACTAGAAATGAAGCTATCTTAGATTTACTCATTACAAATAATATTGATATTGTATCAAATGTTGAAATAGGGCAACCTTTGGGAAACAGTGATCACAACACAGTCTCATTTGAGATTGAATTAAAAAAACAACATTTTAAGGGGCCAACAAAAACTCTTAATTTTAAAAGGGCAGATTTTAACGGTCTAAGGGCAGCAATACAAAGTATAGACTGGGACAGAGAACTGATAGGTAAAAACACTGAACATAAATGGACAACATTTAAATCCTTACTAAATATACATACACATCAGCATTTACCGTGTGGGAATAAAAGTAAAAGGAGTAAATCACAACCCATGTGGCTTAACAATGATTTAAAGATCAAGATACGGAGTAAAAAACAGGCATTTAAATTATACAAACAAGAGGGGACAGAGACTGCTTTACGGGAATACAAGGAAATCAACAAGGCTTGCAAAAGCGCGATTAGACTGGCTAAAATAGAAAATGAAAAATTAATTGCAAAAGAGAGTAAGACTAACCCTAAAATATTTTTTAAGTATATTAATGGGAAGAAGGCGAGGAAGGAAGCTATAGGAATATTTCAATGTGAAACAGGCTGTCTGAAAATTAGTGACCAGGAAAAGGCAGATGAGCTAAATAGGTTCTTTTCTTCGGTATACACAAGGGAGGTACCAGTGGTTGGGACACTGCGACATAATGGGGCTACACTACCTTTGCCAAATGATTGGTTAACACAGGAAGTAATCCAAAAGAGGTTGGAAAAAATAAATGTTAATAAAGCCCCGGGTCCTGATGAAATACATCCAAGGGTACTAAGGGAACTGGGTTCTGTAATAGCCAAACCATTATATTTAATTTTTCAAGATTCACTCAACACAGGGTCTCTACCAGATGACTGGAGAAACACAGGAAGTAATCCAAAAGAGGTTGGAAAAAATAAATGTTAATAAAGCCCCGGGTCCTGATGAAATACATCCAAGGGTACTAAGGGAACTGGGTTCTGTAATAGCCAAACCATTATATTTAATTTTTCAAGATTCACTCAACACAGGGTCTCTACCAGATGACTGGAGAAAAGCTGATGTGATACCTATATTTAAAAAGGGAGCAAGAGCAAATCCGGGGAATTATAGACCAGTGAGCCTCACTTCTGCAGTGTGGAAGCTTTTAGAAGGGTTAATAAGGGATAATATACAAGAATATGTCTATTTGAACAGGATTATAAGTAGGAGTCAACATGGGTTTATGAGGGATAGGTCATGTCAAACAAATCTAATTAGTTTCTATGAGGAGGTTAGTAGGAACCTGTATCAAGGCAACTCAGTGGATGTAGTCTTTTTGGATTTTGCAAAGGCTTTTGATACAGTGCCACATGGGAGACTATTGGGCAAACTAAGGGATACAGGAATTGCAGTAAATATCTGCTCATGGATTGAGAGCTGGCTAAAAGACAGGAAGCAAAGGGTTGTTGTAAATGGAACATACTCCGATTGGACTAATGTGGCAAGTGGGGTTCCTCAGGGTTCAGTATTAGGTCCTCTCCTTTTTAACATATTTATTAATGACTTAGAGGTAGGATTGGAGTGTGGGGTCTCCATTTTCGCTGATGACACAACGTTGTGCAAGGTAATTAAATCAGAAAATGATGTGCTTTCCCTCCAAGGGGATTTACATAAAATTGAGGAATGGGCATCTAAATGGCAGATGAGATTTAATATGAATAAATGTAAGGTTATGCATCTGGGAAGGAAAAATAGCCATGCAATTTATAATCTTAATGGAGCAAATCTAGGTGTATCAGATATTGAAAGGGATTTGGGAGTGCTTGTGGACAACCACCTAGTTAACAGTGCTCAAAGCCAAGCAGCAGCTGCAAAGGCAAATAAAATATTAGCATGTATTAAGAAAGGTATAGAAGCCAGGGAAGCAAATATAATTCTGCCACTATACAAATCTCTAGTACGCCCTCATTTGGAATATGGAGTACAACTTCATAAAAAGGACATTTTAGAGCTGGAACAGGTACAGAGAAGGGCAACCAAACTAATAAGGGGAATGGAGGGACTAAGTTATGAAGAAAGACTAACCAAATTAAACTTATTTTCTCTAGAAAAAAGGCGTCTAAGAGGAGATATGATTACCTTATATAAATACATCCAGGGTCAGTATAAAGATTTGTCGGGGGAGCTTTTTGTGCCAAGAGGTTTTCAACTAACAAGAGGACATCCCTTGAGGTTAGAAGTAAAAAGATTCCACCTCAAAGAAAGAAAAGGGTTCTTCACAGTAAGGGTGGTTAATCTGTGGAATTCTCTACCAGAGGAGGTGGTGACAGCGGATTCGATAGATAACTTTAAAAGGGGACTAGATTTATTTCTAATTAAAAAGGGTATTCAGGGTTATCATGGATAATTAGAGAGACAGTAATGATCCAAATTTTTAACATTTCCCCTTTAGACAATTGGCTAAGTCTTGCTTATTTTTTTTCTCTATTTGCCTTCCTCTGGACTAATTAATAATAATATTAATAAAAAAAAAAAAAACATTAAATAATTGATTAATAATTAATTAACAACTAATGAATTAATAGTTAATCCGCATATTGCAGATCAAAGGAGATCGTAAAAGGTTGAACTTGATGGACTGAAAGTCTTTTTTCAACCTTAAATACTATGTAACTATATGTAACTATGTAAGATTATAAATTTGCGTTCCACCCGCTCATATGTTGACTGTGTTGTATTTTCTGATGAAGTAGCATGCAGTTCCCGGAGTTGGTTGGTTCGAGTTAGAGAGAGAAAGTAGAAGAGTTTGGAGAGAAGTTATTTGCAGCTTTGTTCATTTATATTATATCATGTACTATTTTACACTTAATCCTTGATTACACATATTTACAGATTACGCATAACTGCAATCCACATAATTTAAACGCACATAGAGACATATAGAGCTAGGTCACTCCTATCCCATCCTCCACACAGCGTCCCCGAACAGTTATTAATCACACATAATACACACATTTTTTTTCATCATACTTAAATAATACACACATTTTTTTCATCATACATATACAGAGAATGTTGTCCTCCTCAGCGTTATCCGTGGCCTCCCCGTGATTCTTGCAGGGAGGGAAGTTAGGCCAGGGCCTAGGGCTCAGGCATGGAATGAGGTAGCGGCTGAGGTGAGAGCATTAGGCACAGCGCCAAGGGACGTGAGGTCCTTCAAACACTGGTTTGATGTGATCAGGGCCAAGGTGAGGATGATGATGGCTAAGGAGGACAAGAACCAGACTATGACCTATATTAAATGAGAGGGTCACCAGGGACCTTCAGAGACAAGTGCCCGCCTTTCAGGCCCGGTGGCCCAGCAGGACCCAGCCTCTATGTCAAATACACCACATGTACATTACACACACTACACATGTACATGATGACCAACAAGGACACTGACACGTCAGCTCCATGGAATTAACAACGAATAGATGGTTGCGTCATTAAATCCATGAAGCTGACAGATCACTGTCATTCCTGGATACAACAACATTCAACCAATAGTTAGTCCATGTATTGGTGTGCCAACTGCAGCCTACCCCAAAGGCATCCCCCGGCCACCCAAAGCCCGGTTCCAGCCGCTGTCTCCATGGGAGTTGCCTTCCTCTGCCCCCCACCCCCACCCCACCCACCACCACCATCACCAGCAGGATTTGGGCCCCGTGCCTAGGTGGAGGAGGACCTAGGGGCTGCGCATATATTTGTGCCTTCTCTACAGCACTCCTCGGTTACAATCTATCAATCACAATGTTAACCTAATCTAGCCTGGCTACAGGTTCTTAGTTCCCACAAACTTAAAGCTATCATATAGCCAGATATCTAAGACATGATTGTTGATAGCTTAAATGTAGACTAATACCGCTATGGCAAAGGACTTCCAAAGTCTCACAATGGCATGTTAATGACAGCCAGCTTTGATATATACACTAGTGAAGCTTTTGATCCTGACCTCAATATCAGTCTGAGAACAGATCCTTGGGTCTGATGTAAGTAACATTGAATCTGGCTGCTGACCTTTGTGTCCTCTCCGCATTAATGGGTATTTTCCCATATTACTGATTATCCAGAGACATAGCTAATAGTTAGAAATGCTCGCAGATGGGAATCAGGTGAGTTGGTATATTGTTACAATTACAGTATTTAGCACTGTACTGTACATGCATGTTGATTAGATTTTTTTATTCTCCTCCGCCTATTTTTAGTTGACCACTTCTTGTCAGATGTTTGTTTTGTCACCACAATGTATGTGTGAAACTGGATTGGATTACACAGTCCAGAGATTGAAACATCTGTTTCATTGAGCAGATCTAGACACGTTGTAAGTGCTATGCACATTAATGGTTTCTTCAATTAAATAGAATGATTTCTGATCATCCTTTTTTTCATCAGATTACAGTTGCAGTGGTGTAGTGAGCACATGTGACCCTGGTAGGTGCTATTCATCATGCTTATTCTAGACTATCACATTACCCCCTATAGGTATCCCCTTTTTACCACAAGCCTCTTGCTCTCCCGGAATCCGCCCACACCACACATATGATATTAATGTCTTGTCCATTTCTGATTGTGCTCTGTGTATGAAATAAAGTTTTGTTATACTGTTCTAACCATGTCATTGTGTTTTCAATGGTTGGGGTTTTAGAACATCCACAAACATCACATTTGTGTCACATTCCTATATACAGTCAGGTCCATAAATATTGGGACATCAACATAATTTTAATCTTTTTGGCTCTATACACCACCACAATGGATTTGAAATGAAACGAATAAGATGTGCTTTAACTGATGACTTTCAGCTTTAATTTGAGGGTATTTACATCCAAATCAGGTGAACGGTGTAGGAATTACAACAGTTTGTATATGTGCCTCCCACTTTTTAAGGGACCAAAAGTAATGGGAAGGATTAACAGTCATAAATAACATTTTCACTCTGTAATACTTGGTTGCAAATCCTTTGCAGTCAATTACAGCCTGAAGTCTGGAACGCATAGACATCACCAGGTGCTGGGTTTCATCCCTGGTGATGCTCTGCCAAACCTCTATTGCAACTGTCTTCAGTTCCTGCTTATTCTTGGGGCATTTTCCCTTCAGTTTTGTCTTCAGCAAGTGAAATGCATGCTCAATCGGATTCAGGTCAGGAGATTGACTTGGCCATTGCATAACATTCCACTTCTTTCCCTTAAACAACTATTCGGTTGCTTTTGCAGTATGCTTCGTGTCATTGTCCATCTGCACTGTGAAGCACAGTCCAGTGAGTTCTGAAGCATTTGGCTGAATATGAGCAGATAATATTGCCCAAAACACTTCAGAATTCATCCTGCTGCTATTGTCAGCAGTCACATCATCAATAAATAACAGAGAACCAGTTCCATTGGCAGCCATACATGCCCACGCCATGATACTACCACCACCATGCTTCACTGATGAGATGGTATGCTTTGGATCATGAGCAGTTGGTACAAGTTGATCTTAGTGTCATCTGTCCATAGGACGTTGTTCCAGAACTGTGAAGGCTTTTCTAGATGTTGTTTGGCAAACTCTAATCTTGCCTTCCTATTTTTGAGGCTCACCAATGGTTTACATCTTGTGGTGAACCCTCTGTATTCACTCTGGTGAAAACTTCTCTTGATTGTTGACTTTGACACACATACACCTACCTCCTGGAGAGTGTTCTTGATCTGGCCAACTGTTGTGAAGGGTGTTTCCTTCACGAGGGAAAGAATTCTTTGGTCATCCACCACAGTTGTTTTCAGTGGTCTTCCGGGTCTTTTGGTGTTGCTGAGCTTACCGGTGCGTTCTTTCTTTTTAAGGATGTTCCAAACAGTTGATTTGGCCACACCTAATGTTTTTGCTATCTCTCTGATGGGTTTGTTTTGTTTTTTCAGCCTAATGATGGCTTGCTCCACTGATAGTGACAGCTCTTTGGATCTCATATTGAGAGTTAACAGCAACAAATGCAAATAGCACACTTGAAATTAACTCTGGACCTTTTATCTGCTCTTTGTAAGTGGGATAATGAGGGAATAACAAACACCTGGCCATTGAACAGCTGAGCAGCCAATTGTCCCATTACTTTTGGTCCATCAAAAAGTGGGAGGCACATATACAAACTGTTGTAATTCCTACACCATTCACCTGATTTGGATGTAAATATCCTCAAATTAAAGCTGAAAGTCTGCAGTTAAAGCACATCTTGTTTGTTTCATTTCAAATCCATTGTGGTGGTGTATAGAGCCAAAAAGATTAGTTTTGTATCGATGTCCCAATATTTATGGACCTGACTATGTATACTAATGAGCCCTAGTTACTATGCAATAGATCAATACATATAATAATAGTCATAATAGTATTAGATATAATAATATATATCATATGTAATGGAAATAAAGGGTTAATAGTCAGTTTTTCATGCTCTTTAAGAATTTAAGAAAACTTTAAAAGTCCACTTAAGCTAGAGAGGAAATACATCCCCATCGTTTTGAGATACTGCACAATGATCATATTGAATAGCATTCCAGAAGTGATTTGCAGACATAAGTACCCAGAACCCTGAACAAATTAGTGAAAACGAGAGGACCACATTTTCTTCTCTTTTTAAGATTGAGGTTTTCACTCTAGCCACATCTCTCCATTATTGTACTGCATAGAACAAAACTCAGTAGATGTCTTTTTGTTGACTTTAATATGACAAGACAATTTTTGGAATTGTACAGATAAAATCTTCTAGATATATACTTTTTTAACATATCTGTAACCCTAGTGGATATCATCATATATTTGAAGAAAATATGTATCATACAATAATGTTTGTAATTATCATACAAAACAATATAAAGTTGAACAAGTCTAAAATATTTTTCTGTATTAATATATTAAAACCAGTGCAGATCAAACATATAACATTATATAATTTTTTAAATAATATATATATGTCACAATCTGCTTCATCTTGGGGGCTTGATATGAACCTAGTTCAAACCTACCCCAGCAGAATCATGTAGTTCCTGTTCTCTGTGGCACAAAAGATGGCCTCTGAAGAGGGCAAGGCCCAACCGCTACAGGCAGAGGATACTGGATCCAGGTTACTTAGTGGCCCATAGCAAGACCACTCCCCAAGTCAGGATACAACACACAGAAATAGTCTCACACCTTGTTTATGTGAAAACTATCTCTCAACTAACTTTATTTTGGAAAACACCATCTTTTAAACATGCATACAAAATTACCAGGAGGGGCTACCTTTAGCCAGCCCCTAACTGCCTCTGGCCAATCAGGCAGGGTCCCTACGTGTGAACCATGAGACTCCTCCCAGGTCTGCCCACTAGGTGTGGCTCCCTAATTCATTTGGTCTATGACTTTCAAGGGAGAAACATCTCCCTGCCCTCTGGACTTTGCCCTGATTCTCTGAGTGAGAATCCCTGTAGACCCCCTGGGGTTATGGTGCCTCTATGTCTGTGGAGATCCCTTTGTTCCTGACTACTATCATTTCGAAGGTTTACCTTCAGGGCCATATGGGCAACTCCTGACTGAGAGTTTATACAATGGGGGAGGGTTGACTAATCAAAACATAGCTATCACTCCATAATACAATATACAATATAATACTAACATATTATAACCCATAACATATTTCCCCATTAATATATTATACCTAGGATACATAATAACCATATACAGGCAACATATAACCACACAATAACACATAATCCCAATGTAACAATGTCATGCTCCCTTGGACATACTCACAAACCACTGACAATATGAGTCCTTAAACAATTAAATCATGACAATATATATTAAAGAATTACTGAGATATACATTTTTTCTCTGAGTATATCTATATGGCCAATGAAGTGGCCAGCTCTGTTATCTTATAAGTATTAAATATCAACAGAAAATTTTCAATTTATTGTTATTTTAAAGTTTTTATTTTTTTGATAAAAAAATACATTGAAATTTGTTGTTTTTCTCGCCATCTTTAAGCTGGAGCTCAACTAATTTCTGTGCAGCTGCCTATTTACTGCACAGTTTTACAGACTAAAAATGATAGGAGGAGCTCCACTATACCAAGTAAATGTCATTTTTCTGTGTAAGGTTTCTCAAAAAAGATTGCAATAAACTGAAAAGGTTGGTTATACTGATATCTACTACCTGAAAGTCACAAAAGCTGGAATGATTGATATATATTTGCATTTGATTCTTATAAGAAGAAATATTTAAATTGGATTTTCTGTTTATACATAAATTCTGTAATTTCAAGAAAATATATTGAAACGGTTAAAAGTTTGGGAAATAAATACAATTATCTTCTAGTCATATTCCCTTCTATTACACATTTCAATGAGACAATAAATTGTTTGTGTACTGTATTATTTCTACAGTTATGTGATGTGTTACTAGAATTCACATTATGTCTTCAGTAAACATTTCTAAATTCTTAGATTTTAATTTGTTGCAGAGCTGTTAAATTTTATCCCTTGTTTTATTATGACACATTATCCAATAAAATATTATTTGAAACAGCCAAAGATGGTAAAAACAGTAATACTGTGTAACATCTCATTGAAAAGTACTTAACGGGTGATTAATTTTTTAAATCTAAGCCACTTTACATAATGTAGTGAAAATGACATCTTTACCTATGAAAATTGTTCTATATTCTAAATGAAATACCTGAGCTGTGTCATTTTAATAAAATAACCAATTCATTTTAATTGCTTCTATGTGAAGCATTGCAATTATAATATATATTATTAAATTATTCTTGTCCATTTAATATAAGTATACACAATTCACTTGTTAAAAATCATTTTTAGTATCCGGAAACCATTTTAGAAAATATTCTATTATATTTGAGTAGTTTAAAATGGCTGCTTTTTCAAACTTTAAACATTATTACTGGAATGAATGTATGGCAGCCTCTTGTAGTTATATAAATTTATACATCTTGATACCTAAGATAACGCAAGTTTATGCATCTCTCAGATATAAATTAAATGTAATTTTAAATATATTAAATAAGTTATTGCATGAGGGTTATCTATTAATTAAATTAAATTGTTCTGCATGTATATAAGCTAAACAAATTAAATAAATGTCAAACACTTAAATGGGTATTGGGGTAACAATTGTTTTGTACCAGTTGTGACAAACGGAGACCCTCCTACATTAGTTGTCCATTACTGATAGGCTTTTCTATCTGTGTTTAGTAAGAAGAAGCCTGTATTCAGAAGAAGCCCATAGTGGGTGATGCGCATAGGGACTGGCGTTTTGACTGGTTCTTGGAAATGTCTATGTTAATATCATGGTGCAATGCCACATCATGTGGAAGCAAGGTGGCAACTCAGAACTGCAGCTACCAACTGGATGGACTAAAGTATTATCTAACGACTACTGAACATTTTATTGCCCAAAATATTTTTTTTAATATCTGAAAAGCTTCAAAACTGGACGAAACAGCAGCAAATTTCAATATACGATTCTACATTTTGAATACAAATGGACTAAAAAGACTTCAGCTACGTGTAAATTACTTATACCTATGTCAAATGTAACCTACCGGATAATAGATTAAAAATAAAAGTTTACAATCTGTTTTAGCTTTTGAATTTTGGTAAGAAAACGTAAAAATGTGTATTTCTTGAAAGGTATACTTGTTTAAATAGCTTGCTTTACATTTATTTATCAAGAGTCCACTGTCCTAATGCATTTCCCTGGCCTTCTAAAACCCCCTTCATGCATTTGTCCCTATGATTTCTACTAAAAGGCTGTTCCTTTTACTCTTACGTTTACAAAATAATTCGTGGATCAATTTTCACAGCTGGACATTTCCTTATCAAACATTCTAAGAAAATCTATTTTCAGGACTAGAATAAATCCTCAGTTTTCCTTCTTGCATATATCTTCATCATATCATCTGAAGGACGATACTTATATTCCATCAGTAATTTATTCAAATGACTCATATAATACCATATTGCAATACAATCTATATAAGAAATTACTTTTTTATAATATTATTTTATGACATTTGCTGTGACCTTTATACTGCAAGAAACAATTGTGGTTATTTACCTCCTTGAGTATGAAGTTTGAGAGATAAAATATACTTGTTTTCTGTTTATAATATATGAATTCCTTTCACACCCATGTTTTTCTTTATATTTAAAAATAGTTTGCATAATGTTATTTTGCATAGCTATCTGTTTTGAGTATTCATAAAGTAAAGGTATACAGAAGTTTATTTGTATTAAGTCATAAACCCAGCTATAATCAATGAATAGGCAGAGATTTGTTTAACAAAAATAAGCCCCTGGTGCAGATCAATTAGTTTTTCTTTAGGTTTATAAAAGTCACTGGATTTTGATATGACTCTCACTTGGACAGACCTCAGACAATATGAGGTATGACTATCACATGGAACTCCACAAAACCTTTATTTGATCCAAATGCAAATCATACTTGAATGTTTTTGTAAATACGAACCATACTCAAGATTTTGAGAAGCCTTATTACCTATAAGGACAGGGACCCTTTATATGCAAACAGAACTAAGAGCTTTGGATGTTACCAGGATTGTATTAGGCTAAAACCATTCTGGAGGGCAGCCAGTCTTGGGGCCTCATTCTATTAACGGCCGTAGGAGATGCGTGGCCCTGTTATCCCTTGAGGCCGCACGCGCAGCAGGAAAGCCTTTGATCTTACACGGCCGCAAGAGTTTAGGCCGCAAGAAAGCCACGGTTGCTATTCAAATGCTACGTAAACCCTCTCGTCAAGGCCGTAATTAGCTAAAACCAAGCCACAGCTTACTTGCACCAAAAAGGTCCCGCGAGCACCAATTAAGCACATAATAAAGCCATCCTGCACTTTGATGAGACGATAAAGTGATTGGAGGTGTTAGCATTCATAGCACAACATTCCCCTACACTCAAATCTGAAAATCATTTTTAGTTTAATTCATGTAAAATGTCCGTGGGACTTGGACGGATTTTAAAATCAAAGTACAATTTGGCGATGTGCGAGCTTGAGAATGTTTTGCTATTAATCCTCATGCCCCCCATTATGTTCCCGTCATTTACAGTGCTTTGCAGTGCTGGATTGAATATATATTGGCTTCTACAATGCTTTGTTTGCGGCCCTCAACCTCCGAACCCATACGGGTTATAACAAGGACGAGCCCGCGGGACTTGGGACGGAAAGTAAACCGTAAATGAAATATCGGATTTGGGCGATGTGCAAGCTTGAGAGGGGGTTGCTATAAATCCTCATGTCCCCCATTATGATGCCTACCATTTACAGAGCTTTACAGTGCCATCTTGAATTTATATTTGCATTTACAGTTTTCTGACTTTGCGGCCGGAAAACAAGATTTACGGGCGCGGGAGAAACGGCCATTGCATGATGTGCGGCCGGCCGTAAGGGGTATATCCTTGCAGCACCGTCCATTTGAATAGCAAGGTAGCAGTAGCTCTACACAGGGCCGTAAGATGGCCGCAAGGAATCGCAGCTTTGCGGACATTTTACGGCTGTTAATAGAATGAGGCCCAAAGACAGGCCGTGCCATTCTTTTGCAATGTGTTCAAATTTGTTTTTGTCTTGTACTTAACCCCTGTATAGGAAATATGTTGGCAAGTTACAAATAATAATAAACTTGTTAATTATTCAGCACTGGGACTCTATATGTGCTTATATAGAGCCCTATTCAATTGGCCAAATCAAATTTAAATGAGGCCCTTGGTTCATAACTAACTTTGAATATATATATATATATATACACACATATATATATATATATATATATATATATATATATATATATATACACACATATATATATATATATATATATATATATATATTGTTTTTTTTATTGTCCTGTTTTAGTGAAGTTTTCCTTGGAAAATGTAATTTAAGCCTCTGATTCCCTAATAAAAGGTGTTTGCCCAGCTCACACAGTATTACAGTTAACTTCCGTTTTATATATCAGGTGGTACACTGGGCGTTGGATCACATAGCAAATCACTTACTAACTCACATTTTTCCTTGGAATAATATAATTTTACTTAAAACACAAGAGAAATACAGAAGAAAAAGAGTACGTTTTTACTAATCTGTAAATCTGCACAGGTGTGCGTTATTTATCACATTCCAAGAAATATAAATCTTCCAAAAATATTCACCTACTTTCAGTGTCTAAGCAACATTAGATATCTGTCTTTCAAGGACTACTGTAGTTAAAAAATGTACTTGTTTGTGAAGTATGTAGCAAGCAAACAACTTTAGTAGTTATATAAGCCATGGACATAAAAACATTTTTAGAGGAATACAGATTTTTTTAAGACTGTGGGCCATATTCTATTAGCGACTTGCAAATTCCTAATTTTTATCAATGTTTATATGTATTCTATTGACTTAAGAATTCATTAGTGCCAATAAGAAATATTTACCGAATATGTAGCAATATTAAGAGTGATTTTAAGTGTGTAAACATTTACGAATCAAGCAATTGAATCGGGCCCTATCTTTATGGACACAGGAGCCTTTTTTTCTTTTGTTACATTACTTCCTAAGAATTGGATCATGAGGGTGAATATTTTTATCTATCACTTGAGGGAAGGGTGGAGCGGAAGGAACAGGGAGAGATTGAAAGGCTTTGATAGATAATTAGATTTGATTGACACTGGCATCACATCACATGTCAAGAAAAGACTACTTTCATCAAAAGATGCAAGGCTTGCTCTCCAGAAATGTAAATACTCCCGCCATGCACTCAACTTCCACCAAAGTGTTATGGATTCCTCCATGATCCAGTAGCAGCAGCAAAACTATGTCCATGTTCTTTCCATCCATCCATCTTTCTATAATTTACCCTTTGAAAGCCAACACTATCGAGAAATGTCGGCCAATACTGCTTTTAGGCCTCATGCAATGTTATTATTCAATGCAGTCATTCTGCTGCAGACATTAAAAATAATGGCTGTAAAATGCCCATATTGAACATATCCACTGATATTATATGAAAAAATGCTGCTGGGTAACAGCAGGAGGCGAATCTGTTAGATTTCTAAAGAGTGAAGGATCTGCACAGCTTTTGATTAGATTATTCCACCCCCTGCTATGTCAGTCTTGGTAGTCAGAAATACCATAAATTTATGTGCCCACATTGTATAATGTTTAACTTTTTCCTTATTATCTGTTTATGACACATAGATCGTTTCAAAACTGTACATGAAATGCTCTCAGTTTCACTCAGGATAAATTACACTATTATACATTTTTTTAAAGCCCAGTTGAGATGGTTTAATGCAGCCTTTACCTAAAGTTTAGACTGTTTATATTATACATTGAAAATGTCTTAAATTCCTCAGAGATAGCTAGTGTATTTGTTAAAAGAAGATGGAGAATTCAAGGCTGGTACAATGTAAGAAAAGTTTAGCCTTCTGGATTATTACCCTTTATTTAGAAATGGCAATGTAAAAAAAAAAAAAAATATATGTGCCATAATACTTCAGTGAGATAGATCGTCATTGTAACATCAACTGCTGCTGTAAACCTGACATCCAGAGGCCTTTAGATTATCATAATTTACTGCAGAACTGTGTAATGGGCCCAGGGCTAGCTCTACCCTGTGGGCAAAGTAGGCATCTGCTGGGAGAGGGGCATTATCAAGGGTATACAATTTTGTACAGAACTTGTGCCTCGGGTCAGTACAGAATGCTCTGTCCTGTAACAAACATGCATGCGTTGGAATAGGTTCTATTTGTAATTTCTATTTCTGGCCTACAGACAGTATTTCATAGTCGTTTGTTTTTGTTTCCTTGCATTACTGATATATTGTGTAGCATATTACAATATCCTGTACGTGTATGCGGCACAATATCTGACGTCTCACCAAGAGAGCTACTGGATTTGTTACTATAAAGAATAACTTCTTCCTTTTTTATATAAAATATATTATCATATACAATAGACTAAAAACACAAAATATACATTATAATATACAAATAGTAAGAAGTACATTTCAAAAAAATTTAAAAACATGTATACAAAAAAAAGGCCTTTCCTGTTACATGCCCACCAGCAGTGGTGGCCAGCGGGCACTCAGTGGTGCGACAGTTGTTCCCCGAGATTTTATTTAAATGTTAGATTTAACCATAACCCCTAAATCTAGCCCTAACCTAAAACCCTAACCCCTAACCCAATGGACAAGCATTCCTTATGCCCCAAAGTGGCAGCTGGCCTACACTGTTGGTGGGCAGATAACAGAAAAGTAAAAAAAAACAAAAAAAAACATCCCATAACAGTTGGTCACTCAGACCTCTCAGAAGCCGACACCATGAAGCATTCCTTAAATCAATGCAAGAGGTACAAATCCGCACTTAGTACAATAATAAGACTGGAAGCATACCAAGTAGTGTGTTCATTTGCTACCCTTGCCAAGATTTTTAAGACTATTTTTCTACGAAAATATCTGTTCCATTTTTTCACTTATGCTTCCCATACTCTCATCTTTACACAATGCCTCAGTTCTCTTAATCACTGATTTACTTTGTAACATAAACTGTTATTGAAATTTTTACATGTTTGTCTCAGAGTTGCTCGTGCCTTTGATAAGCTGATCATAACAACTTGCCAGGACCACTGCAATTTAGGGAAAAAAGACACTTATATTACCAGTTATGTGCCAAACTAATAACAAGGCATTTAATGGGATAATCTGGGTTTTCGAAGACTCTGATTTGGAGTACATGAATCCTTTTTGTGTTTGTTACATCATATCCTGAGAGCTGGATGATAGTGTGTATTTGTAGTTATCAGTGGAAAGTAGGGGGGGGCAGCAGAAGTTCAAAGTTTTTGTTTGATAAATGAATAAGATTACATCCTTTCTCCCTCACTGGCCCAGAAGCAGGATGTTGCATCAAAGGATGCAATCTTACCTCCCCAGAAATGTACACACCCTCTCACACACACAATCCTTTCCTATACCTTAGTGTATCATAGATCCCTCCATCCTTCATTACTTGAAATAAAAACAATTGTAAGCACAAAAGAAAAAAGTAGATATAGAAAGATACAGATACAGTAAATATATATATATATATATATATATATATATATATATATATATATATATTTATATATATAGTCGGATCCCTCTCCATGAGTAGCTGGTGGTGTAGCCAAAGCTACGCTTTCTCGGCCTGCTTAGAGGGGCAAGGGATAGAATAAATGATAATAAGCAGGGAGAGGGGGTGGGTGACATGAAAACGGCGAGCAGGTGAGTGATGAGTGAGGAGTGGTTTATAAAGGGGATGTGGGATAGGGCTCGTCCCACAACTCTCAGTAAATAAACTGGACATTTGTGGTCGGATCCCTCTCCCTGAGTAGCCGGTGGTTTGGGCTACGCTTTCTGTGCCTACTTAGAGGGCCAAAAATAGTCTGGAAGATTCGCTGATTCGGGTTTGCAAGCTTAACGGGACTTCCGTTGGTTGGTAGAAAATATGTCTACTGAAACAGTGAGAACTCCATCATCCTATGGCCTTTAATAAATGCACTGGCGCATTGTTGAGGCTGCCCAAACATGGAATGAGTGCTCAGAATAGGAAAAGGATTGTAGCCAAGTCAGGTAGGAAAGATTCTGACATAGTGAATGATGGTAGTGGTTTATGAATGTGAGATTGTGAATCTCTTGGTCTCAGGAACCTGTGGAAGGTTGGGGTGGCGGCAGTGATGACCGGTGCTAAGCCTGAAAGGATCATGCCAAAAGGTTGAGAGAATCTGGAATAAGCCGCCTTAGATGAGAAACCTGGAAGAAAGTGAAGGGGTGGTCATGGGTGAAAGACAGAATATTTTAACAGGTGGAGGAAAAACAACCATGAAGATGCTGGTCGTGGAGTCATAAATGATTAGTATTTTTGAATAAGCTTTAAAGAAATTATCAATCTATGTCCACAGATTTAATCTCTGTAACTGAGTAAACTGGTCATCTGGTCTAGAAGTAGCGGTGGGTTGCGCGGGTCCGGCTGCTTGGAGGATCCTATGCAGCTCTGACTTTCTGGCAGGAGCTGGATATTGGATACCATGATTCTGCATTAAGTGCGGGACGGTCGAAGGGACGATTGATTGCTTGCTGCTAATGGAGATTTTCCAGGAGAATAAGAAACTTGGGATGGAAGGCTATCTGTGCCGGAAAGATTGAGATCAGCTAGACAGTGTCTTTTGAGTTTGCTATCACAAAGACATTTGTTGGGAACTGATTTTGCTTTTTTTTTTTAAATAAATCTATAAGTAAGGATCTTAACAACACTGATAACCTCAATAGGTTGTACATATGAAGTGCCACAGTTATTGGTGAATGCCAAGACGTGCATTAAGCTTGATCATTGTACAGTAGGTAGATAAAATGAACACACTTGATTGTAGTATTATTTTGTGTGTCAGCTCAGGATTGTCATAATCATAACCTTATTTTATGAGCCAGGTCAGGATTGTCACAACTTCTGGATCACTACCATGTCATGGTAAAGGGGCTTGTGTACTTCAATGAAGCTCAGAGCTATACCACGTAGGGTCACCCAAGATGGTCAGGTCATATCAGAGAGGTCAGATAAACTGTGGTCCACTGGAGAAGGAACTGGCACCCCACTCCAATATCTTTGATATTAAAACATTATGGATTGCCACAACCGGGCACAAGATGTGCTTGGCGTGCTGCTGTCCATAGGGTCACTGAGAGTCGGGTTAGACTGAACGACTAAACCGCCAACAGGATTGTGAAAGCAGTATCCTATCCAAATATTTCTGCCTATCTTATGCACAGTGAAGAGTGATCCCTAACTGTGTTATCTAATTATCTAAAATGTAAACTAACAATTCTAGATTGTCCATTTTTTTCAACACAATAGAAGTTAAGAATTTACATTTTAATAATTAATAATAGTTAATTTATATAGAGCTTTTCACCCAGAAGGGAGAATGTTATATATACATTACAGTATATATTTTTCTATTCATAAACCGCGCTGTTACAAAAAAAAAGTCTGTTTCACCAGTAGTTTGCAAGTAGACAACTGAATCAAAAGCTTGCCTTTTCAAATTAAATTTGTACTGCAATTAAATAACAATTTTATGTAAATCTTTCCGAATACAAATAATAAAATGAGAGAAACTTAACATAATCTGAAATAAAAAAAAAATGTACAGTTACTTTTATTTTTCTCAAAGAGAATTTATATCAAGTCTTTCATAACTATTTTTATATTATAAATACTTACAGTATTTCTAAACCAAGATCATTTAATCTGAATCACTATTAAAAGTTCCATAACGTGAATAATAAATTATAATTCCCATTTTCTTTGAAAAATGTCAAGTGTTTATAAATATTTGCTAATACAGAGAACACGAAGGAACAATTATATTTGTACATCAAAAACGGAATTGATTTTCTAAATCTGAGCAATCTCCAGCAAAGTGATTTTTTAATCAAATAAAATATGCATTGATAAAACATATTTCCTGCAATTCCCAACCACATAATTATGAAGTCAGACATCTCTTGCTAGAATATTATTAGGGGTGTTTTAGATGCTGAACAACTCTGTGTAATTGTAAAGCATACAGTGCTTGGCTTAGTATTCCTGTATTTTTTGCTGTTACAAAAGGAACTAAAATATTTAACTGTTCAGCCGAAAAAATGGCTAATGATCTGAAATAACCTCTATAAGTAGGGAGAAAATGCTCATTCACTTCATATTAGATTAGTGACCACTAGCTGGAATGCATACGAAAGAGCACAATGGCACACTCATGCCTAAACAGTATTATACAGTGTTTGGTAAATATAATAGACTAGGCAGCTAGTCATGTTCAGCTTCGACAGAACAAAAAAAATCTCATTCTCTAAGGAGAAAAATATCCAAGTTGGTTGTAGAGCATCTAGTATGGGAAAGATGGAGGAAATGTGAGGGAGAATGCAAATGTATGCTTATGTCGCCCAATATGTTTAAATATGATTGACAGTGTGCATGTAGCTTAGTAGCCAATGGGCTGGAGGCATTAAAGGTGAAGTGTAGGAGAACTCTCAAAGAAAACCTCTCCATTGCTATGGTGCAGGGGCATAGGAACTAGGGGGATGGGGGCAAATTCCCCACAGTTTAAATGAATAGGGGACAGAAAAAATAACAAAATTAAACTTAATCATGCATTACCAGATAGATAGATAGATAGATAGAAAGATAGATAGATATCTGCCCTCTCTTTCATCCCACACGAACAGTCTCTAACCAAATCCTGTCGTTTCCATCTAAAAAAACATATCCAAAATACGCCATTACCTTACACAAGACACTACTAAGATTCTAATACACTCTCTCATCATTTCTCGTCTTGACTATTGCAACTCGCTCCTTGTTGGCCTGCCCATCACTCGCCTCTCCCCACTTCAATCCATAATAAATGCCTCCGCCAGACTCATCTTCAGTACACATCGTTCAGTGTCGGCAGCTCCTCTGTGTCAATCACTTCACTGGCTTCCCTTTGCCTCCATAATAAAGTTTAAAATCTTGACCCTAACTTATAAAGCCCTCAACAACAGCACACCCCCATACATCTCTGCTCTCATCTCCAAATACTCCCCCACATGCCCTCTTCGTTCTGCTAACGACCTTCTTCTTTCTACCACTCTTGTCACCTCCTCTCACTCCCAGACTTTTCTTGCGCTGCCCCTATTCTCTGGAACTCCTTGCCTCGCTTCATCAGACTATCCTCCTGCCTTAAATCCTTCAAAACATCAATAAAAACGCACCTCTTTAAAGAAGCCTATAACCTTCCTCCCTAACATGCTCAGCACTACTCTCTCCCTACTGTACCACATAAAACTTTAACCTTTAGATTGTAAGTCTGCGAGTTTCAATCCTACGCGGTGCTTTAGGGAAAGCGCTAAGGACACCGGATTCCAAGCTCAAAGACAGGGCCATACACTCTTTGCAATGTGTGAATATTTAACTTGTCATTGCCTGTAACTTAACTTATGTATAGCGCTATGGAATATGTTGGCGCGTTACAAATAAATAATAATAATAATAATAGATAGATACTGTAGATAGATAGACAAAAGTAGTCAACTCTAAAAAAAATATTTCTAAAACTAATGTTTTTTTTTTCTTTTCTTAAGTAGATTGAGCAAACAACAAAAAATATACAGCTCCTATTTTTTTGATGAGTATAATATCAGCAGAGTTTGATGAAACATTCTACATTGATCTTAGATGACAAAGAAAAAGTCACCAAGATCCACGCATGATATCTTGCTCCTTATGCATTGACAGTGGAGTGACAGATGCATTTTTATTCAATGCTGACACATAGGCAGTAGGTTCCCCAGCACTACATTACAGCTCTTTTTTTTTGTTCATACAATTTAATATTACTTTATAAAGCACTTTAATTCAGTATGTAAATCTTCAGTAACCTCATGGTAAAAATGATCAACCCCTTGTGAAGGTGCTATGATTTAGAAAGATTCTTGCAAGATGTTGCTGCTTTTTCTATAATATTGCTTTCCAAGTTATTTTCGCTCATGAATATGATTAAAGCTGCAATTGCACTTAATCATATGCATAAGCAAAACAAGTGGTTTAAATATTTATAGCATCATTTAATACTCATTGTAAGGAAACCCTGCTTTTTTTGAAAATGAAAATTCTGCTCTCAAGCAATAAAAAATATTAGTATGTAGTAATGACATCTAAAAGATCATTTTAATCAATTCTCTGCATACTTTTATGGTAATTTGTATTTTTCCAGTAGTTTATGTTCAGCAGCATAATCTTTCCTTCTCAGTGTAAAATCAGTGACTTTTGTGCAGTCCAATTTATAATTGTATTTTATGTGGGACTGTGATTACAGAGAACCCATTATAAAGTTTTACAAGGCAAAGAAAGAAGGTTGACCACAAATAAATGCATTTTTCATTAATTTTTAAATTAAATGTATGGGGGATGTGTCACAAGATATCATGCATGGGGATTCGTAGGAAGGGTCCACTTCTGACCCCCAAATTCTGAGCCTGAGAAGTGTGTCCTGCTAAATTCTATTATATATTCAGGAGGGTTTCCTGTTGAGTCAGTTCTTGAATCAGATATGTTTTTTTAGCATTTGACACTCCCTTCTGCACATGTTCAGTGGAATACAGTTGCAAGCAAACTCTCAAGATCTACCTGCCTCTCATGCCTTGAAAAATAAGTATTACTGTTGTGGCAGCTTCCATGCACCAGCAAAGTATGTTAAAATGTGTCCAGAGCTGCTGATGTTGTTTGTTTGCTGCCTATTTCTAATAATTTAATAATGTGAAGTGCTTGCTTATCTTCTGTGATCAATTATAGTAAAACAATTAACTGAAATGTTACATGATGGTTAATTAGTGTGGGGGACAAACAAGCGGTATAATGGATGGGTTTAAATAAGTTTGGAGACGCAATGAGAGTAGAAATGGAGCGATGATACAAGGGGGTGATGATAATGGGAAAGGGGGTGGGGGTGCAATTACAATCTCATAACAGGGGATGATGGTAATTTTAAATAAGCAGGAAATCAAATAAAAATATTAATTAAACGAGACAGATAATGGGAAAATTATGATGGAGAAACTTCATCAGAGATTTACTGAGTGGTTAAAGGGGCAAAATAAATAGTTTTTGATATTTTGTCCAAAATGTATTACTCATTTTATCTAGGTAACAAATTAAGAATCTTGTTAGTACATTGAGTTTTAAAATAGCTAGGTATGGGAGAACTTGAGCATCCATGTGAGAATTATAAGTATTTTTGGGAGGACGTTTTTTAGAATTTGTTCTGTGGACATGTAGATTGCAGCAAATGGGAAAATGCAATTTAGATTTTTAAATGGTATGACTCAAACGTGCATAATGTGGCTACAATTTCCAAATGATAAATATGCAAACAATACTTTTGGTAGCAACAAGTCACAGCTCCTGAACACGTTTCTTTTGTTATGCTAAACTGCATAGTGGAATAACCTTTCAAAACAAGTTTTAAATTCAAAAACTTTTCAATCAAAAGCTAAAATAAGTAAGTGTACAATGATGTATTTTTCCCTGTTATTTCTCATATGTAAGAAACTGTATTCAAATGTGTCACGGACCCTTTTCCAGTTCCTGGCTTTTAGCCCATTGTGCCAGCAGGGAAGTGCTTTTTACCCCCGCCTGAGCTGCTCCCTAGATGGGTTACCCCAGAGCCACTACCTGCCTGTGACCAAGGGGGTAGCAGTATGCCCCTGGATGAGATCCTGGAGGGCTTGGAAGATCTCTGCCATTTTTATATTATCCTATAGGACTATAATCACTAAGACCTGGCCATTAAAGGGGCATGGAGTGTTCCCTGTTTTTAATATTAAAATATTCTTTCCTCATCAATAGTTTTTATTGGTCACTTCCAACATTAAACAAACAATATATCAGTAAGCCATGACTCACAGGTCAGGAATTAACCTTCTACAACCATTTTTATAAACATATGTAGCCTGACTCTGCAATCAACGTGACCTCTCCCCCTTCCTTTTCCGTTTTCTAGTAATACAACACTAACCATAAATGGGTATAACTTATTTTTTTTTCCTCTGTAACTTTTCATTTATCGACTCAGTAATCCATAGCTCGCAGGCTAGGCTTAATGGGGCCTATTACAATTGGCAATATTAACCTTAATCCCCAAATGCCCCTTCTAGTGTTCTCTGTATTTGCCCTACCTGCAACATTTCATATAGCATTTAACTTAAATAACTCCTACCCACGCCAACTAAACTAACCAAATGTGAAATTCTAAAATAAAACAAAAAAAACAGAAAAACAATCTCCAATAGGGTTTTTTTGTCTTTATTTATACATACTCGGGTTTAAGCCTGGTCATTTAAGCCTATAGCCCTTCCCTTCTTACTACCCTTAAAAAATAACCTTCCTATGTACAAGGTATCTATTCTTGATCCCAGAAACCTAATTCAACATATCAATCCCCCATATCCTTTATTCATTCTTACACACCTAAACTTGAACAAAATTCAAAACTGTAGTGTCATCTGTATTTTCACATACCATATATAAGAAAACAAGTATTATAATTTCTATTCGTTTTACCTTGTTGGACTTCATAGCACCTCGCCGGACTCTCCAGCGCCTCTCACGTTTCCTCCTCCTCCTAGTTTTTCCCCTTCTTTTTTTTCCCTTTTGTTTACCCTCTCTCTGTTGCCTTACCCACCTGTGTTCCATTCTAAGTGTTTATTCGCATTTTGAAACATAATTTTATCAAGAACATTATCATGTTACTGAATTGCTGCTGCTAGCTACTTTCATTGGCTAATAAATCTATTACTACAGAAACATTGTACTCATGAGCTACAGGGAGTGGACCTTTCCTTGGACAGCTTGGAAGGTTTTAATGATTAAAAACAGAGCTTTTAATCCCTGGTTTATAAAATGACTTTTTAAATGTGCAAATAAACACTTTCAGCCTTATTAAATTGCGATTCGGCCAATTGAATAGGGCTCTATATAAGCCCAGAGCATATTTTCTTTACAGAAGTTTTTAGTTAGTGAACTTCTATCCAAAAGCAAGGACTTCACTAACTAAAAACTTCTGTAAAAAAATATGCTGTGTGCTTAAATAGAGACCTATTCAATTGGCCAAATTGCAATTTAATAAGGCTGTTAGGTAGTTTATTTTAATATTATGTCCCTTTAAAAGTAATCTCACTTTAGTGAATCTAGTCTATTGTCTAGTTCACTAAGGTAAGAGGCGTGGCAAACTCTTTTTGGATTGTTGTATATATTTCTTGTGTTACCCTATGACATAATATCTCAATGAATTCTCTTACATTGGTAACTCACACCCTCCATTAGTTTGAGTAGGTTCACATAGTTCTGGCTACATCTTTCAGTATGAACTGTGCTTACTGAGGCCAGTTTACAGAAGAGTCTAAAGAACATTGTGGAGAGTTCAGATCTTAAGAGATCAAACATATTAATTCAAATAAATACAAATACAAAAACAGCATCCAATAAGTAACTAAACATTGTTACCATTTAGTCCATGGCTTCTTACCAGATGCTCTACTGGGACATGAACACACTCAGTGACTACTGGCTTAGCATTGGTGTCTATAGACTACAGAACACTGATTCTCCAACCTCTTTTTAAGGACTCGCAAATAAGGCAGAATTTAGGTTTATTAACACTGTATGAAGACAGGTTCTGGAGCCTATAATTTCCACACCTGTAGTCACACCGTGTTAAACCTAATTCATGGCCTGTTCGGTAGTCTCAGAGGAGAGGTTTTGGAATCCCTGCTAGTTTGACAAGGCAATTTCAGATTTCACTTCTCCTGTCCAATAATACTTCTTATAAAAGAGAACAATGTTACTACCAGGATCCAAACCTTCTCCATTGAGGATATATACTGTAAATTATTTCACAGGTACCTTTTTTTACTACCATTAGCTCAGTCAGACTCCAGTAGATATCATCTCCTTATTCTTGCAATAGCGGCATGTCCTACTAGCAATTTTTGTATTTTTCTGGGGATATACCTCTTTTGAACACTTCCAGTCACATAGACTCTCTCACTTAGATCCATTACTTTGACAGCCTCCTCCCCCCTGTCTCTCACAGGCCCTCCTCAGCTACACCTGACCTCAGTAGTACTGCCCCAAACATTTTTTTGCTTTCTGCCTCATTGTGATGAGCTACAACCTACTGCCCCATTGTAATGATAGATGCTATTAACTCATACCTGGCTGGACTGTGCACAAGGCTTATTCAGCCTCAGGCTAACATATATGCCCCTGATTACCTTCCATATCCACATCCAGCTTTGCCATGTTGCTCTAGAGCAGCGTCTCTCAACCCTTCCAGTGCCGCGACCCCCGACAAAACCTCCCAAGCCATGGCGAACACCAACAGCAAACCTACAGACCAGAATAGACAAAAACACATCCTCATTGGCTCCAGACGACCCTCTGCAAATCGCCATTCGACCCCCGTCAGGGTCGCGACCCACAGGTTGAGAACCACTGCTCTAGAGTGTAAAAGATACTGTCCCAGCTATCAAAATTTATCAAGTGTTCTGGGACCTGCAATCTTTTTAATTAAATGGCCAAAGCATGACTTTCTTCTGAGCCAAAGAACAAAATAAAGCAGTTATGAAAGAAATACAATATGTAAACTTATAAAATGTACAGCTTAACATTATCGGTAAACCACATGTTTGTTGGCACTTTATGACTTTGTACTCAGACTTTATATTAAAGCAGTAGTGCCTAAACATAATTTGTTTTAACTTAAACAATTAGGCAACTCACAGAAAGATGTGTTTCATGAAACAGGGTGATGTGAGTTGCAGAAGACAGAAAAAGGTAAGCAACATAACGCATCTATTAATTCATAATCATTTTCTCTTGGACATTCTATTGCCGGATTGGCTACTAACACCCTCGGGAATTTGAAATGTCGAGTAAGTCATATGAAAATATTTACTAAGCTACAGTTGGTTGTATATTCTGTAGCGAAAGACAAAAACAAAATTAACCCATTGCAAACGAGTGGAGAGCCCTGTTTTTGGAGCATAAAATCAAACATACACAGTGCAGATTACACAATTGAAAACTCCAAACTTACAATCTATTATTATCATTTATTTGTAACACGCCAACATATTCGTAGCGCTATACATGGGTTACAATCAAAGCAAAAACAATAGCAGTATTAACATGTTGCAAAGAATGGAGGGCGTCTTTAAGCTTAGAAGCCAGTGTCCAAAGTGCTTTCCCCAAAGCTCCATGCAAGATTGAAAACTCGCAAACTTGCAATCTAAAGGATCCTTCTCACTTTAATGTGACAGCATATCAGTGCTTAATAATGTATTTCATTCATAATATAGGACTGTATACAGACCTCTGAATAGTATTAATACTATTTATTTTAAAGCGTCAAGATTTTATATATCATTTTTTATTAGTGCACCATTTTGCATGGAAGTACAAAAATGTTGCTGACCATGGGCCTCATTCTATTATCGGCCGCAGCCGTTGTGGGGCCGCAAGGACCGGCCGCAAGCTATTCGGCTATTCTATTCCCCTCCGGCCGGGGATTCCGGCAGGCTTGCGGCCGGTGCCTTGCTATCTCTTGCGGCCGCTCGCCCTGGAGGAAATCCTTTGATCTAAAACGGCCGCAAGGAAATCGGCCGTAAGAAAATCCTATTTGCAATTCTATTGCTCCGGGAAGCCTCTCTGCAAGGCTAAAAGCGAGCCGCAGCTTACTTGCAGGAAAGAGGTCCCGCTAGCACCAATTAAGCACCAAATATAGCCCAAATAAAGCCATCCTGCACTTCGAGAAGACTATAAAGTGATTATCGGTGTTAGCAAAAATAGCACAAAATTCCCCTATACTCAAATCAGTAAAATATTTTTTTTTAATATAGTCAAATATCCATGTAAAAAGTCCAGAGTGCTTGGAGCACCTCAGACACGCCCACGCCGCAGCCGGAAAATAAACAGTTAATTTAAACTCGGGTTTGGGCTGATGTGCAAGCTTGAGAGTGGGTTACTTTTAATCCTCATGTCCCCCAATATGATCCCTAGCATTTACAGAGCTGTACAGTGCAGGCTTGAATTTAATTTTGACTTTTTAGATTTCACAGCTTACGGCCGGTTCCAAGATATGCGGCCGGCCGTAAGGGGAGATCCTTGCGGGGCCGTTTAATTGAATTGCAAGGTAACGGGACCCCCGCAAGGAATCGCAGCCTTATGGCCGGTTTACGTCCGATAATAGAATGAGGCCCCATATCATTAAATACATACTCCTGTTACTTTAATTTCTAGTTCTCACATACACTATACAAGATGTACCATAAACTCAGATATTATATTATTCACTCCATGTAATTCCAGGCTGTGGTCTGTAATAGTATAAGGAGGAAAATGCCAAAAAAGGAGGGACATAAATAAAGCCTAACTTTGTCCTCTTTCGATGGGTATATTACAAGTCATCAACATTTGGAAATAACAATTAGGCTGACTTCCCAGAAGGCATTAAACAGTACAGGCATCCATTTATCTTTCTGAGTTGGAAAGAAATTTTATTTGAGTGCTTTGCTATCTGGAAAAATTCAACCTTGTATATTGGAGCATTCAGATTACTGTTAGAGCTAATGTGAAACTGGAAGAGTCTGATATGTAATGGTAGAAAAATGAATGTAGAAGAATATATATCTATTAACATGCATATCAAATAATAAACTACATTTATATAATGCATGAAACCATCAACCATGTTAAATTGTTATCATTAAAAACATATAAAAAAATAAAAATAAATAACAGCAGGAAATTATGTTATATAATGTGCTATACAGCCACATAGGGCCTAATTCAATTGAGCCATCAGGGGATCTGGGCGTCCGGAAGGGAACCCGCAATCTAATTTGCTATTCAATTGCCCTCTTTTTGCGGGTTCTGGCCAGGTTACAGGCTCCGGCCTCCGATTCTTTGCGATGGTTAACATTGCAAGTACCAGCCCATCCAAGCCTTTGATCTTTCACGCCCGCAAGAGTTACGATGACTAAAATCGCAAATCGCTATGCAATTGCTCAGTTTCCCAAGGCCACAAATGTTTTCACACCCGTAAATGGCAAATGAAGGAGAAAATCCAACGAGTGCTAGAGAGAACTGCAAGGGGGTTAAACACCTATTTGTAGCACTGTAAATGCAAATAAAAAAACAATACTGACAATACTGAAAGTGATGACAGACATTAGAATTAATTGCACAACAGTCTCAAACCAGCAAATCGTGGCTAAATCGATCTCGGGTATCAATGAGTTAATACATATCAAGCCACCCACATGGACTAGAACATAATTCTATATTTTGCGTTTGTGCGAGTCTGATTGCATATCGGACCCCCAAACCTAATTGATTAACATGTAACCTCCATGTTTTACTGCCGTAATAAGGGCAGTCTCATTTTCTATTGGCTGATTCAAAATGAGAGGTTACAGGCTTGCTTAATTGATCATGTTCCCGCCCTGAACTGCTACGAACCAGTGGCCTAGATCACGGGACTTGCGGCCTCCAAATTGAATGAGGCCCAAAGTCTTTAGAAATTGTTTAAACCTGTATTACTTTATGGAAACATAACATTTAGTTTTTTTTTTTTTTTTTTAAGTTTTAGTATTTACATTCACTTACATTTATACTATATCATCTTCACAGTGGCATATGACATTATATAAAGGAAATGCTAACATTATGAATCTGACATCAGAAAGAAAAATACATTTTTTACTAACTTTTTATTGGCAATAAAATATGAATTCTCATATTCCTTTACTACAAAAATACACTTGTGAAATATAGCACAAATATAAAAATATCAAATAGCATATAATAACATATTTAAGATATTATCCACATTTAAAGTAGTTCTGCTTGTCCATAAAGATCTTTAAGTACTTATTTCATTGCTGTAGATTGTTTCCTAATTTTTAAGGAATACCAGGGGATTTATCTACTGGCATGGTAAACAATAGAGGTGTTAAAAAACAAATTTGCCATGTAATTAGAAAAGAGGATGCAGATTGATTTCCACATAGCCTCGTTTAACTTTTCCTGTTGTGTGCTAGCAGATCGGTAATTTGTTTTCCTTCTTTATCTTGTCAGGGTTTGGCATATGTGGTGGTAGTAATGCATGCTGATATGTATATGTATTTTCTATGTTAGAATTCCTCTCTCACATTTGTATAAAGAAAAATAATGTTAGAACATGCAAAACATAATATATATGGTACAAATAAAAAAAAAAAACAAGAAAAGAAAAAAAAAAAGAAAAAATGGATGGGTATCAATAGTTTTACAAGGCTTTATGGAATGCACATCTGTGTACATAACTTAATGATTTCAATTGATGTGTCATTTTCTATAGTATAAATCTTACTATAATATTTATATATTTAATATTTTTAATTTATTTATTTTTCTACTTATTCCTTTATATAAAATAAGATACATAATTTACAATTAATTATTGCAATTGTTTACATGAGCAAGATTTACAAATATTCAACAGTTTTCATTATTCATTGCGTTTTTTTATTATTTTTATTATAGCATATATGTATATATATATATATATATAAAAAAAACATCAAAAACATTTACATTGATACATCACTTAACAGAAATATGAATAGCATAAAAAGTGAATGATATAAATGTACATAGTTACATCCAAGCTATTAGTTGCACATATGTTATGGAGATTTACCGCATGTGGAAAAAAAATACATACATAATGAGTCAGACCCCTTGAAATCCTGTATCGACTTAATCTTCATTATACATGTCCAACAGAAGCCATTTTGTTGTTAATTTTTTCTTTTGAGTTTTGTACCATATAAGACCCTCTCCAAAGTCTCTATCTCATTCAATTATTCTTTTTACCTCTGGCCAAGTTGGGGCCTTTTTAGTCTTCCGGGATTTGGCTATAAGCCATTTACACACCAGTAAAATATGGGAAATCAACCTAACACATATGATTGTTGGCTTGTCTGAACACATGTGTATTTGCATATGTGTTATTATCTTAATGTTATCGATACTATAGTTATTCCAGAACGATTGTATTACTGGACAACTCCACCATATATGGGAGAGCGTTCCTATCCCTCCACATTCTCTTCAGCATTCTTCTGTATTTATTGGGTTAATTTTATTCATGGTGGTTGGAGCTAGATGCCACCTTTGAATTAGCTGGATGTATAACTCTCTGTAAGATATACAAACCAAGGTTACCTTGATAAGCCTACAGGCTTTATTTCATTTTTCTTCAGGCCAACAGCATTCTAGCTCCAATTCCATTTAACCATTTTAATTGTTTTACATTTTTCATCTCTGATTTTTAATACTTTATTACATTCGGAGATCACATGTGTATCTTTCTTTCTGAGAATTCTATTTTTAAAAGGTAAGTATTCTCTGCGTCCCTCTAACTGGAAACCATTTAGAGTCTTTATCAGCTAGATTCCAGCCCAAGTGGTTTAATAACACAACTTTATGTATGTCCTCGACTGAGGGAGCCACTGGACCACCTCTTTCTACTTGCCTCTTTATAATATTTAAGTTTAGATGGGGTTTCTTGCTGTTGTTTATATATTTATTCAATGTACTTTTGTAAGTTGCTGATATATACAATGTAAGTTGCTGATATATACAATGTAAGTTGCTGATATATATAGGCACCACTTGTGGAAAGCTTCTAAAAACATACTAATTGCATTTGAAGAAAAAAAAAATGTATGATAGTTTTAAAAGCTTTGCATATCATTGATAAAGAATTTTATTGATTTACTAAAACTCCAGTTTGTCTTTGCTCTCAAATGAGCCATCATTACAAATCATTTGTATTTAAAGTTGAATTATGTGACTTGTTGAGTACAAGTTTGTAGGAAAAGTGCCTAAAATGAACATACAAATAAAAAGCACTTTATAAGAAAAATAATGAAAATAATTGTCTACCGATACTATTAGTGTACATTATCTCACAAAAGTCAGTACACCCCTCACATTTTTGTACATATTTTATTATATCTTTTCATGTGACAACACTGAAGAAATGACACTCCGCTACAATGTAAAGTAGTAAGTGTACAGCCTGAATAACAGTGTAAATCTGCTGTCCCCTCAAAGTAACTTAACACACAGTCATTAATGTCTAAGCCGTTGGCAACATAAGTGAGTACACCCCTAAGTGGAAATGTCCAAATTGGGCCCAAAGGGTCAATATTTTGTGTGGCCACTATTATTTTCCAGCACTGCCTTAACCCTCATGGGTATGGAGCTCACCAGAGCTTCGCAGGTTGCCACTGGAGTCCTCTTCCACCTGCATGAGTGCTGCTGGCACTGGGGAGCTACAGTTCATTGAGGGAACCATGAATGCCAACATGTACTGTGACATACTGAAGCAGAACATGATCCCCTCCCTTCGGAGACTGGGTAGCAAATTTACACTGTTATACAGGCTGTACACTTACTACTTTACATTGTTGCAGAGTGTCATTTCTTCAATGTTGTCACATGAAAATATATAATCAAATATTTACAAAAATGTGAGGGGTGTACTCACTTTTGTGAGATACTGTAAAAGAACATTTTATCAACTGTATTATTTGTAAAAAAAAAAAAAAACTCCAGCAAGATTGCTTGTAAATAAAGTACAAAGCTCTCAAACTCCTAAAGGTTTCTTTAGATGTCCATCTGAAGAAGAGACCCCTGATGAAGTAAGATAAGCCCATGAAAAATATATCTGCTTTGGTCAATCAGAAGTAAATATTTGAGTCTGCTGTCAGTAGAAGAAATCTAGCCAATACAACACATCTCCCTGAAAATCCACTTCCTTTCTTATTCCAAAGGACCTAATGCAAAAAAAGACCGGAGCTATAGTTGGGTTTGAAGTGAACTAGTTCTATCACTTACCACCAAGTACTTATTTTAACTTAACATTTATTAATTATAATTATAACTAATTATAATTTGTTTTAAAAAAATTATTTCAATCCACAGTTTTTTTGTTGAATAATCTAATTCCTTAGATGTAAGTCACTTATACGGGATGTTGTGTTATACTGTAACATTTTTTTACTTAGCCTAAGCAGCAAAGGTCAATGTTAACAATGACCATGTGTTAGCATTGTGGTACACTTTATATATAACGTATATGTTGAGATTCAATATAGAGTCCTTGCTGTACAAGGATACACCATTCACCCATCTTGTATCATCAAAGCAAATCTGCTTCTAGTCTATCCATGTGAGTCAGGAGCAAGTACAGTGCCTTGCAAAAGTATTCACCCTCCCTTGACTTTTTACCTATTTTGTTACATTACAGCCTTAAATTCAATGTTTTGTTAATCTGAATTTTATGTGATGGATCAGAACACAATAGTCTTAGTTGGTGAAGTAAAATGAGAAAAATATATACATAAAACAATTTTTTAGAAATAGAAAACAGAAAATTGTCATGTGCGTATGAATTCACCCCCTTTGTTATGAAGCCCATAAAAAGCTCTGGTGCAACCAATTACATTCAGAAGTCACATAATTAGTGAAATGATGTCCACCTGTGTGCAATCTAAGTGTCACATGAACTGTCATTACATATACACACCTTATTTGAAAGCCCCCAGAGGCTGCAACACCTAAGCAAGAGGCACCACTAACCACACACTGCCGTGAAGACCAAGGAACTCTCCAAACAAATAAGGGACAATGTTGTTGAGAAGTACAAGTCAGGGTTAGGTTACAAAAAAATATCCAAATCTTTGATGATCCCCAGGAGCACCTTCAAATCTCTCATAACCAAATGGAAAGAACATGGCACAACAGCAAACCTGCCAAGAGATGGCCACCCACCGAAACTCATGGACTGGGCAAGGAGGGCATTAATCAGAGAGGCAGCATAGAGACCTAAGGTAACCCTGGAGGAGCTGCAGAGTTCCACAGCAGAGACTGGAGTATCTGTAAATAGGACGACAATAAGCCGCACGCTCCATAGAGTTGGGCTTTATGGCAAAGTGGCCTGAAGAAATCCATTACTTACAGCACATTTTGAGTTTGCACAATGGCATGTGGGAGACTCCCAAAATGTATGGAGGAAG
Source organism: Discoglossus pictus (assembly GCA_027410445.1). Classification (NCBI taxonomy): domain Eukaryota; kingdom Metazoa; phylum Chordata; class Amphibia; order Anura; family Alytidae; genus Discoglossus; species Discoglossus pictus. Next base: position 29,372,234 of record CM050173.1, on the reverse strand, counting down.
GTGCTCTGGTCTGATGAGACTAAAATTGAACTTTTCGGCCATCAAAGACAACGCTATGTCTGGTGCAAACCCAACGAATCACATCACACACAGAACACCAGCCAGGACTGGGAAACTGCTCAGAGTTGAGGGAAAGATGGATGGTGCTATATACAGGGATATTCTTGAGTAAAACCTGTACCACTCTGTGCATGATTTGAGGCTAGGACGGAGGTTCACCTTCCAGCAGGACAATGACCCCAAACACACTGCTAAAGCAACACTTGAGTGGTTTAAGGGGAAACATGTAAGTGTGTTGGAATGGCCTAGTCAAAGCCCAGACCTCAATCCATCAGAAAATCTGTGGTCAGACTTAAAGATTGCTGTTCACAAGCGCAAACAATCCAACTTGAAGGAGCTGAAGCAGTTTTGCAAGGAGAAATGGGCAAAAATCCCAGTGGTAAGATGTGGCAAGCTCATATAGACTTATCCAAAGGGACTTGGAGCTATGATTGTGAAGAATCGTTGGCACATTTTCAGCATAATAACAATTGAAATTATTGTCAAGTTTTAAAATAATAATTTGTTGAATAACTGTCAGTTTATGAATAATAAACAATTGTATTCTTTGCATATTTTAAGAACGATAACCAATTATTGGCAGGATTTTAAGAAAAATAATTATTGCCATTATTGGCAAAGCTTTATTTTTTAAGAATAATTACAATTTCTGAGGACGTGAACGTGCTGAACGGTTACTCACAAATATGCAAACTGCAGTACTTCTTTGAACTCTGGATGCTGAAAATGTGGTAGTGGGCAAGTACAGTCCTGGAGGGCCACCCACATGCCTGGATTTGAAGATATCCTTTCTGTGCATAGGTGTGTCAATCAGAATGACTGAAGAATTGATTGACTAACTTGTGTGCAGGCATGAGTGTGGCCCTCCAGGACAGAACAAAGCCCACCCAAGTGCTAGAGTGATATAAAACATGCAGATATACATTTTTAGATATTCATTATAAATATGCTTTAAGCATTATGTGTCAACTTGTTCCAAAATGAAACATCCTAAGAATATCTGTAGACTTTTTACTATAAGTAGTACAATGTTTCCCTTTGATGGACCTTACAAGGTTTTGATGGTCCGAGTGCACTTCAGGTAGACAAGTAATTCAAATCCGATTTATAAACAGTATATTTTCAATGTGTATAAGTCTACTAGATGCACCAAACACTAATACACACAAGCATATATACTCTCCCTACTCATTTAATTGGATATCTCATCCTCCTACATCTAATTCTACCCCTACAATCAGTTTACCATCAATCCACGGGACCTGGAGTGGATACGTAGACTCTGCAAACTGACACTAGATGTCTTCCTCACACACACACACCATCCGGCTGGATCTAAAGGGAAGAGCTGAACCAGTGTGTTTAGAATTGATTCATGATAAATCAAACATGGACCCTGACAGAAAAGAAGCAGCTAGGAGCTGAAGTGCTGTTACTTAGACTCCGCAAACTGCCACTACAATTTCTTCCTCACACACACCATCCAGCTGGAGCTGCTAGCAGATCCCAATGCCCTCAGGGTACAGGAGAATACAAGGCTTTATTAAGAACGGTAATGGAATAAAGGCTAAAATAAGCCTTATCACAAACACTTTTTGTTATTGAATGACAAACACATTTTCTGTACACTGAAATATAATAAAACATTACCATACTCCGCTCAGATAACATGAGCCAATATAGACGCCCACATGTAGCTCCATTTGGCACTAGCAGCTGGAGCCTTGTTGCACCCCTTAGGGAGCCCTTGCTGGGCTGGTGTGTGAAAGTCTAACTAAAATGACATGTGGACTCTACCCAACACCAAGGCCCACAGAATATACAGTAACCAAAGCCTCCAACAACTCATAATATGTACAAATGTATTATACTTATCTAATTCTAAATAACTGACAGTTGAGGAGGAGGGTCGTTACAGACAGCAACAGGTTTTTCGTCTTCAGTATTTTAGCAGAAAACATATTTTGGATACTTACTTTATGCCTTTTTTGTCTTCTGACATCATCAGTATAAAAGCAGGAGCATCTGTGTATATGATTTTACCCTTGTGGCTTAAGATACATCTTCAGCTGTGAATAAAAAAATATATATTATTTTCAAAGGGAACACATTGCATTTTTGTATATGAAATATATGTTACAATATATTTTATCATAATCTGAATGTGTTTACTTAGTCCAAAAAGAAAGAAAAACTGCAAACATTACAGCAATTTGTGTACTAAAGTAAAAAACAGACACCTTTAGGGATATGTAAACTTACACTACACTCAATTCAGACAAAATCACATGCATATCATGGGATGTTAAATCTCTATAATCCACCCATAATGCCTCTGAGAATTGGCAGAATTGTGTATTCTAAAGGGGGACTGCTTTCAGGTGGGACGTGAACTTGGACCTGGCCTCCTTGAAAGGTGATTTTATGTGGCATTTGAAATATTTAAATTACTTTATTTTTGCTTTACTACACTGATTACTCTTTTTCTAGATGTGTGCTAATGAAATCATTACAAAATAATTTTGTATCTAATATCAAGATTTCATGAGAAGAAGGAAATAAGCTTTAATGGCAGAGTAATGATGATAAAGTTGTTGAATCCAATGTAGAAAAAGTAGACATTTTCTCTTTTTTTTTTTCGTATAAAAAATGTAAACACAGAAAAAGTATATAGTCACTTATCTTTGTAGTGAGAAGAATTAACAATATCTACAAATAGTTTATTTGTTAAAATATATACAAAATCATTCGTATTTAAATGGAATATATAGTGCAGCTTTTTTCACTGAACATATATTAAATCTCAACATACATTTAATACAGAGTAAGTTCAGTATTGGTGTTTTTATATATCTTAACAAATAAACAATTTGTATAAATTGGTAATTCTTCTCACTACAAAGATAAGTGACAATTAAGAGTGCTCTAAACTATATACGTTTTTCTATTTTTAAATGTTTCTATTGAATGCCATATGTTTCACACTTCCCTTGGGAAGATTTCAACCTTCAGTACTTCAGCCGATTTCTTCCATTACAAGTTTATGTTGCGCTCCTACTTCTTTGCCCTCAACCTTGCCAAACAGTACTATTTTACAATGTTAATATCTGCACTGTCCTCTTCCCCCAAAAGTTTGTTTGCTACATTCAACACTATCCTCTGCCCACCACCACCTCCCGTCCCTTCCTGTCTCACAGCTGAAGACTTTGACAGCCATTTTAAGCATAACATTGAAAACATTTGTAACAAACTCTCCTCTCAACGTGGCCCACACACTCCCACCTCTCAACTATCTGATAACACCCAGCCTTTACACTTTCCTAATCCCGCAGCCATTATGCATTCCTTTGATCTTGTAACAGAGGATGAAGTATCCATTCTACTATCAACTCTCGACTTACTACCTGTCCTCCAGATCAAATTCCATCACAGCTTATCCCTCCCCTCTCTACCACATTTACCCTTGCTCCCACACATCTCAACCTGTCTTTAAACATTGGCATGTTTCAATCATCTCTAAAACATGCCATAATTACACCCATTCTTAAAAGACAGGAAGCAAAGGGCTGTTGTAAATGGAACATACTCCGATTGGACTAATGTGGTAAGTGGGGTTCCTCAAGGTTCAGTATTAGGTCCTCTCCTTTTTAACATATTTATTAATGACGTAGAAGTAGGACTCGAAAGTAGTGTCTCCATTTTTACTGATGACACTAAGTTGTGCAAGGTAATTAAATCAGATAATTTCCCTACAAAGGGATTTGCATAAATTAGAGAAATGGGCGGCTAAATGGCAGATGAGATTTAATACAAATAAATGCAAGGTTATGCATTTGGAAAGGAAAAATAGCCATGCAATTTATAATCTTAATGGAGCAAATCTAGGGGTTTCAAATATTGAAAGGGATTTGGGAGTACTAGTGGACAACCACCTTGGTAGCAGTGTTCAATGCCAAGCAGCAGCTGCAAAGGCAAGTAAAATATTAGCATGTATTAAGAAGGGTATAGAAGCAAGGGAAGCAAATATAATTCTACCACTATACAAATCCCTAGTACACCCTCATTTGAAATATGGAGTACAATTTTGGGCACCACTTCATAAAAAGGACACTGGAGCTGGAAAAAGTACAGAGAAGGGCAACAAAACTAATGAGGAGAATGGAGCGGCTAAGTTATGAAGAAAGACTAGCCAAATTAAATGTATTTTCGCTAGAAAAAAGGCGTCTACGAGGGGATATGATTACCTTATATAAATACATCCAGGGTCAATATAAGGCTTTGTCAAGTGAACTTTTTGTAGCAAGAGATTTTCAACGGACAAGAGGACATCCTTTGAGGTTAGAGGAAAAAAGATTTCACCTTAAACAAAGAAAATGGTTCTTCACAGTTAGGGTGGTTAAACTGTGGAATTCTCTACCAAAGGAGGTGGTGACAGCGAATTCGATAGATAACTTCAAAAAGGGGTTAGATATATTTTTGAATAAATAGGGCATTCAAGGCTATCCTAGATAACTAGTGAAGGAATATTGATCCAGGGAGAAATTTGATCGTCAGTCTCTGGGGTCATGAAGGAATTTTGCTTTTTCTTTCCCTTATGAGACAACTGGCAAAGTTTCAATGTTTTTTTTTCGTTCTCTGTTTGCCTTCCTCTGGATCAATTAACAATTAATAACAAATAGTCCACATATTAAAAAGATCAAGAGAGATCTAAAAAGGTTGAACTTGATGGACTAACTCTTTATTCATCCTCAAATACTATACTATTAATAATTAATTAACAACTAATTAATTAATAACTAATTAATGCATATTGCATATTGCAGATCAGAGGAGATCTTAAAAGGTTGAACTTGATGGACTGAAAGTATTTTTTTAACCTTAATTAGTATGTAACTATGTAACTACCGCCCTATCTCTCTACTTCCCCAGGCATCCAAACTGCTTGAGTGGCTTGTCCACAATCACCATACCCAATTTATCTCCATCCAACTCACTTCTTGACACCTTCCAATCCGACTTCCAAACACAACACTACCCACCACCCGTCTATCCCCCCTTCAATTTATATTGAATGCTTCCACTAGACTCATCTACAGTACTAAATGCTCAGTGTCTGCAGCTCTTCTCTCAATCACTCCACTGGCTTCCCGTAGCCTCCAGAATACAATTTAAACTCATGATCCTAACTTACAAAGCCCTCAACAACACTGCACACCCGTATAACTCTGCTCTCATCTCAAAAAATTCCCCCACCCGCCCTCTTCGCTCTGCTAATGACCTTCTTCTTTCCTCCTCTTTCATCACCTCCTTCCGCCTTCATGACTTTTCTTGCGCTGCCCCTATTCTCTGGAACTCCATGCCTCGCTCCACTAAACTACCCTCCTGCTTCAAATCCTTCAAATCCTCACTAAAAACACACCTGTTTAAAGGAGCGTATGACCTCCATCCATAACATGCACACTGCATTTCTCACCCTCCTGTACCACACCCAAAACCTTTAGGGCCTCATTCAATTGTGATTTGGCCAATTGAATAGGCTCTAAATAAGCACATAACATATATTTTTTAAAGAAGTTTTTAGTTAGTAAACATCTATCCAAAAGCAAGGTTTTCACTAACTAAAAACTTCTTTAAAAAAATATGCTATGTGCTTATTTAGAGCCCTATTCAATTGGCTAAATCACAATTGAATGAGGCCCAAAGTAAAAACTTCTGTAAAAAAATATGTTCTGTGCTTATATAGAGCCCAATTCAATTGGCTAAATTGCATTTGAATGAGGCCCTTAGATTGTGAGGGCCTCATTCGAATGTGATTTGGCCAATTGAATAGGGCTTTGTATCAGCACAGAGCATTTTTTTTTACAGAAGTTTTTAGTTAGTTGCTTTTGGATAGAATATCACTAACTAAAAACAACGGTAAAAAAAATATGCTATGTGCTTATATAGAGCCCTATTCAATTGGCCGAATCACATTTGAATAAGGCCTTAAGTCTGCGAGTTTCAATCTTGCACAGTGCTTTGAGGAAAGCACTATGGACGCCGGATTTTAAGCTCAAAGGCTGGGCCCTCCGTCTTTGCAATGTGTTATTATTGTTTTGCCTTGATCACAACTTATGTATAGCACTACGGAATATGTTAGCTTGTTACAAATAAACAACAACAATAATAATAATAATAACTAAAATTATTCTTTAAAACAACAGAAACAACTGTAACAGATAGAAAATTAAGGATGGAGAATATAAATTATCTGTAAAATAAATGTTCTCAGTACAGCTGAAAATACCTTCCAATAATTCAAATGAGTAAAGTTATATTCTAGAAAGTATCTGCACTATTAGGTCAATTTTCTGTCACTCTGTATGATATGTAAACTATGTTTAAGAGATACACTTTATATGTGTACAATGCTGCATGCAGATGTATATTCTGTAGAACTGACACTCAGGGCCTCATTCTATTAGCGGCCGCAGCCGTTGCGGGGCCGCAAGGACCGGCCGCAAGCTATTCTGCTATTCTATTCCCTTACGGCCGGGGATTCCGGCAGGCTTGCGGCCGGTGCCTTGCTATCTCTTGCGGCCCCTTGCGCCGGAGGAAATCCTTTGATCTTAAACGGCCGCAAGAGTTTTGCAATTCAATTGCTCCGGGAACCCTCTCTGCAAGGCTAAAAGCGAGCCGCTGCTTACTTGCAGGAAAGAGGTCTCGCTAGCACCAATTAAGCACATAAAATAGCTCAAATAAAGCCATCCTGCACTTTTAGAAGACTATAAAGGGATTTTAGGTGTTAGAAAAAATAGCACATAATTATCCTGTACTCAAATCCGTAAAATATTTTATTTTTAATATCCGTAAAATATCCATGTAAAAAGTCCAGAGTGCTTGGAGCACCTCAGACACACCCACGCCGCAGCCGGAAAATAAACAGTTAATTTGAACTCGGGTTTGGGCTGATGTGCAAGCTTGAGAGTGGGTTACTTTTAATCCTCATGTCCCCCAATATGCTCCCTAGCATTTACAGAGCTGTACAGTGCAGGCTTGAATTTATTTTTCAGTTTTTATATTTCAGAGCTTACGGCCGGTTCCAAGATATGCGGCCGGCCGTAAGAGGAGATCCTTGCGGGGCCGTATAATAGAATCGCGAGTTAACAGAACCCCCGCAAGGAATCGCAGCCTTACGGCCGATTTACGACCGATAATAGAATGAGGCCCTCAGGCTTTTATTTTTCCTCCAGAATTTGAGAAACAAACATAGGAGGAACCACAGAAAGTTGGACATGAACAGGGCTAGAAAAAATGGGATTATCTCTCAAAATAAAGACAATTGGGAGGCTAAAAGGGCAGAGGGAAAGTTGTAGTACATCACAGAGTTGTATGGTAGCTAATGGGATGAAAAATAACAGAACACTGTTAAAATATAATTTTTTTGTGCACACCAATTTTGACAGCTATATAATTACTATGGGTTTTCTCTGTGTTGTACTATTGAGCATCACATATATAGTTGTCAGTGTATGTAACGTTTGAAATGTTGGTCACGAGACGAGCCGTGGACGCACGCACAACTTATGCTGCACAAAAGGCGCTCATTGCACTGTGAGCCTCGCAAAGCGAGGCGAGCAGTTGAGGCACGCAGGACTTAGGCTGCAATGGGCACTGACCGCAAGGAACGCAGTTTGATTATTTTAACAGCCAAAATTAGTTCAAGCGCGAAAAACACGAAAAACAAGCAAAATAATAAAATAAAAAAATCTCACACACAGCATAGGGGGAGAGTCCTAGAAGCCTGTGAGTGAGGTTGCAAGCGAATTTGAGCCATATTTGCAGTTTTTCATCAATCGAAAATCGTCTAGGCAAGGAAAAAAATGATGGAGGAAAAGCGTAAAAAATCTGAAAGAGGATGAAAACAAGGCTGAGCAAAGCCAGCACCACGAGCGGGAGACGCTTGCAATGAGTGCCAAAAGCGCTCATTGCGAGCCCCACGATGAGCGCCGAAGGTAATCATGGCAACGCAGGAAAGTTGAAGTACACGGGGGGAGGCTCGCGATGAGCACCAAAGGTGCTCAGAGGAGCAAAAAGCCTCACATTGTGTGGCAAATAGCATTGCCAGCCTTACAACTTTATTCCTGTCATTTTTGACGGACAAGTAGCTAGTGGTATATAAGAGTTTGTCTTGTAGCCTGCTTGTGACATAGCTTTTATTCTTTGCTGTAGGTAGGGATTTAACACAACTATACCCAGTCTTACCTATAGTAGAGTACAAATCCCACCCAGATTAAATGAATAGGGGACATAATAAATAGCAAAAAAAAATGAAACATGCATTACCAGATTTAGCCAATAGAGCGCACCAGCGCAATTCTATCATTTATATATATATATATATATATATATATATATATATATATATATATTTATATATATATATATTTATATATATATATATATATATATATATATATATATATATATATATATATATATATATATATATAAAACTTTACTCCTATCCTAGGATTAAAGTTGAATTATCCCCACCAGATTTTTGGGGGGAAAAACGTTAGTGTATATTTTGAGGTATACTGTAGCAGCTAGATATAAACATCCTCATTGAACCCCTATATGATTAAACAGCTGTCAGTAAGTGGATATTCTTGTATTGTACTCTAAACTACCTGGCATTGTGTATATATAAAAATGAACATGGAAATACATTATATTATTTGTTTATGCAACCCTTAGCTAAATTAATGCATATTATACCAAGTAGTTACAAGTAAAAATTATCTCCTTACTCGTTTGGACATTTAAAAATATGCCATGTGGCATCTGGTTGCATCAAGCAATACCTTCTGGAATAGCACTGCTTTACTGAATATGACATACAATCCCTCAGCTACACTGTTAATCCTTACTTGAAATATAATTATACTGCATCTTACCTCTTAGTCCTACTCAAAACCACCAAATTGAATAAATTGATTTGCTGTACTTTGTCTATTGAAAACAGAGTCCTGAACACTATCTCCCTTAATCCTCTTTTATTGTAGATTGGAGTGACGCGACCCATTAATCTCTCCAGATAACTTCTGACAAGACCGCTTTCTTTAAGTCAATATGTTGTATCATTTCATTTTCTTCAATATTCTGCCTAAATCAGATTGATATTTTGTAAATTCTCTTTTCCGTTTTGTCTAATGTAGCCTAAGATCTACTCTTTCTTTTTGAAAAAAAAAAGTGTTTCTACACAGTCTTATTTTTTTTATTTTTTATTATCTTTTAATTCTAAAGAGGGAAGATAAAAAGATCCCTATATAGGGCACACCTTTACTGACCTGCAGCCTTATTAAATTGCAATTCAGCCAAATGAATAGGGCTCTATATAAGCACACAGCATATTTTTTTACAGTAGTTTTTAGTTAGTGAACTTCTATCCTAAAGCAAGGTCTTCACTAACTAAAAACTTCTGTAAAAAAATATGCTGTGTGCTTATATAGAGCCCTATTCAATTGGCCAAATCGCAATTTAATAAGGCTGATAATTGGTATTACAATTCAATCCATATTCATTCCGCTATTACGTATTATTATGAGTATAGACACCTTGCTAAATTACTGTTAATTGGCTAAGGTAAGGTGGTACCTCTCTCCACAATTCACACAAGATGAGTAAGCAATTGTGAACACCGCATAGAGAATAAGATGAGTTGTACTTCTCCATATATTCCCTTAAAAAAAACAGCTATCTGTACCTGCTCAGTAGTTAGCCATAACTGGATCCATGCTCTTATGTTATATTCATAACATGATCTTTTAAATGCATAATGAATGTATATACATCCAAATATGTGATATCATTAAAAGGTGCAGTATTAAATCTTCTAAAAATTATATTAAAAAAACAATATTTTGTGCAATGTTTATCTTTAGATAATCCTTTAGTCCATCCAGCTTGTAGCTGGCAGTTTTTGGTTCACCCACTATAGGGCTTCATCAAGAGTGTGAAATGCATAGAGACATTACCACAGTGATTGGTACTACATGGTAATATCATCACGTTGCAAAGCCGCGTCATCTGTTAGCACAGTGGGAACTGAGGGCTGCAGCTACCAACTATCAAATGGAAGGATTAAAGTCTTACCTAAGGACTACGGTAACTTTGCTTTGCCCAAAAGATCCATTATAACATAATTTCGAAGCTTCAAGACCGATACAAATAACTGTGCCTTTTAATATATTATTAATATTATTACTTTTATTTGTAACGCGCCAACATATTCCGTAGCGCTATACAGAGGAAATGAACAAGGAAAAATATACATTTTAACAAACTGTAAAAAATGGAGGGCCCTGTTTTGAGCTTAGAATCTTTGTAGAAAGTGTTTTTTTCCCAAAGCACTCTACAAGATTGAAAACTCTCTACTTACAATCTAAAGGGGATGGAAGAGGCAAATAACAAATAGCAAGGGTGAGGAAGAAAGTGAAGTTTCATTAGGTAGGAGAGTATGCAAAGTTAGAATGTTTTTCATATAGAAGGAAAAGGAAAGCAACTGAGAAAGTAATTTGGTAAGTGATCCTAGTATGTAATATGTTATCTGCCCCTAGTGGTCAGATAGTATAATCTGCGAGTGGGAGGTGAGGGGCCTGTGTAAGGAGGTATGTCCCAAGAATCCAGCAGAAGAAAGAGAGAGAGGGAGAGGAAGTGGAATTTGGACTTGCAGAAGTGTTTCTGCTTATGAGCTTTAGAAGGGGGAGGAGATGGTGAATGGAGGAACAAGAGTAGCTCATGGGAGCATAAAAGAGGAGAGGAGAGCATGTAAGGTGAGATGATGATCCTATGTGTTAAAATATGAAGGTTGAACTTTACTTCTACTGTGTTACCCATCTAAATGTGTGAGTTTCCTGGACCTATAAATATTAACCTATACGTATTAATGGATTTATTTTGCATCTAAAATATTTATTTTAAAGTGCATTTTTGTATTATGAAGACATCAAAATAATTTCTATGAATGTCTCCAGGTATGAAGGAATTATGATATCGAAACTGAAAAGTAGTAAAAGGAAATGGCAGAAATGACTTGCAATTTATGCCTGATGATACTTCAGAGCATTAATCTGTCTCTGCTTCTCACATTTTTACCCATTTTTATGCATCCGTAAAAATAGAAATATACAGACAATTTATATGATATAGATAATTTGCAAATTTACACAAGTTATTTTACATTGCAAGCAATACCTTTTTTTTTATTAATTTACGAGACATTGAATACAATTCTTTTTTTTTTATTCATTTAAAAGAGCATCCCTTAAACATAACCAGACCTTTGTAATGTCTCTGAAAGGACCACTGCAGCATAATGTTAATAGTGGGCTTGTTTAAAAATCTTATCTTAATAGTGGAAAAAATGTTTCAGCACAGTTTAAAATAAATATTTATAGCCTTTTGTTTGTAATGACTGTATTCCGTTTTGCTTTTTTGAAGACTGACATTGTATATTTGTTTGTAACAGGATTACAAAACTCAGAGGAGTGGGAGGAAAAATGGAATCAGATATTTTGTATTAATTTCTCTTACAAAAGGTCCTCTTCAAATGGGGAAAGTGATGACAGACATTAGAATTAATTGCACAACAGTCTCAAGCTCGCAAATCGGCAGGAAATGAAATTTATTTTCATTTCAGTGTTAAATCAATCTTGGGTATCAATGAGTTAATACATATCAGGCCACCCATATGGACTAGGACAGTATTGAAATTCATTTTCATAATTATTTATTTTGCAGGTTTGTGATCGCATATCGGTCCCCCGAAGCTTATTGATTGACATGTAACCTCCATGTTTTACTGCCGTAATAATGACAGTCTAATTTTCTATTGGCTGACACTAAATGGGAGGCTATGGGCTTGCTTGATTGATCATGTTCCCGCCCTGAACTGTTCCAAACCAGTGCATGGTTTACGGTTTCGGCTTTGGGACAGTAACTTGCGGCCCTGAGCAATTGAATAGCATCAGAACGGGAGCCCGCAGCACACCCACAGACATTCGTCCATCTGCAATCGAGTTGCGGGCTTGCAATTGAATGTTGCTCTATGTTACTGGCTTGAGTAGCTGCTCATGTTTTTGATTTGTTACAAATTTCACAAGCATGTGAAGCTTTTACCAAACTACTACAGTAAACATGACATAATGGATAATTTAACAATATAAGCTCAAATGTATAGAAATATAGAAGTGATGGATATGTAGCTTTGTAATAGATATCACATACTTCTCCAGCATGCAAGAAAGAAAGGGAACGTGAACGAAGAAACATAGATAGCTGAAAAGAAAGCAAAGGGATCTCTGTAAGGAAAATGTGAGGGGCAAAATGGCCGTCCAATACTAAGAAATATAAGTGGCTGTGTATATATCTATCTTAGACTGTTAGTCTGTTAGCAACTATAGGGCTTTATTCTACCACTTACTAATGTTGTCAAGGGGCAATTTAAAGAGGAACTTTTGTAACAGAAGTGAATATAACATCTTGTGATGTAGGGATTCCATTTTGGACAACTTATCTGCCTGTAGCTTGGGTGTAGTTTTATTCTATATCTCTTAGTCTTTCATCAAGATCGGTTGGCAAAAAGGGTTAATATGACTTTCAGCAGTCTATTAGATATCCTATCCACTGTTCCTCCCAATTTATAAATTTGCTTTCAAAATACCTTGCCTGAGTATGGGTGAGTTAAGTGGTCATTCAACCATTTTTATTTACTTACACAGGATTATCTTGAAAATATGGCCTGGCTGTGGCCCTTGTACAAGTTTAATTTAGTATCGTCAAGTGTTTTCAAGAATGCATGTTATAATGGGATTTCATGCTTATTTGGTGCAGATGGTAATCGGTGAATGAGATATTTTGTAAAAAGTGTATCCTATGAACTTAACTAACATTAGAAACAGCATTGCCATCATTGAATCACACTTAAAGTCAGATTTCTAGAGTTGATCTGGAACGATTTTATTTACTCATTAATACTGTGGCAAGAAGATCAGTTGCATTATATCAGAATCAGATTTTTTTTTGATGTGGTACAGAAAGATTATTTATAGTTCAGATATATAGTTATCGAGAGCCCCAAATAAATTCATATATTTCTCTAAAATGTCTATAGAAATGTAAAGAAGAGATAAAAAAAAAAACTTTTCCAGTGTTTAGTCGTCCTTTAAATCAAACAAAGATTCTGTCACATGGTTCTTCTCTTTAAGCTTAGCATCCATCAATGGCTCCCAAGTTTCTCAAGTGTAGCATTTAAATTTCACATCACTTTATATCTCCATTACAGAAGAACAAAAGCTTTCTGTCTCCTTAAAATGATAACTCGTGGCCTGTGAATGGCAGATTTTACACTAACAGCTCCCCAATCTGAAATTTGGGAACAGAATAAAAAAAGTAGAACAAGGCCGGAAAAAAAAAAAAAAGAACAATCTCAACCATTGTTCTGGAAAAATCCATGTTCTGCCCCATTACACAACTTAAAGGGACTGACTCCTGAAAACACAATTAACATTTATTTCTCTTGCCTTGCCTAGCTATATTGCACATTAACGGTCACTGAATAGTCAGAGCCACTGTACCGGAAAAAAAGCATCTTGTGCATCATTAAACAATGCAAAGGTACAACACACAGAAAATTCAATTCCTATTGTCCTTTGAATTGTAGCACTCTGTACCGAGGGTGTATCTAGCCCTGACACCATGTTCAGAGCAAATAACATGTTATTTGTACTTCTGGAGTACATGACATGAGTCGGCATACTTAGATGCCATGAGCATCGTATACTGCTATTTTAAACAAAATGTAGAATTGTTGCTTAAAAATATTCAGACCAGAACTGGGATGCTGATCAAATTTATGACGCATTTTCTATGTTAATAGCAACAGCAGGTTCAAATATAAAGCAGACGGTGACTAAAGGGAACTTCAAGGTAAACTTTTTTTTATATAAATGTTTTAACAAGGTGACTTAAATGTATCCTCCTTAATATAACAATATCAAATTTATGTTTCACTAACTTATCAGTAACAGGTTATCACCTTCTGGAACCTCCCCCTTTCTTTTTGTTCTTGTTCATGATTGGTGCCACGTTTCATAACTGTGACCTAAGGCTGCATCCACAGGGAGTGGCTTCACACTATCAGCTTCTCATGATGCTTAAATACACAGGCCCTCATTCAATTGCAATTTGGCCAATTTAATAGGGTTCTAAATAAGCACATAACATATTTTTTTAAGAAGTTTTTAGTTAGTAAGCATCTATTCAAAAGCAAGGTTTTCATTAACTAAAAACTTCTTTTAAAAAATATGCTATGTGCTTATTTAGAGCCCTATTCAATTGGCCAAATAGCAATTGAATGAGGGCCACAGTAAGTAACAGCATTATGGGACACTGGGATTGTGGAGCCATTCCAGGTGTTGTGCTCTCACATCATGTTGAGCGTAGGCCTTAGACTCAAGAGGTTGCTGAATGGCAGCCCTGCCATAAATTCCAGCCCTGTGAAGCTCATGATATACATTTTTTGTTGAGACTGGGTAATTGAGGTACCAATACAATTCTGTGGAAGTTACTGAGGCAGTACTTTTGTGGAATTTAGCAACTATCCTGTGAAGTGTTCATCTATCAGTCATTCAACTTGACTACTGTTCAATAACATCAAGTTCATCAAGATCTCCTAATCAATTGTTATGTGAATTGTTTATCAAGCCAGAGGGGAAAAAAAAAAAAAAAAAAAAACATAGAAACATTACCACAAAGAACAAATAATTCCTTCCTAATCCCAAATATTGTCAATTGGATTACTTAATGGGCCAATACTCCTGCTATTCCTGTTTGACATATACAGTTATTATTGAGCCTGATTACACATGAAATATGTTTGGCCAAGCGCCTGTAAGTTAGGCAATGACTGATACTCATACTGCTTTGAAATAAACACATATTAATTTTATAATTGTTAGATATCTTTTGTAGCTGACCAATTCTGCTAACTGGCAATCTACCTAATATGACCATTTGCCATTCATTTACTTCAAAGTTAAGCTCTTTTTTTCATGTGGTGTTTCTTTTACTTTTGTTTTTCCCCAACTCAAACCAGCTGTATACCCTTCTGTGTCTTTTCTCAACTTCAGTAAATACCTCTATGTGTTTCTCGCTTTCCAACTCCAATAAACGGCAAACACTCCAGTGTCTATCTTCTGCTTCATGTAAACTGTACACACAATTTCACAACCTCGGACTGCCTGCAGACCTCAAACACAGCCTGCAGACCTCAAACCCAACCTCTCACACTGCTACTGCAGTGCATAAATGGCCCCACCCAATTCCCAATTTCAGTATTTTGTCAGGTCTGGTCAGGTGAATCTAATCAACCGCTGCAGGAGTTTTTCACACCTCCCTGGGAAAGAGAGCTCTTTTTTGTCATAGACAAAACATTGTATTACTGTTGTGCAGGTCTTTATTTGCAAATATCTCAAGCTGGCCTAGCAGACAAGACAGACAGTAAGAGGTAATTTGAGGATTCTTCTGGTTTGCTTGAGTCATTGTGTCTCAAACAGGAACTTCATACCAAAACAAATAACCAGTATCCATATTTTTCTCTAACAATCATAATTTTGAAACACATTTGCAGTAAATGGTAGATATTGATTGAATTCCAAAGCATATTCTACTCTGTTCATTACTTGACAGCAGTTTTATTATTAGATACCACTTGAAAATAAAGCACATTCCTTTGGAAGAAAAGCCACCATAATGACCCCTGTATGGTAAATTTACTAATGAATGCACCCTTTATATACAGAAGATAACTACTGTTTATCGCAGAATCTAATTCTATTTCCATCTGCAGAGGATATACAATCTCTGAACAGACGACAGAAGCTTTGTCAGTGATTTGCTTACATCCCTTGGAACAGCTGCAAGTTGGTTTAAATGACAGCAAAGTACAGTGGCTCATTGTCCTAGAGGATTTTCTGTAAACACTAAGGCTTAGAAAATTGCTTTTTTGATCTTCTCACCAAGAGATGAAGCTGACTGGTTGATCATCTATAGTAGCTGTCCAGGAACAAGCTAAATATTTCCAAGTGAAGTCCAGAAAGAAATAGTAAACCTCCAAGTTTGATTTTATTAAACATTGACTTTTATATTTTTAATAATACCTATTGATTTTTTTCTTAACTACAAGGTCGATATATATCTCAGCGCAGAAGGGAAATGTGTGCAGCACAAAATGAATTTCTTGGCTCGTTCTGTAGCATTAAGTGTTTAGTTTTTTTGCAGTCTCATAAACGGCAGGAGGGTGTATTTGGAAAAGGAAAAGTGAGCACTTTGAAATGTTTTCTGTAATTTCTAAATATGACTACAAATAAATAATTATGATTTATCACAAAGATCAAATTCACTCATTAATATGTTTTTTCAGTTACTTTTAAAAGGACATAAAACTCTCTGCCTCCCTCTCTTACTCTCTCCACCCCCACCTACCTATATCTCTGCCTCGCTCTTCCCTCTCTCCACCCCACCTCCCTATCTCTCTGCCTCCCTCTTCCCCTCCCTCACTTTCCCTTCCCTATCTCTCTGCCTTCCACCACTCTCCCCCTCCCTCTCCCCTCTCTCCTGCTCTCTTTGCCTCCCTCTGCCCCTCCCTCTCTCTTTCTCTCCCTCCCTATCTCTCGCTTCTCTCTCTCAATCTCTCCACCCCACCTCCCTATCTCTCTGCCGACCTCTTCCCTTCCCTCACTTTCCCCTCCCTATCTCTCTGCCTCCCACCACTCTCCCCCTCCCTCTCCCCTCTCTCCTGCTCTCTCTGCCTCCCTCTGCGCCTCCCTCTCTCTTTCTCTCCCTCCCAATCTCTCTGCTTCTCTCTCTCACTCTCTCCACCCCACCTCCCTATCTCTCTGCCTCCCTCTTCCCCTCCCTCACTTTCCCCTCCCTATCTCTCTGCCTTCCACCACTCTCCCCCTCCCTCTCCCCTCTCTCCTGCTCTCTTTGCCTCCCTCTGTCCCTACCTCTCTCTTTCTCTCCCTCCCAATCTCTCTGCTTCTCTCTCTCACTCTCTCCATCCCACCTCCCTATCTCTCTGCCTCCCTCTTCCCCTCCCTCACTTTTCCCTCCCAATCTCTCTGCCTTCCACCACTCTCCCCTCCGTCTTCCCACTCTCCTGCTCTCTTTGCCTCCCTCTGCCCCTCCCTCTCTCTCTCTCTCCCTCCCAATCTATCTGCTTCTCTCTCTCACTCTCTCCACCCCACCTCCCTATCTCTCTGCCTCCCTCTTCCCCTCCCTCACTTTCCCCTCCCTATCTCTCTGCCTTCCACCACTCTCCCCCTCCATCTCCCCCTCCCTCTCCCCTCTCTCCTGCTCTCTTTGCATCCCTCTGCCCCTCCCTCTTTCTCTCCCTCCTAATCTCTCTGCTTTTCTCTCTCACTCTCTCCACCCCACCTCCCTATCTCTCTGCCTCCCTCTTCCCCTCCCTCACTTTCCCCTCCCTATCTCCCTGCCTTCCACCACTCTCCCCCTCCACCTCCCCCCTCTATCTCTCTCTACTTTTTGCTTTCTTCCCCTATGGCTCACAGGTGCAGTAGTGCACCTGTGTCGCTGATCTGCACATACACAACTATGTCTCGCATGCACAGTTTCCCCGATTCCTCCTATTGAGCCGCCAGTTAGATGTCAGTAACGCATTGCACAGGCGTTACTCACATCTACTAAATATTATAGTGGATATATACATATGTATATACACAAAGCTTAAAACATCCAACACTAATATGGAGTATCAAAGAAAGTTGTGCAGGTCTCTATTTTCACATAAATCAAGCTGGCATAGAGGACAAGATTGAAAGATGAAAGGTCATTTGAGGATTCCCTTAGTTTGCTTGAGTCACTGTGTCTAAAACAGGACCATAGCAAAGGTTCAAATCGTGAATTATACTATTGTGGAAATGCAGCTTTGTAGTATTGTCAGATTTTGGAGTATAATTCGCACGACTGTCAGTTAAACATTTTTTGTGAGATTAACCCAATGACCAAGGTGGGGTATGTAGTAGGAATTATTATGATGTAAGATGCTTAGACTGATAGGCCAATGGCATATCAACAGGACAAGCAGGCCAAATGAAATTACATATAGGAAAGAGCAACTGTGGTGCACACTGTTTTAACATAACATTACATTAGGCAAATTGCTTAATATTCAGTTTGTTGAGTGCTGTGTGTTTGTAGAATTATTATAAATAGAAATATACTGTACTAGAATATTCTACTAACAGTGCAGTAATGTGACTTTTCAGCTCATTAAACTCAAAAAACATTTAAGCCCTCATCCAAAGAAAACGTAATGTTATCACCATGGCAACCTCAAGGGTTGGATACAGGTCCTGCTTATTGTCTCTAAGCTTTCTTGCAATGTACTATATTAGGTATTTAATAGGAAAATCAAAAACTGACCACTTAAACCGGCTTTTTGAAGAGAAAATATCAGGAGTGCGGAATATACAATTTTTCAATTAAGAATTTTCATGCAGTATTGGAAACTGGGGCTTTTAGATGTGAATGGCAGAATAGTTACACACTGTTTAAACAAAAATGGCAAAAGATATTTTTACATTCCAGAACAACCATAATAGTAATTTAAAAATAGGAAATCTTTATTATGCACTATAAATCTTGCCGAAATTAAAAAGTAAGTATCTAGATATATCCCATGATAATTACTGCAATAATATAGATACAATAATAAACTTTTCTGGATAGTAGTATGAGGCTAGTGGAGTAGATAATAATGGACTAGAATGATCCCTGATATAAAGAAATATAACCCACAGAATAAATAGCCACAATGTCAAATAGTACTATATGTGTTGATAATGTAACGGTACATATATATGTGAATGGAATATAATAACCCAAGTGGATAAGCATAATCAGAATGAGAAAGTTTAATATAATGAAATATTTTTTTTTATCAAAACAGACAAATTGTATGTAATTGCGTAAGTTTATTTATTACACACAGTTGATTATGATGATTAGCTTACTTGGGATCAGTTCTGTTTTGTGTTTAATATATATCTGGATTATTATTATTATTATCGTTTATTTGTAACGCGCCAACATATTCCGCAGCGCTATACATACTGTAAGTTAAGTTACAGGCAAGGACAAGTTCAAGATTCACACATTGCAATGAATGGAGGGCCCTGTCTTTGAGCTTGGAATCCGGTGTCCATAGCGCTTTCCCTAAAGCACCTTGCAGGATTGAAACTCGCAGACTTACAATCTAAAGATCTGGATGATCTTATGATTATACAAAATAATATGAGAAACATTTGTTCCTCTGTATTCAATATATAATTTTCTATATTGCTTTTTGAAGATAATTAGGGACATTTCTTGGTGTTGCATATGTTTATATCTACTTAGGACTTATATTACATGTGTCAGTATTTTTATTACCTGCCCTATTGGCCATATTTGATCCATATTAATGCTTTAGTCCTGTGTTCTGTCGGTCCAGTTTGATATTGTATTCATCTATTCTCATCTCTCTATGTTCATCTTTGTTGAATGACCCATTACCAGCCTTATCAAATTGTGATTCGGCAAATTTAAAAGGGCTCTATTGAAGCACATAGAATATTTTTTTCCAGAAGTTTTTAGTTAGTGAACTTCTATCCAAAAGCAAGGTCTTCACTAGATAAAAAACGTCTGTAAAAAAAATATGCTGTGTGCTTATATAGAGCCCTTTTAAATGTGCTGATATGGTCCATTTTACTTTTGTATTTTTACTTTTTTATTCTGTGGGTTATATTTCTATATAACAGGGACCATTCTAGGGGTGGTCTACTAGGCCCTTATAATCTGTTCCACCAGACTCATATTTCTATCCAGCAAAGCTTATTATTGTATGTATATTATTGCAGTAATTATCATGGGATATATCTTGATACATACTTTAAAATGTATAGTGCATAATAAAGATTTCCTATTTTTAAATTACTATTATTACAATTTGGTGTGATGCTCCTGGGAAACAAATGTTAGACTTTTTCCTACATTGCAGAATAACCAACAAGAAACAACAGATTAACCACAAATATAAAAAACATAATTATCAAGTTCCAACTATGTCAGTGATAATCCATATAAATAAATTGACTTTTAAATAGAATGGCACTACATCCAAATTGGTGAATTCCTTACAGTGAATTGAGAAGAGTACAATTGTTGACTATATACCCCCCCCCCCAAGTAAATTAAGAATTATGTCAATGCCATATGAACAATGCACTCTTAATGGACTGTTTGATTATGGGTTGTAGAATATAAAAGGAAATAAAGACATCCTTTAATTTATAAGCATTTATATGCAATATATTTTTTAGTGGGAGTTGCCATTTGGTTTATTTACTTCAACAAATGGGAAGTGACCTCAATTTACAGTCACTAATTGTCCCACTCAAAAGAAAACAATTGCAATATAAATAAAATAAACATCAGGTCATGCAAAAAATGAAAAATATTCATAGGTATTTATTTATTTATGAACACAATAAACTAAATATATGAAAATAATATTGCAATTTTGCCCACTCACCCCATATTATTATGACAGATTTTTTCAGTTTGGAACATAATCTACTGTTTTGAACACACTAACATATGGCTTTAGTTTTGACACTTGCCTTCCCTTAAGGGGGTACCAGTTATATAGTATGTCCTGCAGATTAAGAACATTATTTGTGCCTGGAGATACTATGCATATACACTGGAGTAACCAGACAGCAGATGGTACCATGCTAAGTGGAAAAATCTTTGACTCATATAATTTCAGTGAAAAATGTTCTTGGTCATTGTAATTAGACAGGAAAGCAATACACACATTTCTGTAAAGATATCCATGGAAACACAACAGTGAACTTTTGTGGCTGAACAAATGGGGTAGTCTGTGTCACATATTGTGAGATAAATGATATATTCCATTCCATAAAGAAGTAATCCAGTCATCCGTCAATGGAGCATTCCCTTGTTGGACATTCATTTTCTAAAGGTTATGACATGAACCTCTTTCCCTATACTGACCTCTTACACCTTAAGCTATCTTCAGTTCATGGATATTCACTCAATATTTATTAAGCACCTTATTTCGTATTTCTAAAGTCTCAGTTGAAAATACTCCTCTTAATAGGAACAAGTGTTTAAATTATTCATATGCACTTGACCTTCATGACTTGTTCTTCTTTATTTATACAGTTCTACTCCGTCAATGTCTATCTGGTTTGTTTTCTTAAAAAATAAATCTATAACATTTTATTGTGTTCTTTTGCAGGTTCCATTAAATGGAATTATGGCTATTTACACCCATGGCACAATGGTCTCCCAATGTGGGTTCCATACAACGGAAGATAAGATTTTGAATGTAAAAAAAAATAAAAACATTTTAGAGACATAGATTTTGAACTCATTTGTTTCTTTATTCATCGTTACCATCAGTCAGTGCTCCAGTAATATTTGGTTTCATGAATTGAAGACATGGAAATTTGAACAGGCTGTGTTGTAAGATAAGAATTTGAGACTTATGCTAAGTATTTTGCATTAAAAGCTATTTCAAATATATTAAAGTGGATTTATTAAATATAATTTAATACTCCTTACCTTCCACAGGCTATTTATTTAAGGCATAGTCACACAACACCTTTAGATTATATTCCCTTATGCATACCCACCCTTGTCAGTTGGTCACTATTTATTTGCAAACCCATTTTATTTGAATGCCAAATACATCTTCAGGGACACTGATCCACATTTACTAAAGAGTAAAGTCTCAGCAGAAATACTTTGTTATGGCAGGGGCCTGCAACTACTCATAATTATAAAGAGAACATACATTAAGTTCCAGTTTGTACATCATACAGTTGTTAAAATAAGGAAGCAATTGTGATATGGCAAGAAATACAAAATTATTGAACACGATTGATAATAATTATGATGTGTAATAATAGAATACTTTGCACATGGTTCTCTCAGACTTATCTGAAGGGTCAACCATAAATAAGCATTAATTGCTATATTATGATGAGCACTAATGAAAGGTTGAAAGTGAATGAAGGAATTTGGCCATATTATGCTAACCAGTGAATTGCAGGAAACAGGAAAATATTAAAAACACTGACATTAACTAGATTCTCAGTGGTATTGTGACTCAACGTTACTCAAAAGACTTAGGGCCTCATTCTATTGCAATTTGGCCAATTGAATAGGGCTCTAAATAAGCACAAAGCATATTTTTTTTAAAGAAGTTTCTAGTTAGTGAAAACCTTGCTTTTGGATAGATGCTTACTAACTAAAAACTTCTTTAAAAAAATATGTTATGTGCTTATTTAGAGCCCTATTCAATTGGCCAAATCGCAATTGAATGAGGCCCTTACTAAACAGGCTTGTTGTCAAACACTGTCCTTTCCCGGGAAAGCCTTTTCTTATTATAAAGTTGTGGGCCACCTTTTAACTGAACATTTCCTTTTAGCATTTTATATTTTGCAATGCTATAGTACTAAGTAATTTGCAGAGAGCACAGAAAAAGTAAAATAAGTTTATACTAATTGGTAATATGACTAATTTTACCTTTAAAAAAATCACTAGACAAACTGGTTGTTGATTTTTGTCCATTCTGGTGAAAGCTGCACCATGCTTTGTGCTAAGTTATTTTATCTGCTGTGCCCTCATATTTGTTGACGACCAAACAGCCATATGTTGATTTGTAATGAGCCACATTTATCTTTGAGGCTTTAGGCTGTGGATTCTTGGGGCCTCATTCAAATGCGATTTGGCCAATTGAATAGGGCTCTATATAAGCACATAGCAATTTTTTTTACAGAAGTTTTTAGTTAGTGATCTTCTATCCAAAAGCAAGGTCTTCACTAACTAAAAACTTCTGTAAAAAAATATGCTCTGTGCTTATATAGAGCCCTATTCAATTGGCCGAATCGCAATTGAATGAGGCCCTTGGTATTTTCTGTAAAGCAGGGAACCACCATTAGGAGAAACTAATTATTATTTTCAAGATGTTAACAGACAATTTGCATTTTGAACCCCAAAACATTGATACAAAGAGACACTTGATGACAATAGAAGCCTTTCTTTGTACACTAGTCTAAGAAAAACTTGTTAAAAACTCTTTTGTGTATGGGTGTCAGTTTCCTTTTACCATTCTTTAATAAATGTAGATTTCATTGCATTTGGTACATGGCAATATAAACAGCTTTCAAGCAAAGCCTCTTGTTTTAAAGTACTTCATTTTCTCAGCTCACTTTTCCTTACAGATTTATTTACTCCTGATAAATAAATTATATTTACACAGACATGGAAGGAGAAACACTGCTTATAAATCTTTCTTCTTAGCATAAGTGGCAAATAGAAATTCATGACTTGGTGGCTTCATGCAATGTATTTCCCTCAGTATGTGCAATATGACAAGACTGATGTAGTATGAAATGAACTAAAAGTGGTAATACTTTATAGTATAGTGGATTCAGCTAAGACTGAAGGAGGTTGCGAGAAGGGTACATTCATAGAAAGCTCACTGTATACAGTAGATAAGCCCTGCAGATAATGGACCTCATTCATTTGCGATTTGGCCAACCGAATAGGGCTCTATATAAGCACAGAGCATTTTTTTTACAGAAGTTTTTAGTTAATGATCTATCCAAATGCAAGGTCTTCACTAACTAGGAACTTCTGTAAAAAAATATAGAGCCCTATTCAATTGGCCAAATCGCAATTGAATGAGGCCCACTGTCAGCTATTGTACGATAAAGCAAAGTATTCAATAAAATCTAAAAAAAAATAAGAAATCAGGATATTTTAAAATTGTGATACTATTATGGTTTATTAAAAATAACAATGTGTGAACACTACAGAATCCAAAAAACATATGACCAACAAACAACAAAGATATAAGAAATAATGGTAAGAGATAGATCCAACTGGATATTCCAAAGAACCTGCATGCCCTCAGCTGCAATTATGGAAGCTTTTAACTACCATCCACTCTCATCAGATTTCCTCTGTTAACCATATTCCTACTCTGCTCTTTTTAATTCTATCCATCTCGGCACAGACATCCCAAGTCTGAAGCCTAACCACCATGATCATACCCACCCCGCCTATGCAATCTTCTCTTATATAGCAGGTTTCTTTATCTTAAACACATCACAACCCCTTCCTGTGGTGTCCTTTCTCTAGTATGACTGTCAGCAATCAGTCTGGTTCTCTCACTATAGATGCTGCAGCTGCTGGTATACCCTTATCCTGTTATAGGAAAAGCACTGGCATGAGGACTTGTTGCATGGAGCTATTACTGGCCTCTGTATAACTTCTTCTGCCAATCCACCTTTAGCCCTGGGGTTGTGATGCTCTCCTACTGCTCCTATGCAGCCATAGCTCTATTTATGGCCTTCTGACAGTCCACTGGTCAAGCGCTCAGTTCAACTGGTATGTGCTCCTCTGAACGTCCAGGCATCACTGCTCCTACTGTACTCTGTTCCTGTTCTGCTGCAGACTATCCACTGCCTCTGTTCCTGTTCTGCTGCAGACTATCCACTGCCTCTGCTCCTGTTCTGCTGCAGACTATCCACTGCCTCTGTTCCTGTTCTGCTGCAGACTATCCACTGCACTCTGTTCCTGTTCTGCTGCAGACTATCCACTGCCTCTGTTCTTGTTCTGCTGCAGACTATCCACTGCCTCTGTTCCTGTTCTGCTGCAGACTATCCACTGCACTCTGTTCCTGTTCTGCTGCAGACTATCCACTGCCTCTGTTCTTGTTCTGCTGCAGACTATCCACTGCCTCTGTTCCTGTTCTGCTGCAGACTATCCACTGCACTCTGTTCCTGTTCTGCTGCAGACTATCCACTGCACTCTGTTTCTGTTCTGCTGCAGACTATCCACTGCACTCTGTTCCTGTTCTGCTGCAGACTATCCACTGCACTCTGTTCCTGTTCTGCTGCAGACTATCCACTGCACTCTGTTCCTGTTCTGCTGCAGACTATCCACTGCACTCTGTTCCTGTTCTGCTGCAGACTATCCACTGCACTCTGTTCCTGTTCTGCTGCAGACTATCCACTGCACTCTGTTCCTGTTCTGCTGCAGACTATCCACTGCACTCTGTTTCTGAGCTCCAGTTCCTACTTCATCTCCTTGACCATGCAGCTCCTGACCCGTTGTCACACTGTCCACTTTACCTAGTTCCTATGGCCTTTCCTGCTATTGGTGGATTTGGTTACCCTTAGTCTGGACTCCAGGGTATACTTTGATTTTGTTCAGTCCCTATCTCAGCCATGTGGGTTTGTTTCTAGGTTGTTGCCTCCCAACAACCTAACATTGACACCTTAGACTTATTTCCCCTCTCTGTATTCAGAACCTCTCCCATCTCATAACGACCAGTCCTGTTCCTTATTGAAAAATCTTCAAGTGTTATAATAGTGATAAAGAAGTACTATGCACTCCTGACAGACAGGTTTTCACTTTTCTCGAAACCCCATGAAACTATGGTTGGTATGACTCCTAGCTTTCTCACACATGACCAAAATGGCACACATCCGACTGGCACATACAAAGTGTTAACAAATGCATTCCTTCAAGACATTTAGATGCTCAAATGGGGACTTATTACTCATTGTATTCTGTTAGTACCCTGGAGCATTTCAGTTGGTCCAGGGCGCACACGTAGTCTAGAAACAAATGTAGCGCCTTCTAGTGTTCATGCCACAAAGATGGCAGATAGATAGATAGAGATATTTCTTAGGCACATAAATGGTGTCATATGTTCTAAAGGATGAAGCATTCGATTTGTAATGTAGGACCCCTCCATTCCCTTTATGAACCTATGTAGCATATGTACAAAGATTTGACATTTCTAAGAGTTCACATTTAGGTACGTATGGCTCCAAGCCTCTCTGTTTCTCCTTGACTCATAAGAGAAAAACATAGGGACCAGAGAAGGTAAGTAGATTGTGGACAGAACCTGTTGAGGAATAGAGATGACTCCCTTAAACTGAGAGTGTCTATCCAAAAGAGGGAGGCTTGCTTTGTGTTTACTATAGAGCACATGTCCAGGTATCAAACTGCCATGCTAAAATAAATTATATTGTGTTCTTAAATTATATAGCATGTGTGTATTTTACATAAACCATATTGTAGTCCCAAATGTTCTTAACTATAATAAGATACAAATGTGAGTTTTATTTTTTTTATATCAGAATGATTTTCAGTTGTCTCTCTCACTAAGACTGAGCAATTCAAGCTCTTTTGGTCTGTGCAGTAATCTATATGTAAAATCAATTTGTGTATTGATTGTATGCCATGCAGCCAAATGCATCATTGGAATTCATACATTAGAAAGCAGACTACATCAAAGTGGCTAAATTGTGCCAATCATAAGAATATTGAAGTTAAAGATAATATATCTACTGCTAATCCCTATTAAATTGCAATCTCAGCAATCATAAAAATATTGCAGTCAATGATTATATATCTACTGCTAATCCCTGTTAAATTGCAATCTCAGCAGCAATGTGATAGAGGATAGTATTTGAAAGAAAAAAGATTAGAATGGGAGGTCTTGACTGGTAAAGGAAGAATGGCTAAGACATTGAGCGTGTAGTAGGGATGGGATGATCAAATATATAAGAATATAATATAGTAATTTAATATAAATATTTAAAATAATATATAGACACTTAAAGGGCTACTGTAGTCCAGGAAAAATGAACCTGTTTGTGAAGTGTGTAATAAACTAAAAATATTAGCAGCTATATACAGTGTGTGTGTGTGTGGGGGGTGGGGGGGAGTATTTTATCCCCTGCTGATTTTGAACGTTTATCCACTGACAAAGAAATGATCAGTCTATAATTTTAATGGTAGGTATATTTTAGCAGTGAGAGACAGAATAACAAAAGAAACAAGAAAAACATGTGTCAAAAAATGTATAAACTGATTTGCAGGTCAGTGAGGGAAATAAGTATTTGATCCCCTATCAATCAGCAAGATTTCTGGCTCCTGTGTGTCTTTTATACAGGTAATGAGCTGACATTAGGAGCACCCTCTTAAAGGGAGCTCGCCTAATCTCAGCGCATTACCTTTATAAAAGACACCTGTACACAAAAGCAATCAATCAATCAAATTCCAAACTCTCCACCATGGCTAAGACCAAAGAGCTGTCTAAGGATGTCAGGGACAAGATTGTAGACCTACACAAGGCTGGAATTGGCTACAAGACCATCGCCAAGCAGCTTGGTGAGAAGGTGACAACAGTTGGTGCAATTATTTGCAAATGGAAGAAACACAAAATAACTGCCAGTCTCCCTCGGCCTGATGCTCCATACAAAATCTCACCTCGTGGAATTTCAATAATCATGAGAACGGTGAGGAATCAGCCCAGAACTACACAAGAGGATCTTGTAAATCCTGCAGGGCCGCATGGCCCCCTGCTCAAAAAAACTCATGTACAGGCCCGTCTGAAGTTTGCCAATGAACATCTGAATGATTCAGAGGAGGACTGGGCGAAAATGTTGTGGTCACATGAGACCAAAATCGAGGTCTTTGGCATCAAATTAACTAGCCGTGTTTGGAGGAGGAGGAATGCTGCCTATAACCCCAAGAACACCATCAAACATGGAGGTAAAAACATTATGCTTTGGAAGTGTTTTTTTTTTGTAAGGGGACAGGACAACTGCACCACATGAAAGGGACGATGGACAGAGCCATGTACCGTCAAATCTTGGGTGATAACCTTCTTCCCTCAGCCAGGGCATTGAAAATGGGTTGTGGATGGGTATTCCAGCATGACAATGACCCAAAACATACAGCCAAGGCAACAAAGGAGTGGCTCAAGAGTAAGCACATTAAGTTCCTGGAATGGCCTAGCCAGTCTCCAGACCTTAATCCCATATAAAATCTGTGGAGGGGGCTGAAGGTTCGAGTTGCCAAACATCGGCCTCAAAACCTTAATGACTTGGAGAGGATCTACAAAGGGGATTGGGACAAAATCCCTCCGGAGATGTGTGCAAACCTGGTGGCCAACTACAAGAAATGTCTGGCCTCTGTGATTGCCAACAGAGGTTTTGCCACCAAGTACTAAGACAAAGGGGTCAAATACTTATTTCCCTTACTGACCTGCAAATCAATTTATAACTTTTTTGACATGCATTTTTTCTGTCTTCTGTCTCTCACTGTTAAAATACACCTACCATTAAAATGATAGACTGATCATTTCTTTGTCTGTGGACAAACGTTCAAATTCAGCAGGGGATCAAATACTTTTCCCTCCACAAAAAGCCATGGATATAAACACATTTTCAGAAAGAAATCAGAATCTTTGACAGCTGTTCTCATGAGTGTGTTTAAGTATTTTACAGGCGAAAGAAGAGTTGGAGAGGAGGGAACAGGAGAGATCAACATGTTTTGTTAGATAATTGAATTAGATAGAAATTGACACCATAGCCTTTCCCCTTTACAGGCCCAGATGCAGCAAATTTGCATCAACAGATGCAACCAAAGCCGTCCACAAATCTCACACACCAATGCAACTAACAGTCCAGCAGAAGCGTCACATTTCTTTTTTTCTAATTAAGATTTAGCTATAACTTTTTCCATACTTACATATGCTTAGTTTTCATATATATATATATATATATATATATATATATATATATATATATATATATACATATATATATATATATATATATTTATATTTATATATTTATATTCTATGGTGGTCCTTCAAGAACTCACCATGTTTGGTATTTGTTTGTGGCTTACATACATTTTATGTCTTCTTTAATGTAATCAGTAGAATTATCTATGCAATAGGACATCATAGTGCAGAAATCTAAAGAAAATATGAAGAGTAAGTTATAACTGATCCATTTATATTTGGACATGAAAAAGCACACAATATAGAAATTGTTGTCAGATATATGATATTTTCTGTCTACTTTTCTCCAATTTAAAACAGTGTTAAAACAATGACAGACAGTCTTGTTTCAAGAGCGGTGAACAATTTTGCCACTCAAACTTCGAGACTTTTAAATTACTTGCTTCTTCTTTTTGTAAAGTAGTTCCTTCATTTTCTATATGCTATAAAAACACAATAAAGCCATTTGTATGGCCATGGTTATATATATTATTAGACCATTGTCAATGCACACTAAAGGCTAAGAGTATCCACATACTGTATCTATCATATGGTGGATATATCAAATTGCTATCGACCACAACAACTATGTGGAACATTCATTGACCTACATTGAATATAAGATCAAGTACGCAATATAACTTCAAAATTACTAGGAACCCATGCTTATCTCTTCTACTATTTCCATCAATAACAGAGTGAACTAAAATATAAATGCTAGTATTAAATTATACATTGATGTTTCCATAGTAGCACTTGACAAGTTTTACAGTATATTTACCAAATATTTCTCAAAGGCTGTTTATAAGAAGATGAGTCAGTTTAATGGTTTTATTTAATAATGTGATGAAAGACTATTTTTGCTACACTGAACGATGTTTAAGGAATTTCTTTTCTGTGACTTACATTACTTTAGATATTCTATGAAAAATGGAACTGATGAGTATTTTTATTTAAATGTTTATATTTATTTCAAGATAACTTTTTCCGGTGCCTAGCACCACATTGGTAACAACATTATTTTAAAAACGGAAAAACTTTATTGACACGTGCTCTCAAACATACTCCGCTATTAAAATAAAAGAACTTGGGTAATGTATAATTTCCAGTCTCCAATTATTTATATAGTTTAATACATAAATTATCACAACAAGAAGCACAGAATGATCCCTTTTATTGGGGCACACTCATTACCTAATCAAAATAAAGAGAATTAATTAAAAATATAACTTTTATTGATATGGCTAAAAAAAAGGTTTTAGTAATTAAAAACTAATAACATGGACACTATATGCAAGCTCCCTTGAGTAATAGCCTCTTTAGTAGCAATCCTTATATTCAACTATTGGTCATTAGAGATATTATGAACTGGGAGATTGTCTAGTGATTCAGATATGATAAAGTGCTCAGTGCTAAAAAAGATCCTTTTAGGAATACTGTAGAAAAATTGAATAAAGTGACCGTGCTAAATAAGAATCCAATACTAATGGATAACTAAATAAGTGCAAGGAAAACAATATGTATTCCACTTTTATAACTAATGGTGTAAATCTTGCAAACTTCCCAGTATATCTCATATAATTTTATGGGTACCCATAGGGTGGCTGCTAATGCTGGTCAACTCAATAAATTGTGGCTGATCTTGTATTCATTGATTGTCTCCTTCAATTTTAGAATGAGGATCCCCCCATGTTTTTGATTAAAGGACTGCTATGCAATACTTAATTTTGATAATTTAGAACATAACTTCAATCTGCATATTCTGCGTGGAGTACAAATCCCTGCAGATCCTGTGATGACAGGGGCTGCCATCCCTCAGGTCACAATTAACCTTTATTTTATTCTATTTTGTTATCATTTTTGATAATATTGGCTATACAGTGAAAGCTACAGGAGAAGTACCGCTAAGCCTCTGAATCGAACATCTAACCTAGACTGACTGTTTTATTATTACACTCATATTTAAATCCCTCCACAAACTCTCTCCTACTGTCTTTTCACTTCATTTTATAAAAAGTAGTGGGAAGCCCACAAAAAGGGAATCTGAATCCTATCGGATTGATGTGGCCTCTTATTAGGGGAAATGGGGAGGCCAAGGAAAGTGATGTACTGGAAATATGCAAGTGCAGATAGAGAAAGGGTGGAGGTAAGGGAGTGTGGAAAATAAGGTAAGGTGGGCAGATAATGTAGTGACGGGCAGAGGGTATACCTTCCAACATTTCCAGTGGCCAAAGATACACAGATTTTTGAATGCAAATATACTATGTGTTAGCGTTAGTGCAAACTACTAACAGTGGTAACAGCTTTAGTAACCGTCTCAGAGCAGAAACACTCCTTGGGTCTCTTTTTCATCTAAAATCTTGATTGAAACAGCCAGCGATGACTTAAAGAGATTGAAATGGTCAGAATATAATTCAGGGATTTGACCTTAAATATGCTATGGTTGATAGTACTTTCGAGTTCCCTACAACATGACCAAAATGGCACACATCTGACTGATACGTGCACATAGTTTTTATGATTACATTGCTACCATTCTTTCAGATGCCCCAAAAAGGACTTACAGTTCGGAGGCATGATAAAGAAGAATATATATATGGCCATCATAATCAATAATCTCTAGGAAACCTATCCCAATATTTAAAGAGAAGTAGGCATTATAGTATTTAAATATCATAGTGTTATAGAGATCTCAAAACGTATTTGCATTTTGACACCACATTGTGCATTAACCCACATACTGTGCAGTGCCTGGAATTACCGTATTGGTCCGAATATAAGCCGCACCCGCATATAAGCCACACCTGTAAAATTCAAGAAAAAAAAAAAAGATTGTACTTAAATATAAGCTGCACCCTTAAAATTGGAGAGAAAAAGACTCTCAAAGTGATCAGCCATTGCAAGAAACAGGCTTTCTAATTAGCACTGTAGCTTTTTTTGCAGGTTACAGGCTTTACAGGATGTTAGAATCACTAAAACCGTAAATCGCTATTCAATACCGCAGTCTAAAGCACGAAAATCAGCACCCTTAACTCGCAATCGCGCATATCGGCAGTCATTTTACATTCGCAAATCGCTATTCAATTGCTACAATGCAGTCTCAAGCACGCAAATCGACAGTAATTTTACGTCCGCGAATATAAGCCGCGCATGTAACGCGCAAGCTCGCAAATCAGAAGTCATTTTTTTACGGTCGCGAATATAAGGTGCGGCTTATATTCGGACCAATACGGTAACCAAAAGGTCCTGTTAGATCTGTTGCCTAGATTTTAACGTATAAATCTAATAGGTGGAATAAATATTTTCAACAGTGTTTATGTAAAAAGCTTCTTTTCACCAGTTTTCTGTTTAATCTGCGTTGGTGAGTGGAAGAACTTTTGGCAAGTACTTAGTTCAGAGTTATATTTGCACATAGAAGAAGAGATATATTAGGCAATGAATGTCTTGTGTAGCCCCTTGGGTGTTACATCCACTTTGTAGACTGTAAATAAAACTACATCTCTCCAGAAATATGTTCAATGCAGCTCTGTCCCAAGAGGCCTTGGTACTGAGCCAGAAAGTAGAAAACTATTTCCTAAGGAATGATTGCTCTAAAGCTAAACCATCCAAGCAGAGATATTCAAGAGGTTTCTCAATAATTTGTTGCTATGGATCTTGGGATCCAACAAGAAAAGTCATACATGGAAATTTGTAAGGATTCAATTCCACTTTTAAAGACTTTGTTATGACACACTTAATAAAAAAATACAGTGATACTATATGTAGAATGGCACGATAATCATATTATGACTTAATAGTTATAAGCAGGGGTGAAAATGTCTTGAGAACCAAATTACCTAAAATGTGTACTGCTGGCTCCTAAATATTCTTCCAAAGTATATCCATCTCTGTGAAGGACTTCCTTACAGGCACCTATCTGGTCCATACCAAATCTTCCTGGCTCTTTTTATTTATATATTTTGTCCACTCCTGGTTATAGATATGGCATCTTAAAGGGACACACCAAATGTCCCAGTTATTGCAGAAAATAAAAGTTCACTTGCACCAAAATATAATTGCAACTGAGTTATGTGGCATTGTTATGCAAATGCTTTGATGTTCTTATCACAGATCCGAAAACGGCTTACGTGTTACGGGCTTGAAATCCTTGCGGTTGTTAAAACCCGGAACTTACAGCCCATCTAAGCCTTTGATCTTTCAAGTCCGCAAGATTTACAATCTCAAATCGCTATTCAATTGTTCCAATTACCCAAGCCTGCGAATGTTTTCACACCCGTAAATGGCAAATGTAGAAGAAAGACGAGTCTAGAGAGGACCCGCAAAGGGGTTAAAGACATGTCCGTAGCCCAGTAAAAGCAAATAAAAAAATCTATACTGCGCTGTATAAGACGGGGAAAGCGATGAAAGACATTAGAATGAATTGTACAACAGTCTTAAGCTCCTAAATTGGCAAAAATAAATACATTTAATGTTATATTTTATTTCTAGGTTATAGCGATCTCGGGAATCAATTAGTTAATACATATCAGGCCACCCACATGGACTAGAACAGTATCGGCATTTAATTTTATTATTTTTCCAAACACTAATTGAGTGACATATAACCTCCGTGTTTTACTGACCTAATGATGACGGACTCATTTACTATTGGCTGTTTCTAAAAAGGTAGTTACGGCCTTGCTTGATTGATCATGTTCCCGTCCTGAAATGCTACTTACGGGTGCATGGTTTACGGTTTTGGCTTTCGGCCCCTAACTTGCAGGCTTTATCAATTAAATAGCACTGGAATTGTAGCAAACTGGGCAGACATAGGGTCTGTATACCACAAGATGCGGGCTTTGAATTGAATGATGCTCACAGTCTGCTTATTTGTTTCTGTCGTGTCAAAATAACGCACCCCATGGTATAGATCAGTAAGATTCCCTCCCCCTCCCTTTCAAGCCCAAGGAGCATATTAAATGGCACATTACCATAGTATTGCAGCACAAACAATCCTGAATATCTCATGCATGGTTTATTAGTCTATAGTTCCTGGCCCAGATAAATTAATTAGCAGTTAGTATGTTTAAAAGCTTAAGCTCAGGTTCAATGAATCTAACTTTTTTTAAGTGGAATAATATTTTTCTGCAATACCTGGGACTCTTTAGTTTCCTTTTAAGTTACTTTTGATTTAAAAATAAATATTTTACGTTTATGAAAAAATGAACTATTACTAGTGACACATGCATGTTTTCACATTGCAATAAGCTGCAAATACTGTACTGGGAAGTTATACAGTACCTAGTTTTCTGCAGGATTTTTAGAGTGCACTTTGCATAGGAAAACCCGCTGCGTACATAATAAAAAGAATAGCTACAACTTGAAAAGGAATGCACCCCGGTCCCGTCCTCCCACATTAATCCATTAGATTGCCCAATTTTTCACACGGAAAACAGCTACAGGTGTGAAACTTCTATGGAATAAATACAATTTTCTCTGTGCTTTCAAAGCTGCTTTTATCTATACAGTAGAGTGACTTATGTTTAAAACACACAGCGGAGAAGTTTTTGTTGCGTACTTATTTTCAAAGAAATCGTTTTAGAAAGAGTACAAATATTTTCAAACTATATATCAAGTTTTTTTTTTTAAGCCATCAAGCACTAGCCAAACTGCATTCAGCTGGTTGTATAACAGTGCTACATACATAATCTAGGGCTATTAGATGGAAACTTTACCTCAGGTGGTAAAACCATTCTTGGCTTCGTGACCTATTAATGACTTGCATATAACACCATTGACCCATACCATAAGATCTTCACTGATGTCATGTAATTGGATACATTTTGAAAACTATAAAACTTAAAAATATATAAATGTTTTTTTTTAAATGTTTCAAGTTTGTTAAAAGTATAATTTAAAACCCTCGTTCTTAAAGATAGGGAATTGAGAGACACTAGTGTGCCAGGACAACCAGGATGATAATCACAAGTATTGATTAATTAACTCTTTTTGTTTAATCTGTATTACTGTAAATTGTTTTTATGTTCTGTTTCATCCTCTGTATGGTGCTGTGGAATATGTTGGTGTATTGTAAATACTAGATAATAATAATAATAATAATAATAATAATAATAATAATAATAATAACTGTGGTCGTTCAATCCTGTCTGACTCTTCTTGACCCTATGGGCTGCAGCACACAAGAACATACTGTGTCAGGTTGTGCTTACCCATAAGGTTTCTTGGCAAAGATACTGGAGTAGTGGACCATGATTTGTCTAACCTCTATGCTATGACCTGCCCATCTTGGGTGACCTTGCATGGTATAGTTCACAGCTTTGTTGAGGTACACAAGCCATTCACCATGACAAGTTAGCGATCCATAAGGGGTAATCACAAGTATACATTAGATCTATCCATCTGAACTGCTAAATGACTGATTCAATACTTTCTCCTTTCTCTCTTACCCTCTGCAGCAGTGGCTCTCAGCCTTTGGAATGGGCTGGTTACCTACCAGGGCTCATGGGGACCACATTTGGCATTTAGAACATATTGAACATCGCCGCACTACATGTGGTACTATAACATTTATTTTAATTTTGCTCTCACTTAAATAGAGTATAATTTAACTGCAGATCATTTTATCAGTAATCTGTCTATCACATATATAGTTGTCAGCAAGGGGGTTGTTGCTAGCGGGCTCACGCAGCAAAGCGCCAAAAGCCCTCCTTGCGCTGATGGAGATGAGCGCCGCAGTTAATTCACTAGTAATTAATAATATCAGTTGTAAATATAAAGAGTTATGCTGTCCTTAGCCCCTTTGTCCCTGAGGACCAACAAATAAGGAAGCAGGGACCTGCTTTTGAGAACCACTGATCTGGAGTCATCATGTCATCACTACATGAATACTTTATCATGTAGTCATCCCTCTGTACGACCTTGTTCCATCTCTACATTCATTGCACCGTTGTGTTTTTCTTACGTTTTTGCCTGTAAAGCCTTATAACAGTGGCCAATCATTCTCTCCTCAGTCTAATTTGGCCAATTACAATTTCTGTTGTGAGAATTTTTAACAGTGTAGATAAACACAGCTTCACATTAATAAGGACCCATTCACAAACCTATTTGTTAACAGGGGTTTTCCTCAATATAACATACAGCTTAAGGAAAGAAGTAAGGGTAATATCCCCTTCTGGATCGCTACTTTATTGTGGTGAAGGGGCTTGAGTACTTCAATGAAGCTATGAATGATAACATGTAGGGTCACCCAAGGTGGGCAGGTCATAGCAAAGAGGTCAGACAAATTGCGGTCCACCATAGAAAGAGCAGGCAACCCACTCCAGTTTCTTTGCCAAGATAACCTTGTGGATAAGCATGACCAGAGACATAACAGTGGCTGTGCCTGGCATGCTGCAGTCCATATGGTCATGGAGAGGTCGGGCCCGACTAAATGACTAAACAACAACAACAAGAACTATATATATATATATATATATATATATATATATATATATATATATATATATATATATATAACATGTGAGGACCCATTAAGAAAAAGTTTCTGAACTCCAGAGCAACACTGTGCAGATCACCATAAAGTTGGCTAATGTAGGTCTGTGATATTGCTTCTATCATTACCACAAACCTACTTATCTGGAGAATACTACTGTATAAGTACTTTAACAAGACTACAGTGAAGCTTCTGGTATCAAAAATACATCTACTTTAATATTTTGGTTAGTGAATATTCTACCAATAATAACTCATGCCCTGAGTTTCTTGTCACATTCGTACATTTTTGCCCCACAATTATAACTAAGGATATACATGAAAACAGTGGAAACATCTTGATTCCATATCACTGTCCACAGAAATTCATACCACCTGATTTCATTCTTTCATATTCTCTGAAATCCATTCTAACTTTACTCTACATTGTATACATCATTTTCTGTGAAATATAGTTCTCCTGTTCTTACTTTGTCGGTTGACTCATCAAAAAATTAGATACAGTAAAATCCCGGTTATCCGGCACCTAACTAACCAGGACTCTCAAGCAACCGGTACCGGCATCAATTCCCCATTTTTTTTAAAAACTCCCTCTAAACCGGCATATTTTTCTAATTTATTTTGTTGGCCTAAATGGCTCAGTTTAGGTGCTAATGCCCTTTTAAATGTATATTGGGGTTTTTTGGGGGGTTAAGGGTTGTTTAGACCCTTTTTTGGGGGACTCCTGATTAAGCGGAAACTACACTTATCCGGCAATAGAGAGTCCCCATAGGTGCTGGATAACGGGTTTTTTTACTGTACTCTAATATTCCCAATATCCTTCTTCGAGGTTTTACCATTCTCATTGAACGTTTCAATTCACCTGCTGTCTTCACAATTCTTGCTGTTGCTTTTTCTTATGGACTTTACAAATAGAATAATGTCCTTATGTATAAGATACCTTATTTAGTCCATTGAGCCTGGCAAATGATTTATTTTCATGGAAAGCTATTTAGAGAGATCAAAATGGTTTGTTGTGTCATATGGAAAAGGTTTTGCACATATATTTTAAGATTCTCTAGTAGAAATACATGTTCTTGACAAGCGACTTTGGGTCATGGGATGTAACCACTGAATTCCTGGGGACCTAAGTTTAAATAAATATTTTTGGAGACTAAAAAAAAGGATCAATCTCTGAAGCATTTCCATAGATTATTATTTTTAAGCATTTCTCTCACACAACTCTTTTCTACCTGCAACTGTACTGCGACAAAACTGAACAGATAAACATCATCTAAGTATGTTTTTCCGTAACCACTGTTTTCAGACAAATGTATTGCCATAAAAAGTGATTTCGTACAGCCTTCTTAAGTTCTCCTATCAAATACTGTTCTACTTATCTCTCATTTCCAATCTACTTTACCAGTTCCAATAGTGCTTCTATATACTGAGAGTAACCAACATGCAGTGCCAAATATTTTACCACTTTGAATCCAAGACCTTTTATCAATTTTGCTCCATCTTCAAGAAATACTTCTTGAAAATATATTAAACAGTAGACTCTCAGCTAACCAGACCTCAAGCAACCAAAACAAATGTAATACTGTAATTAAATAAAAATTCAATTTTACAGGGCTCAACAAATGCCAGGAGCCAAGTTGTCATGCCACAAAATGCTTACAGGCACCTAGATGTCATCCACTGTATGTCTCTGCAATTCAGTGTTACCTGGAAGCAGACAGACATGAGTGACTGAGCCAGGGCAGTGTTGGGGTTACATTCCCCGGGGTCAGCACCACACCCTCCAAGCGAATGTACTTGTGTGTAAGTGAGGACTGAAAGCTGCTGCTGCTAGAACAGCCCTCACTGACAAATATACTTAGCAGAGCATCCAATGTGCAGCTAATCTAGGCCTCTTTTAATAGTGACTCTCAACCATCCAGAAACTACATTTATCCGGCATCTACCAATCCCTGTGGGTGCCAGATAACTGAGAGTTTATTGTATAAAGAAATCTACTTGCCTTAATTAGATAAGTTTACCACAGACTCTGCACAATCATATATTGCTTCCCGGACAAAGGAGTACAACCATAATATGTTATATAAATATATTTATTATATATATTTCCAGCTTTCTCTGAATTTACATGCATCTCTTTATGCCTATGCCAAAAATGTAACACAGCTTTCAATACATAGCATGGATAATATAACCATAGACTGTGTCTATCTATTGATAAGTATGTTTCTTTTGTGTTGAGTTGAAACGTATGTAAATTGGATGAAGGCTAATCCACACTGTGAATGTTTTGATTTGCATATCTATAACACAGAGAATATGCATGTACTAGATGAACTATTTGCTTTGATTTGTTTTGGTAAAACAGGTTTCTTACATGCTTAAGAAAATATATTCATAAGTGCTATTCATTGTTGTCATAGATACTGTGTTATTATCAACAGTGGTTATTATCATCAGTATGAAAGCATTCTTCAAGGACATATTTCCATCAGGACATGTTTCCAGTATAAACATATATGTAGAAAATGCAAAATTGTGTTTTATTTTGCATTTGCTTCATATTGTGGCGTCACTGTTGTTGGCTACATGTGGACATGGTCTTAAAACTTGGAAAACAAGACATCCAATTTTTTTTTGTACAGAGTACCCATTGCTCAATACATTCTTCTTCAGAGTTCTGGTCATATTTTTTTTCTTACTAATTATAGTGGACATAGCTCTTTTCCTCTAGCTTTGTTACTTTCAAATTATCTGAAATAATTATTCCAAAGTCCTGTTCCCCTTCTGAAATCATATTTGTTGTTGTTTAGTCATTCGTGTT
The DNA here is from genome assembly GCA_027410445.1 of Discoglossus pictus. Lineage (NCBI taxonomy): Eukaryota > Metazoa > Chordata > Amphibia > Anura > Alytidae > Discoglossus > Discoglossus pictus. The sequence continues at coordinate 29,333,127 of CM050173.1, read as the reverse complement.
ATCAGCAAGACTTCCTAATGCCCATCCCACTTTATTCTCCGAGATGTCTGGCTCCAGCTCATTGGACAAGCTATTCAGGTTATCAATGCTTTTAAGATCCTTCCTGTATAGATCAGACACAGGATCTATCTAATCTACTTCTGTTAAATCCATACCATTTATACAATTTGGGTCTTTTATCACGCCCATTTAGCATGAAAGGTTCCTATGAGATTCCCAATTTTCTTGAAGAGATCTTTTGACTTTCCCATTCAGTTATCTTTTTCTATCTCTTTACATCACTCATTACAGAACGTTTTGTTGTCTCTTCTCGTTATCCTCTGGAATTCTTCATTCAATTGGACAAATCTTTTCCTATCTCCACTACCTTTCAATTTTCTTCTTTTCTGGTCTACTTTAAATAAAAAGTACATCTGTGTTCATATTTGAACATCTAAAGCAAGTTAAAAAACCTGCTTCCAGCTCAGAGTTCCGAGAAAAACAGTTATTACACTGCATTCTGGGAAGTTGAGCTGGGACACACAAATATGGCCACAAATGCCTCGCTCTTCATTCCCTAGCCATTATCAAACATGGCTTCCTTTAAGCTTATGCATACTGTATTATTACACAGCTTTAATGCAAAGCCAAGGTTGGAATACACACAGGATGAGTATCCAATCCATGTACAGCTGTTTCAAGCTTACTGGCTATCATCAGCATGGAGCTGGATCTCAGCCTGTGTTGTGGAAATTATGAGTAGGTAGTTCACCACAACAATCATTTATAATATGGTGGGCAAAAGAGCGATAGAAGCCCTCCACCGTACAGTAGTCTACTGGTAGTAGTACTGGTCTACTCTAAAAGACTCATCAGGTAGCCAGTTTGCCTTCATGGTTTTCTTTCTTTTTGGGATATTCTTTGTTGCTATTTTCTGGACAATGTCACAGACTTTTGTTCAAAGTTCTTCACACATTCTCTTCCTTGTCTAGTCCCTTATATCTATCATTTACCTCCACTACATATTCACTGGGAATATTTTGTATCTACTTGGTCTGATGATTTTCCCTCTTTTCATCAATTTAATTCTGAACTTTGCGATAAGAAGCTCATTATCTGAGCCGCAGTCACCTCCAGGTCTTGTTTTTGCTGACTGTATAGAGCTCCTCCATCTTTGGCTACAAAGTATATAGACAATCTGATTTCTATATTGTCCACTTGATGATTTCCACGTGCCGAGTCATCTCTGAGGGCAGTGGAAGGGGGTGTTTACAATAGACCAGTGACCAGATAATTATCTTGACAGAATTCTACTAATTTTGTCCTGCTTAATTTTATACTACAAGGCCGGTAATTCCAGGTAACTTTTGGTTCCCTACTTCCGGATTCCAATTGCCTATGATGAAAGCAACATCTTTTCTTGGTGTTATATCTAGGAGGTGTTGAATATGGTTGGAGAATAGACTTGGATCACAATGATGGCTTGCCATGAATTTGAGTTGAAAACATTTTGTCATTTATTATAGTAACCTAACACTGCTTTTGGCCACTCTTTGATTGATTATGAGGACTTAATTTGTTCTGTAGAATTGTTGACCAAATTACCATTTAGTATATATTCTACTTTTGCATTTTTGTGCCCTAAGTGCAGGTATCAAGTTTGCATTTTAAATCCCACATATTTAACAATTTCTCTACTTTTAAGACATAATTGCATATTTGATTCACACCTTGGGACATATTTTAGTGTAATTTGCAAAAATGGCAAACGTTCAGTTGAGGGGCACTAGTAATATTACTGATAACATTATTAAATTAAACAAACACTACAACTGATCCCAGAGGAACTCCACTGGTTACAATCCCTCCCTCCCTCCGACTGTGTTCTTTTAACTTTCTAAAGAACAGGTGTAAAGGGATAGGAAAGGGTGGTTACCAGAGCAGTGTTGCAGGGATTGTGAAGTATCACAATAACAGCTTTTAAAAAAAGGCATTTTGTAAAATGTAATTTCTCATTGGTGTTGAAAATGTATTAATAATCTAAAAATCATGCAATGGTAAATGAAATGCAGTTTTCTTTTCTATCTAAAAAACATAAAACATCATGTTGACAGAGAAAATAATAATTTTCATACCTTGAGTACAGAAGAAAAAGGAGTGTTCTTCACAGTAAGGGTAACACGATTTTAAAACTCCCTACCATAGGAGGTTGTGACAGCATATTTAATAGATGACAGAAAGGATTGGATATATTTTCAAATAAAAAGGGCATACAAGCTTATGTTGGATAAGTAAAACAGGAGAGGTATGGACTCAAAGAATGATTTAATTGATGGTTTTTATGATCAGGATAGAATTTTCCCCGTCATGAGTGAATTTTGACAATGACCAATTCACATACTACAACGATCAATGATGATCCAAAAAGGTTGAACCAATAGCCTTAGTTCAACCTCAATTTCTATTTTACTATATATTATCTTACTGCCAGCATTCTTAAAAGGACACATAGAATCCCAAACACTTGTAATAGGATGGAAACATCAATTGTTAAATAAAATGGAATGTAAACCTTATTTTCCTTTGAATTAATGCTAAGGCAGTGAGCATCTCTTTGTTGAACAAACGGTTGGCAATACATCTTGGTGCAGGTACGTTTTTAAGAACTGCCGTCTTTCCAAAGACCGGTGTTCAATAACCAAGAAGATTAAAAACGGCATAACACAAAGCAGAAAGGTTTCTAAAACTGTGTAGCTTATGATACATTTTATTAGATTCACATATCCATTTTAAAAGCTGTTCTAAAACCTTAGCTTTTGGGACTTCAGATGTCTGGTCAGCAGATATGATCAGAGAACTTTGCAAGATTATACATCAGAACAATCTATAAAACAAAAACTCTATATTTATCTATTACATGTCTCACATTATGTGTAGTATGTGTTAGATATATTTTAGGGAACAATACGGTATAGAACAATATGCCAAAGGCAAAAAAAAAACGACTTAAATAGAATTCATCTTTAGACCAAGAGAAGGAATATCTGTGCGAATTTCGGAATAAACTACAGTGCAAAAGAAAATACAGAAATTAGTCAACAACCAAGAAAAACACATACTGCACAGTTCATTGTGTTTATGGATATAAAAATAAGCCAGTTGACCAAGCAGTATATTTTCTAATTGGTTCCCAACCATTTTTTTATTTTCCAGGACCACTTAAAATAACCGCCGGTCTGGTTATTGCTCATAACATCCAACAGTATCCACCTGGGTATTGTTACTGGTCTTGGCAGACCACCTAATGGATTTTCTACCTGTTGCTGTTTAACAGTTGCAGTGCCCTTGGTTATATTGGAGTATTGGACTATTATGGCACTTCTGAAATACTTGTTTATGTACTTTTAATTATTAATTTTATTTATTTTTGTAATATATATTAATCTGTAGACCACCACAGTTTGTAAACCTCTGTTCTAGGGGGGGGGGGGGGAACAATGTATTTATGATGTATAAATTGGAGATGAACTATTCTTGTTCAGAACTTCTGTTAATGAAAAGCATTGGTAAAAAATAGTCCACCCCATTCAATGCATTTAAATGAGTGGAAAAAACTTCTAAAATCTGACTATTACTAACGTCATAAAAAATATAAATTTTATATATAATTTTAATTTATTAAGGAATGGGGCCAGAAAATATTTTTTTATAGAATGGTAATCTGATTGCCCTAGAGGAGATCTGACAATCTATATATATTTGGGAATTTTTCTTGACCTCAATGGTACATGACCTCTACATTTTCCATGCACCCAACGAGAATTTTTTTTTTTATGTAAAAAATCTTAGAGCCCTATGCTAATCTTGTGCTCTGACTTAGGGGGATGCAGTAAAAATACTGCAGGGGCTTTTTCCCCTAAGTTCTACACTAATGTAAATCATTCACCCCCCCCCCAGATTAGAGCACTCAGCTCAGATCCGTAAATCCTGCTCTGTAGCCACAACAGATATCTGTGCAAGGAACAGCCAAACCAAGCTTTAGGGATGAGACGGCCCTAGGAGCCAAAAGGAAATGTGAAGGTCATAGATCTTATAATGAGTGGGATGCGCAGGAACAACTGCACTTTACTAGCTACAGCAAGGGAACAGAGATATTTATATAAAGTAATTGTTTTTTATTTATTAACATATTTTGATATTAAAAAGATGTGACAATTGTTTTTATAGGTTCAATAAATAACCATGTGTTTACTTTGTGTTACAATATGATATATTTATAGACAATGTTTGTTCCTAGGCAACAAGGTTTTGTGACGTGTAATAACCTCAGGAGTAGTAGGTTATTTGTTACCCTGGATTTTGTATCATAAAACAGGCTTAATACAAACATATCATATTTTTCAATTACACATACCGTATATACTTGAGTATAAGCTGACCCGAGTATAAGCCAAGGCACCTATTTTACCACAAAATACTGGGAAAAAAGAGTGACTCGAGTATAAGCCGAGGGTGGGAAATTTGCTGCCCCCTGTGTCCCTCTTGTGCCCTCTGTGTCCCCCTCTTGTGTGCCCTTTTCTTGTGTCCCCCCTCTCTCTCCCCTGTGTCTCTTCTCCCCTCTCTCGCCCCTGTGTCTCTTCACCCCTCTCCATTCCCTGTGTCTCTTCCCCCCTCTCCCTTCCCTGTGTCTCTTCAGCCCTCTCCCTTCCCTGTGTCTCTTCCCCCCTCTCCCTTCCCTGTGTCTCTTCCCCCTACCCCTTCCCTGTGTCTCTTTCCTCCCCTCCCTTATCACCCTCCTCAACCCCCCTCCTCATTCTCAACCCCCCTCCTCATCCTCAACCCCCTCAATCCCCCCTCCTCAACCCCCATCCCCATCCTAAACCTCCCTCCTCAACCCCCCATACTCATCCTAAACCTCCCTCCTCAACCTCTCTCCTCAGCCCCCCTCCAAAAGCTCTTTCCTCAACCCCCCTTCTAAACCTCAATTCCCCTCCTCAACCCCCCCTCCTCAACCCTCCATCCGCAACCCCCATCCTCAACCATTCTCATCCTCAACCCCCCATCCTCATCCTCGTCCCCCATCCTCATCCTAAACCCTCCCCATCCTTATCCTAAACCCTCCCCATCCTCATCCTAAACCATCCTCATCCTAAACCTGCCCATCCTCATCCTAAACCCCCCCATCCTCATCCTTAACCCCCCATCCTCATCCTAAACGGCCAATGCTAATAACGTGGCGTGTATGTTACGTCACGTCATTAGCATATAACGGGTGCTGACGCAGGAAGGAACGGAGGCCGGAGGAGAAGCTGCAGATGGAGGTAAGTAAGGGGAGAGGGGGAGGTATTTAGAGGGGTAAAGTGAGGAGGGCGGATTGAGGATGAGGAGGGGGGATTGAGGATGAGGAGGGGGGAGGGAAAGAGACACGGGGGGATTAGAGAGACACGGGAGGTTAGAGAGACACGAGAAGAGAGTGACTCGAGTATAAGCAGAGGGGACCCTTTTTAGCCTTAAAAAAAGGGCTGAAAAACTCTACTTATACTCGAGTATATACGGTATGTTGATATCAGACTGATAAGTGTCAAATAATGTTGGAATAACATCACTTTGTAGTGCTTTTGTGCTATACTGTCACTTTAAATACTTCTGAGAGACTCAGCAAAGTTGGTGTTTGGTACATGTTTGGTGTTGGAGTGGTGTTTGGTACATGTGAATCTTTCTTCTGTTTTTTCAATTACAGCAGTGAAATGATCTGTGAGCAATCCTAAAAATCTTATTAGCAAAGGGTTTGGGTGCCAAAGTGTCAGTGAGTAAGTTGTAATTTATTGTCAGTGCGAAACTCAATGGAGATTTATGCCTTACTTTTCATCTGTTGTGTTCACTTGGGGCAGTGACCTGTAGCAGTTTGCTCGCAATGTTTTAGGGATGGGTGCTTAGCATAGCTATTTAGGGTTTGCTCTGCAGTTAGGACACTTGTAATTGCTTTTTCAGGGATTAGCATAGGGCCCCTAGTGTCCATTTTTGAAACTCTTACTTGCTTTTCTCTGTATATCCTTTCCTTTCAAAATAATCAAACACCAAATGTACAGAGATATCATAATGCAAAAAAAAATCCCACAAAATTAAAACAAAACACACAAAAAAAACTCTGGTTCTGTTGAATATATATCCACTTATTCAAAACAAATGTTTTCACACCCGTAAACGGCAAATGTAGATGAAACTCCTACAAGTACTAGAGAGGACTCGCTAAGGGGTTAAAGACATGTCCCTAGCACTGTAAATGCAAATTAAAAAATCAATAATGCACTGTAAATGACTGGGAAAGCGATGATCCACATTAGAATTAATTGGACAACAGTCTCAAGCTCGCAAATCAGCAATCAAAAATATTTTTTTTATGGTTAAATTCTGGATTATTATCAATGAGTTAATACATATCAGGCCACCTACCAATCAAACAGACAAAACACCCAGCCCTTACCCTTCCCCAACCCCACCTCCACTATGGACTCCATTGAGGATGAAGTATCTACGTCATTATTAAACTCTCACCTTACAACATGTCCACATGATCCTATTCCATCACAGCTAATCCCTCCCATATCCACCACACTTATCCCAGCTCTCACACATCTATTCAACCTCTCCCTAAACACTGGCAAGTTTCCATCCTCGTTAAAACACGCCACAATTACACCCATTCTCAAGAAGCCCTCATCTTCTGCCTCCAACTACCGCCCTATCTCACTACTTCCCCTTGCTTCTAAACTCCTTAAGCGGCTTGTTTACAATAACCTCACTCAATTTATTTCCTCCAACTCCCTTCTTGACCCCTTCCAATCTGGTTTCCGGGCCCAACACTCTACAGAAACAGCCCTCACAAAAGTCACCAATGACTTACTAACTGCCAAATCAAAGGGTCACTTCTGCATTCTAATTCTCCTGGATCTCTCTGCTGCCTTCGACAAGGTTGACCACCCTCTTCTAATCCAAACTCTCTGCTCTTTTGACATCCAGGACACAGCTCGTTCATGGTTTAGATCCAATCTAAAAGATCGTACATTTAGTGTCTCCTTCTCTGGCACCTCTTCTTCACCTCTCCCTCTGTCTGTTGGCGTTCCCCCAAGGTTCTGTCCTAGGCCCCCTCCTCTTCTCCATCTACACCTCCTCCCTTGGCACCCTTTAAAATCCTTTGTAATTCAGTATCATCTCTATGCAGATGATACTCAAATCTACCTCTCTGCACCCGATCTATCCCTCTCTCTTTTAGCTCAAGTTTCCAACTGCCTCTCTAGCATATCCTCCTGGATGTCCGCCTGTCAACTCAAACGCAACATGAGTAAGACTGAACTCCTAATCTTTCCACCCTCTACTACAGCTTCCACTCCTCAAATATCTCTCACTGTTGAAAACACCACCATACTCCCACCTCCCAGTCCCGTTGTCTTGGGGTTCTACTGGATCCTGCCCTCTCTTTCATTCCTCACATACAATCAATAACAAAATCATGTCAGTTTCACCTAAAAAACATTCGTCATTATCTTACAGAAGACACAGCTAAAATGCTAAAACACTCTCTCATCATATCTCAACTCGACTACTGCAATTCACTCCTTGCTGCCCTCCCTATCTCTCGTCTGTCTCCCCTCCAATCCATAATGAACGCCTCCGCTAGACTCATCTTCAATACCCAACGGTCAGTGTCTGTAGCACCTCTCTGTCAATCACTCCACTGGCTTCCCATAGCTTCCCAAATCACATTTAAAATCATGACCCTAACACATAAAGCCCTCAACAACAATGCACCCCCTTATATCTCTGCTCTTGTTTCAAAAAAACTCTCCCCCCTTCGCTCTGCTAACGACCTTCTTCTTTCCTCCTCTCTCATCACACAATACTTTCTGTTACTAAAGAGCTTGGCATTACTGCTAATAAGAGCACTGGCATTTGCAGATTCCACATTTCAGCTCCATATGAATGTTTTCATGTCAGGAAGTGGAGCAGCAGAAACCAAAATGGGAGATTTCATAGCAGCAGAATTGCATATAAAAAGTAAACAAATTAGAGGTTATATCATTTTTTATACATTCTAAATCATTTTACATTTATTCAAATGCAGTTCTTCAAAACATGACAACAGGGTCCTCTAGGAAGTTTAACTGATGTCTTTACATTTTTTATATAGGGAAATTATAATTTCAGTCAAATAAAGTGTAATAATTACAGTACTAACAGCAAATCATGCGTAAGAACAGTGTGTCCCTGTGCACATCTTTCCACCAACCGTAATACATTGGTTCCCAATTGGATGCATGAATCAAATGAATAAATGTAGCCATTAATTAAATGTATTTGTCCTCCTTTCATTATTTTGAACATATTATTAACCAAACACTAATTATACATCTCTAATAAAATATGCCTTAACCACTTATTACAGGAACTTCATTTGTAGTTACATGCAATCTAGATACATTACATGTACTTTCAGTCTGTTTTCTTAATTAAAAATGTTTCCAGTGAGTTAAAAGAAACAAAAATAAAACAATTGTTTGTTTTATTTAATTTGTTTAAAGTAAGGGAACACTTGTGTGGTAGAGCTTTATATAAAAATGTTTTACCTAGATGAATTCATTGTATCCACATCAATGTAATGGTAAAATACAATGTACACTTAACTTAATTCTAAGTAACCCTCAGAGTAACAGATTTTGACCTACTGGGCCTTCCCCTTTTCTTCCTGTTCTTTCTCATGACAGGTGCCATCTTACAGAACTGTGAGCTAAAGCCACACCAACAGAGGATGGGCCTCACGCTACCGGTATCTCATGCTGTTAATAACCAGGCAAGCTATAGATCTAAACAGCATGAGACACTTGTGGTGTGAAGCCCCACGACTTTAGGCAATAACTGTGTAAGATGGCACTTCTGATGAGAGAGAACAGAAAGAAACTGGAACTTTCACTAATTAAGAAAATGTTACTCTTGGGGCTTCTTATATACAGTTGCAAGCAAAAGTATGTGAACCCTTTGGAATGATATGGATTTCTGCACAAATTGGTCATAAAATGTGATCTGATCTTCATCTAAGTCACAACAATAGACAATCACAGTCTGCTTAAACAAATAACACACAAAGTATTAAATGTTGCCATGTTTTTATTCAACACACCATGTAAACATTCACAGTGCAGGTGGAAAAAGTATGTGAACCCTTGGATTTAATAACTGGTTGAACCTCCTTTGGCAGCAATAACTTCAACCAAACGTTTCCTGTAGTTGCAGATCAGACGTGCACAATGGTCAGGAGTAATTCTTGACCATTCCTCTTTACAGAACTGTTTCAGTTCAGCAATATTCTTGGGATGTCTGGTGTGAATCGCTTTCTTGAGGTCATGCCACAGCATCTCAATCGGGTTGAGGTCAGGACTCTGACTGGGCCACTTCAGAATGCACATTTTCTTCTGTTTAAGCCATTCTGTTGTTGATTTACTTCTATGCTTTGGGTCATTGTCCTGTTGCAACACCCATCTTCTGTTGAGCTTCAGCTGGTGGAAAGATGGCCTTAAGTTCTCCTGCAAAATGTCTTCATAAACTTGGGAATTCATTTTTCCTTCGATGATAGCAATCCGTCCAGGCCCTGATGCAGCAAAGCAGCCCCAAACCATGATTCCCCCACCACCGTACTTCACAGTTGGGATGAGGTTTTGATGTTGGTGTGCTGTGCCTCTTTTTCTCCACACATAGTGTTGTGTGTTTCTTCCAAACAACTCAACTTTAGTTTCATCTGTCCACAGAATATTTTGGCCCTACTGCTGTGGAACATCCAGGTGATCTTGTGCAAACAGTAAAAGTGCAGCAATGTTTTGCTTGGATAGCAGTGGCTTCCTCTGTGGTATCCTCCCATGAAATCCATTCTTGTTTAGTGTTTTACATATCGTAGATTCGCTAACAGGGATGTTAGCATATGCCAGAGACTTTTGTAAGTCTTTAGCTGACACTCTAGGATTCTTCTTCACCTCATTGAGCAGTCTGCGCTGTGCTCTTGCAGTCATCTTTACAGGACGGCCACTCCTAGGGAGAGTAGCAGCAGTGCTGAACTTTCTCCATTTATAGACAATTTGTCTTACCATGGACTGATGAACAGCAAGGCTTTTGGAGATACTTTTATAACCCTTTCCAGCTTTATGCAAGTCAACAATTCTTAATCGTAGGTCTTCTGAGAGCTCTTTTGTGTGAGGCATCATTTACATCAGGCAATGCTTCTTGTGAAAAGCAAACCCAGAACTGGTGTGTGTTTTTTATAAGACAGGGCAGCTGTAACCAACACCTCCAATCTCATCTCATTGATTGGACTCCAGTTGGCTGACACCTCACTCCAATTAGCTTTTGGAGATGTCATTAGTCTAGGGGTTCACATATTTTTTCCACCTGCACTGTGAATGTTTACATGGTGTGTTCAATAACAACAGGGTAACATTTAAATCTTTGTGTGTTATTAGTTTAAGCAGAGTGTGATTGTCTATTGTTGTGACTTAGATGAAGATCAGATCACATTTTATGACCAATTTGTGCAGAAATCCATATCATTCCAAAAGGTTCACATACTTTAGCTTGCAACTGTACAATTGCACTGGGGAGGATAAATTAATGAATCCAGTTAAAACATTTATGTAAAAAAAAATTAAAAAAAATAAAGAGTCCCTTTAAATATATGTAAATGATTACCTGTCAGAATTTTATGATTTTTGTGGTATGTGTGAAGGGTATGAAGAGTAGACCATAAGCTTGATGAGGCACGGCTGTGAGAATGCGCAAGTGTACCAATTCAGATGCAAAATTCTGGTATGTTTTTAAGGAATTTAAAGTTGCCCCCCAGTTATCTAGGTTGCATTCTGTACTTCTTTTTACTTTTTGTATTATTATGTATATTTATATTAATGAAGTCCTTTGTACCAAGTATTCCATCTTTTGACGACCTGAATTAAGCTCACAGGCCACTGCCAGTCCATGGACCAGACTTTTGGATATTTCTACCACAACTCAAGTGCATAAACATTTTGAAAGTTGTTTAAAGAGCAATTTGTTGTCTTGACAGATAGCACTATTCTCTTTATCCTGTTTTCTTCTTTTGAGATATATGGAGAATGCTTGGAAACTACAATCAGCTCCTGAATGGTTTCATTCCCTTCGGATGAACTTTTAAGTCACTTTTGCTGAAGGACATTGTTTGATATGTGAGAGGTTGAATTTTATGTTTGATATAAATTGTTTGGAATTAAAGAAATAAAAGTTATTCACTGATTTATCAATTTTTAAACAAAATTATTGGAATTTAGTATATAAATGTACCGTTAACAAATAATGTTTTTTATTAATAAGAGTATAGTATAATAAGATTATTTTCTGTATTATTAATATATTTTTTACAATATATTAGCATTGCAAAGACATGTCTTATGAGCAAGCAAATTATTGAAGAATGGTTTTATAAAGAAGCACACATATTATACACTGTATATAAGCAAATCTACATATAATAATTTAACATAAGAATGCACTTATATGGTATAATATATCATAAACTAAGTTATAGCATCATCACTGAGCATTTTTTCTAAAATAATATGTTCATGGCTGCACAATTCATAAATATATACACACTTAAATCACTCTTCATATGGCCACATATTTTATTAGATATTCACAATCCGATTATGAGTTGCCCCCCCTAAACCTGCCTTGGAACTCCATTGGTTTTAGCACAGCTTGAATATTACACGCACTAACTAAATCTTCACAAAATTGATATTCTGCTAAACCCGTAGCTAGAGATCGCAAATAAAGTCTGACCCACAACTGAAAAAAGTATCACGTTTCTCTCAAAAATAATCTGAATATTAAATAGTACTCGCAAGGGCTTTTTCAAATACTTATTAAGGCTGTAGCAGCAATTAAACACACAATAATGTATGTTAAAAGCATCACAAGGCATGGAAACACATTAGGATTAATTGCACAACAATCTCAAACAAATATAAATGTTAAAAAAAAAAATTAAATGGAATTTCTGAGCAATATCAATCCCAGGATTCAATGGGTTAATACATATCATGAACCCCACATGGACTAAAACAGATGCTCTAGATTGCTTGATTGTGAGCCCGATCTGCAAATATTACTTATTGGCTCTCATTAATTCTTAGCCTCCGATTGCAGATTACGTCTAACTTCCATCTTTTACTGATGTTATAGTGACGGTCTAATTTACTATTGGCTGTATCTACTAAGTAAATTACAGGCTTACTTAAATATTGTCAGATCATATGATCACGCCCCCTTAGATCCTACTTAAAAATGCAGTTGTACATGTTTAGGCTTAAGGAGGTAAATTGAGCCAATAGAATACATCTAAACATTTAGAGGAAAAAACAACTGCAGCAAAAATTACGGGTTAAAGGCATCTGCGGGCTATTAATAGAATACGGCTCACTGTTAGTTTGTTACAAAATTCACCGAAATAAGAAGATCTTCTCAAACTATTATAGTTCTTTAACTATATCCAAAAATAATCAGGAGAACTAAGAGAAATATTGTAATAATTGTTAAGTAGGGACACATTCATATTGTAATCTGTTTACTTTGTCTTCAAACTGTTATTGACTATTAGTGACTGTAGCGGAACCCATCACTGTTTTACCCTGTTTTATGATTATTCTTGGTTAAAATATGATCCTACAATATGTATGCTGGTTGATGCTCTGCAGAATATTAGCCAGACTTTTGCAGACCTAGGCTAATAGATAATCCTGTTACAGAGATTCAAGAGATAAGAAAGTTGTAAAGGATCCTTGCATTTTCCAAAGTGTTTTAATTCTCTGATAAGAACAAAGAGGTGTAATTGAATCAGTGTCTGATTGTATCAAAGTTGCCAGGGAGGTGTGACCCCCCCTATTGTTCTCTTTGTGTGTATTGTGTGTAGCCAAATATGGGCATGTGTATTGCCTGTGGCCAAAGAGATGTATATATAGTTCTGCAATAACAAAATAAAGTCAGTATTCATTTGACTCCCAAATTGTGTGTCGTCCAATATGGGAGGTCGGGGATGGTGAAACTGTAGTGCCTCGTGGGTATTTTATCGTATACCAGCGGAGATTTTGGACTGCGTGTCCCAGCTCCGTTACATTTGTTGGCAAGTGGTGGAATTGTTCCCACGGTCAGAAGGACAGCTACAGGAGACACCATTCCGTGGAGTACAGATTGAGGGCAACGCTAGTATCCGTACAGCGCCCCTGGCTACAGCAGGATGGAACCGGCTAGTTTTCGGACAGCGTTCCATGATGAGGATGAGAAGGAGGCCGCGGACTACAGGGAAACAGACAGAATGGAACTCTGGTATGATGCCCTGCAAGATGCCCAATGGCGGCGAGGTGAGAGTCTCCCCAGTGATGAGCAGCGGCTACAGAAGCGTGTGGCGATGCGGATGTATCTATTGGGAGAGCAGCCCCTGGATGAGTGGGTGACAAGACTAGAGACCCTGGTATGGCGAGAGATCTGGCTAGACAACGCATACCAGGCCCTCTGGTGGTATACCGTTCGACTTACCCCCTGGACGGCTGAACACGACTTACCGGAGGGGGATGATTATGATGGCCCGGGTTTATTATGGGATGCCTTGGAGGACGATATTGATCTTGGCAGCACGGAGGGGTCTAGGTTTTGGGACATCTACGACTACCGGATGGGCATGTATGTCTGGGATGATGAAGGCGAGGTGAGCAAAGACATGACCCACCTGGTAACGAGAGAGTGGGAGCTGGAGCAGGACTACCAACACCTGCTCAGCCTTGTGCAGCCCCAACCTACTCGACAAGCAGAACCAGACTTCATTGACTGGTCCTGGGATGACCTCCAGATGGCAGGTAGAGATGGGACCGAGGTCTCTCTACCGGCCCTCCAGGGGGCAGAAGGTGTCGTCCTTCCCCCTCAGCGGCAGTGTGAACCCCAGGGGGCAGGAGGTGTCGTCCTTCCCCCCCAGCGGCAGTGTGTACCTCAGGGAGCAGAAGGTATCGACCTTCCTCCACAGCGGCAGTGGGTACCCCAGGGAGCCGAAGGTGTCGTCCTTCCTCCACAGCGGCAGTGGGTACCCCAGGGAGCCGAAGGTGTCGTCCTTCCTCCCCAGCGGCAGTGTGTACCCCAGGGGGCCGAAGGTGTCATCCTTTCCCCCCAGCAGCAGTGTGTACCCCAGGGAGCAGAAGGTGTCGTCCTTCCCCCTCAGCGGCAGTGTGAACCCCAGGGGGCAGAAGGTGTCGTCCTTTCCCCCCAGCGGCAGTGTGAACCCCAGGGGGCAGAAGGTGTCGTCCTTCCCCCTCAGCGGCAGTGTGTACCCCAGGGGGCCGAAGGTGTCATCCTTCCCCCTCAGCGGCAGTGTGTACCCCAGGGAGCTGAAGGTGTCGTCCTTCCTTCCCAGCGGCAGTGTGTACCCCAGGGAGCTGAAGGTGTCGGCCTTCCCCCCCAGCGTCAGTGTGTACCCCAGGGGGCCGAAGGTGTCGTCCTTCCCCCCCAGCGGCAGTGTGTACCCCAGGGAGCAGAAGGGGCCGTCCTTCCTCCCCAGCGGCAGTGTGAACCCCAGGGGGCAGAAGGTGTCGTCCTTCCCCCTCAGCGGCAGTGTGTACCCCAGGGAGCTGAAGGTGTCGTCCTTCCTTCCCAGCGGCAGTGTGAACCCCAGGGGGCAGAAGGTGTCGTCCTTCCTTCCCAGCGGCAGTGTGTACCCCAGGGAGCTGAAGGTGTCGTCCTTCCTTCCCAGCGGCAGTGTGTACCCCAGGGAGCTGAAGGTGTCGGCCTTCCCCCCCAGCATCAGTGTGTACCCCAGGGAGCAGAAGGGGCCGTCCTTCCTCCCCAGCGGCAGTGTGAACCCCAGGGGGCAGAAGGTGTCGTCCTTTCCCCCCAGCGGCAGTGTGAACCCCAGGGGGCAGAAGGTGTCGTCCTTCCCCCCCAGCGGCAGTGTGTACCCCAGGGAGCAGAAGGTGTCGACCTTCCTCCACAGCGGCAGTGGGTACCCCAGGGGGCCAAAGGTGTTTTCCTTCCCCCCCAGCGGCAGTGTGAAACACAGGGGGCAGAAGGTGTCATCCTTCCCCCCCAGCAACAGTTTACCCTAACCAGGGGAGACACCAATCTCCCAGACGGCGCAGATGGGACCGTGGTCTCTGCGCCCACAGCTTGTCCAGATCCCCAACTACCGTCACTGGGACAACCGGAGGAGGGGGTAAGTACAAATTCCCCTCCCCAGCTAACTTCTAATGTGGCCCCAGGGTTAACAGAGGAAATGTTAACCCCCACTGACCCCCACGTTTCCCTGGCTACTGAGCCGAAATATGTCCCAAGTACCCCAGCAGAAGAGCTGACAGCGGGGCAGAGTGCAGTCGGCCTCTGCCCTCCCTTTGTCCCTTGTACAGAGCAGGATGTCCTGCAGGTGATACCAGCAGAAGAGCTGGCATCATGGCAGAGTGCCGCTGGCCTCTGCCCCTCAAGTCCCCTCAGCGTGTTGCCCCATCACCACAACAAAATATCCAGGTACCTGGTTAGACTTCCCCCCAAAGGGGAGATGTGTGACGAAGTGCCCTTCGCCACTTTGGCTTGGAGAGGACTGTTTGCCAGCCTCCTGCCCTGCGACTATGGCCCTGGTACATATTGCCCTTTGGAACCAGTGTTCGGCCATACCAGAGTGTAAGTCACTCATTCTGGCCCTTTACATACAGGGGGGTCATTCTGTACTTGCCCTGTGTGAACCATGATACCCCAGATAACTGTGCCATGAAGCCCATTCATATAATGAAAGACTATGGGAAAGACTTTAGCTACATGGCAATTGAACTGTGTGAAGAGGATCTGAGCGCTATTCGGTGGTTTTGTGCGCTCAGATCCCAGCTATCTGGGGATATGGGAAATGTGAGTAAATGTGAATTGCAGTAATGCTGATGGGTTGTCAAACTAGAGAATTGACCAACAAATACTTTTGTCCGGACATCCCCAGGCCGATCCGTTGGGATCAGACCGTGTATGCCGGCTTATGGTCACGGGGGAGGTGTGTAGCGGAACCCATCACTGTTTTACCCTGTTTTATGATTATTCTTGGTTAAAATATGATCCTACAATATGTATGCTGGTTGATGCTCTGCAGAATATTAGCCAGACTTTTGCAGACCTAGGCTAATAGATAATCCTGTTACAGAGATTCAAGAGATAAGAAAGTTGTAAAGGATCCTTGCATTTTCCAAAGTGTTTTAATTCTCTGATAAGAACAAAGAGGTGTAATTGAATCAGTGTCTGATTGTATCAAAGTTGCCAGGGAGGTGTGACCCCCCCTATTGTTCTCTTTGTGTGTATTGTGTGTAGCCAAATATGGGCATGTGTATTGCCTGTGGCCAAAGAGATGTATATATAGTTCTGCAATAACAAAATAAAGTCAGTATTCATTTGACTCCCAAATTGTGTGTCGTCCAATATGGGAGGTCGGGGATGGTGAAACTGTAGTGCCTCGTGGGTATTTTATCGTATACCAGCGGAGATTTTGGACTGCGTGTCCCAGCTCCGTTACAGTGACTAATTAGGTTGTACCTTTATTTGCTTCTTAAAATAATTAAAGGGCATGTAAGATTTATGGATTTCACTACGATATATATAAGCTCTATTTTTCTGCCTAAAATATTACAATTATTGCCTGTTTGTGCCTGCTCTCTGTAGCTCATGAATACACAAACTGGTAAGTACAGTGTTTCAAATTAGCCAGTCAGTGACCTCTCTCAAGCAGCATTTTGCAGAATGTTGCAACTGATTGGTTACTATGAAACACAGCACACCCTGTAGTTAAAAGTGCACTGTCTTAATGAGCTGCAGATGGAAATAAAATAAATAAAGAACCATTTGTAAGAATTTAGGCAGAAAAAAATGAACTTTTAAGCACTTCTTAATAAATGAAAGCACACCAAAGTAAACAGATACATAGTTATATTATATTCCTAGTAAAAGCCAGAAACTGTCCCTTTAAGCCTGATTAAAGTTGCTGCTTTTCACTTTTTTTTAAATACTTCTACTCTTTTCTGTAAAAAAAAATATGCTCTGTGCTTAAATAGAGCCCTATTCAATTGGCCGAATCACAATTTAATAAGGCTGTTAATGTGTTTATTGACCTCTGTAAAAATGTGCAGCCTTATTAAATTGTGATTCGGCCAATTGAATAGGGCTCTATATAAGCACACAGCATATTTTTTTTACAGAAGTTTTTAGGTAGTGAACTTCTATCCAAAAGCAAGGCCGAATCGCAATTTAATAAGGATGATAGCCAGGTCACTACATATTATAAGAGACTGAAATCTCAGGGCCTCATTTAATTGCAATTTGGCCAATTGAATAGGGCTCTATATAAGCACAGAGCATATTTTTTTACAGAAGTTTTTAGTTAGTGAAGACCTTGCTTTTGGATAGAAGTTCACTAACTAAAAACTTCTGTAAAAAAATATGCTATGTGTAACGGAGCAGGAACCCGAGGGGCACTACAGTTTCACCATTCCCGACCTCCCATATTGGACGACACACAATTTGGGAGTCAAATGAATACTGACTTTATTTTGTTATTGCAGAAATATTTATACATCTCTTTGGCCACAGGTAATACACATGCACATATTTGGCCACACACAATACACATAAAGAGAACAATAGGTGAGTCACACCTCCCTGGCAACTTTGATACAATCAGACATTGATTCAATTACACTTCTTTGTTCTTATCTGAGAATGAAAACACTGTATACAATAGAATTCCTTTATCTTATGCAGAGTCGCTGTAACAAGATTATCTCCCATGCCAAGTAGCTGTAAATGTCTGGGACAATATTCTGCAGAGCATCAACCAACATACATATAGTAGGATCATATTTTAACCATAATAATCATAAAACAGGGTAAAACAGTGATGGGTTCCGCTACACTATGTGCTTAAATAGAGCCGTTTTATATTTGCTGAATCACAACTTAATAAGGTTGTAAGAATTGTTGGCAGAAAGTAGAAAAATGCTTATTATACTTATTAGCTGCTACTTTGTTTATACTGACCAGTATAAGACCAATTTTGGTATTTTAATCTTGAATGAATACATAGCCACTGACTTACATGAGTGTGATGTCACCCATTGCAGAACAATATGTTATAGCAAAGTGTCAGTTAAATGTCTACATTAAGATTATAAATTGCATGGAAATATATATCTGTTGGAAGAATGTGAGTCTAAGAACAGTATCAGGGAGGAGAACAAGCCACCTGCTTCAGGCCTTATAATGGGGAATTGTGGTAGTGTAAATGTCAATCTTGGTCACTACCTTGTCGTGGTGAAAGGGCTTGGGTATTTCAATGGAGCTGTGAGCTACACTATGTAGGGTCATCCAATATGAGCAGGCCATAGCAGAGAGGTCAGACATAATACAAATAAATGTAAAGTTATGCATCTGGGAAGGAAAAATAGCCATGCAATTTATAATCTTAATGGAGCAAATCTAGGGGTATCAGATATTGAAAGGGATTTGGGAGTGCTTGTGGACAACCACCTAGGTAACAGTGCTCAAAGCCAAGCAGCAGCTGCAAAGGCAAATAAAATATTAGCATGTATTAAGAAGGGTATAGAAGCAAATATAATTCTGCCACTATACAAATCCCTAGTACGCTCTCATTTGGAATATGGAGTAAAATTTTGGGAATCTCAAAATAAAAAGGACATTTTAGAGCTGGAAAAAGTACAGAGAACGGCAACAAAACTAATAAGGGGAATGGAGTGGCTAAGTTATGAAGAAAGACTAATCAAATTAAATGTATTTTCTCTAGAAAAAAGGTGTCTAAGAGGAGATATGATTACCTTATATAAATATATCCAGGGTCAATACAAGGCTGTCAGGTAAGTTTTTTGTGCCCAGAGGTTTTCATCTGACAAGAGGACATCCCTTGAGATTACAAGTAAAAAGATTCCACCTTAAAGAAAGAAAAGGGTTCTTCACAGTAACGGTGGTTAATCTGTGGAATTCACTACCAAAGGAGGTGCTGACAGCGGATTCTAAAGATAACTTTAAAAAGGTAGTGGATATATTTTTTTTAAAAAAGGGCATTAAGAGGGAGTTTTGATCCAGGGAGGAATCCGATGACCAGTATCTGGGGTCAGGAAGGAATTTTATATTTTTTTCCCTTTTGAGACATTTGGCAAAGTTTCACTGCTGTTTTTGTTTTCTGTTTGCCTTCCTCTGGATCAATTAACAATTAATCAGCATATTGCAGATCAGAGGAGATCTAAAAAGGTTGAACTTGATAGACTAAAAGTCTTTTTTCAACCTAAATTACTATGGGCCTCATTCAATTGTGATTCGGCCAATTGAATAGGGCTCTATATAAGCACAGAGCATATTTGTTTACAGAAGTTTTTAGTTAGTGAAGACCTTGCTTTTGGATAACATTTCACTAACTAAAAACTTCTGTAAAAAAAATGCTATGTGCTTATAAAGAGCCCTATTCAATTGGCCAAATCGCAATTGAATGAGGCCCTATGTAATTGTATCATGGCCAACTGGTGAATAAACTGGCAACTCACTCCAATACCTTTGCCAAGAAAACCTAATGGATGCGCACAACTAGAGACATAATGATATGGCAAGATGTGCCTGGAGCGCTGCACTCCATAAGGTCACTGAGAGTCAGACATGACTGAATGCCTACACAACATCAACACTTTTCAATCAGATGCAATTATCTAACAAATACCTATAAACTCTCCTTCTTACCTCTTCCCTCCACAAAATAAAATACACACTCCTTATAAGAGAGCTCTAAAGAAGTGATGGAACAAAGGCTGGATTCTCTACTCATAAACAGTCATCTTGTTAGTTTTTTACATACTTCACAAACAAATGCCCGTTTTTTTTTCTTGAACTACAGTGGCCCTTTAACTAAACTTCACATCTGATGACAGGTTTGATGTAATCATATCCCAGTGCGCCGCTTAACATTTGCAGCACTGTAGCAGCACATAGCTCTACAGGCAGAGAACTAACAGCTCAGATCTCTGGAGTCATTACTCACAGCAACTGAACAACACGCCGTCAGAAGATCCCGCTAAACTGTTTATTTTTAGATCATATTTCAATAGTATAAAATCTAAGTGTGTTTTATCTGTTCTACTATATCTATACATAATCTTACAAAACCATCTGTCAGTGTCCGTTCAATGACAAATAAGCAGACATCATGAATCCAAAGGCTACATCACACTTGTACGTCTAAATTGACTACGGCTAAGTGTGTTTAATGCACTTTCGCATAAAAACTTCATACAAGAACAAGACATGCCACCAAAGCGTTGTAAGTTTAATATTTGATGCTGATGGCAAGTAAATAAAGTTAAAAAGATAACAATATAAATTATGAGCAGGTCAAAGAAATTCCCCGTAGTTTATCAAGTTAATTATCAACAGCCTTATTAAATTGCAATTCGGCTAATTGAATAGGGCTCTATATAAGCACATAACATATTTTTTTTACAGAAGTTTTTAGTTAGTGAACTTCTATCCAAAAGCAAGGTCTTCACTAACTAAAAACTTCTGTAAAAAAATATGCTCTGTGCTTATATAGAGCCCTATTCAATTGGCCAAATTGCAATTGAATGAGGCCCATATTAAATTGTGATTCAGTAAATTTAAAAGGGCTCTATTTAAGCACACAGCATATATTTTTTACAGAGGTTTTTAGTTAGTGAAGACCTTGCTTTTGAATAGAAGTTCACTAACTAAAAACTGCTGTAAAAAATATGCTTGGTGCTTAAATAGAGCCCTTTTAAATTGACTGAATCACAATTTAATAAGGCTGTTAATGATTAACAGTAGTGGTAAAATCACCTTCTGGGTCACCATGTTGTTGTGGTGAAGGGGCTTATGTACCTCAATGAAGCTGTGAGCTATACCATGTAGGGTCACTCCAGATGGGCAGGTCATGGAAGAGAGGTCAGACAAATTGTAGTTCACTGGAGAAGAAACTGGGAACCCATTCGTGCATCTTTGCCAAGAAAACCATATGGATAAGCACAACCAGAAACACAGATAAATGTGCCTGTGTGTTGTGGTCCATATGGTCACCGAGAGTCAGACACGACTGAAGGACAGAACAACAAGTAGTAAAATACACTCTAAAGGGTAATGCTACCAATATGACTCCTTTCTGAATTGATACATTGTCATGGTGAAGGAGCTTGTGTACTGCAATAAAGCAATGAGCTATACCATGTAGGGTCACCCAAGATGGGCAGGTCATAGCAGAGGTCAGACAAATCAGTGTTCGCTGGAGAAGGAACTGGCAACTCACTTCAGTATCTTCTCACTGAAAACCTTATGGATCGGAACAACCAGATACAAGATGTGCCTGACGTGCTGAAGTCCATAGGGTTATGGAGAGTCTGACTCGACTGAATGACTAAACATCAACAACCAATATGAAGCCAGTAGCCATTAAGTACACAAATCTAACAGAGCACTCGATAAGAAGCTATTGGTAAATTGTATTAATTATTTCTAATGTTTATTTTAAAATTACTTAGAAGAATAAAAATACAAATTAATATTGTAAAGTTTTTTTTAATTGGACTCAATATTGTAAATTTCTTCATTATAATAAAGTGATAAATTATATGAAACAAGTTATTCTTTCAATATGTTTAAGATAATAAATCATTTACTTGGGTTGTTTTGAACAGTTTATACAAAGTACATATTTCAAACACATAATGGATGTTACTAAAAGCAATGCCAGCACATACATTATTCATGGAGTTTACTTCAATATTTCATATTAATTCAGAAATATAAAGTATAACATTGTACACTTAAAAGAAAACTGTACAAAGTGTGCCTTAGGCTGTGTTAAAAAAATCATATAGCCAACCTGTATTAATGTCCATGTAGAGATATTGTTTAATTCAATAGACAATGTGCCCGGGAGATGGTACCAAATATAAAGTGATTTGACCATAGAGAAAATAATGTTGTAGGTTAATAAAATATATCAAGACACAGACGAACAACAGGGACTTAGAGAATACACAGCAGCAAAGCCAGTAACACTTACACCAACCACACCATGCACACTGGACTTTGAAAATAAAACCAACGGCAGTCAGCGTGCGCCACGCAAAGATTCAGCAGAGACATAGAGGAGAAAGACACAGGGAAGGGAAAGGGGGGCGATGGTGGAAAGAGACACATGGCAGGTTGCAAGTTGACGAGGCCTGTAATGAGCGGTGAAGTAGATGGGAGGAGAGGCTCGCAATAAGCGCCGAAGGCACTCTGCGCGGGGCTTGCGATGAGCGCCGAAGGTGCTCAGAGGGGGTAGAGCATCGCATTATGTGGCTTCAAATATTATTGGCGTAATTTTTGACGGGAAAGTCGCTAGTACAAATAATATATTTCTAAAGAATACATTTTATTACATTATTTGTTGTTATTATCAAATATAACTATTTCCAAACTCATAACACAGCTGTCATAAACCTGCAATGATCCTAGTTATTCTGAGTCCTGAACCTGAATTTGTCACCTTGAAGGAAATCTAGTTTGGTAAAAATTCATCCTAGATTATTGCAGTCCCTCTTGGTTACATGGGCATAGGAGCCACAAAAAAATCTGAGGGGGATATTAAACTCTACTCCTAGGACAGGAAGCACCCAGTGCAATGCACTGGGGTCTTGCTCTGGAAGGGCCCCATTGCGGCAGTTCCCCTCAAAAATGTTTTAATTTCTTTGTTTAAATTATATATATAAAATAATGTCAACTTACTATGTATATATATATGTGGGTCAAAGCTTTTGTGGGAAAGACATACTGCTCCATAGCACTGGCCCTCTAGTGGCCAAATCTGGTAACAGCAAGTTTAATTTTTGTCATTTTTTTGTGTAAATATGAAATCAGTGTAAGAGTTTCTATCTACTTTGGCTTCAAAGATATGGAAAATAGCTTTGAGGTGTCAGATAAAATTAAAAAACGTGCCATTACCATTTTAATATACAGTATATAGTTACAGAAGAAAATACAATTGATACAATGTTTCACATAGGTTAAAGTTTAACCTTATGAAAATGAAGAATTCTGATTGGCTCTCAATGCTCATGAATTTAGTGGGTGGGGTTTGAAGTTTATTAGAACTTTTAGTGTTGTATGAGGTAGGGATTTTTTTATGAAACTTTTTGATTAAGGTTATTTGGGAAATAAATTAAAATATGAATAAATTAAATTATTTGCTTAGGAATATAAAAAAAAAGATTAGATAGCATGCTGTAGAAATATGAATAATTTAATTTATTAGTGTTAATCTGCCATGTATATTAGTTTGATAAGCAAAAATCCATTGGCCTGAATGAAAGGAGAATGTTCTTTACTTAAAGCAGAAAGAAATGTGCAAAACACAAACAGTACATTTCACCCATCTAAAAAAAAAGTCTTGAATTCAAATATAATTTATACCCCCTTGTAAAGCTATGTGCTCTTTAACATTTCGTTTGCCATAAAAAAATCAACTGCCATGTAACATGTTAGTGATCCAGCTATCACAGTTAAATGCCTGGTTTTCCTTTTATTGCTTAGGTTACCTATAAATCACTTATATTACTTTGTCACCTTGCTGCATTGAGTTTATTGTATGTTTTGTTACTTTCAAACTGGTTATTGGGTGCTATTGATTGCTTCTTGCACTCTGCTGTCATCATACTGCACCATACATTGGGCCTCATTCACATGAAATTCGGCCAATTGAATAGGGCTCTATATAAGCACATAGCATGTTTTTTTACACAAGTTTTTAGTTAGTGAACTTCTAACTAAAAACTTTTGGATAAAAGTTCAATAACTAAAAACTTCTGTAAAAAATATGCTATGTGCTTATATAAAGCTCTATTTAATTGGCCAAATCGCATTTGAATGAGGCCCATAGACATACGAATGTAAAAATACTGTCTCATGCTAGAAACTTCATTTTTTAACCCCTTTGTCAGTAATATACCGAGTGCACCTGGGAGTTTTGCCAATTGAACTTGCTGTAGGCATGCTCTGATACATTTCTAAAATTGCTGAGTGAGTGGTACTGGCTCCTTATAAAAATAGGTGAATGTTGCATAGTTTTATGTGGGAACGCTGTAATGCTACCTGGCCACCTGTTCTTCTCATTGCAGTGTCCGAGTACAGCTGTAATCTCTCCTATCAACAGCACAGCTAATTAAGGACAAGTAAAGCCAAGGTTATGACTTCCATTATATGGCCCAGCTGTTTAGACAAAACACAATGAAGCACTTTTGATGTTGTAACACGAAGACAACACGTCCCTCAGGGGATAATTCAATACATACTTACCTTATGTTGACTACATTACAGAATAAGCACTAAATATAAAATGTTAAGGCTCGAGTAGAACTGGAAAATCCAAATGACCAAACTTCTATTGTATTTTTGAAAAAAAAAAATATATTTAAATAATTCAATAGTTTTAACTTGTCTAGTTTTTACTATAAATATTTCAGTGATCATCAAAAGGTGGTCCTCTGGACTTGAATTCCATCAGACTGTATAACAATAGACTAATAATAGGGCCACAACACCCAGAATGCCCTGCACTGAGGCCATTTGGATGCCAACGTAAGAATGAAAAGGTGATTGTAGGCACAGTAGTATCTTCCATACAATGAGTATGTCCAATTTTAATTTAAATCCTCAACAACAAAAAGAATCATTGAGTATACCTACATATCATAAGCTGACCAGGAGATCCATTATCCTTTAGAATTATTCAATGATTAGCCCTTCCATTGCTGCAAAAGATTCTGGGTGGTGACATGCAAATTAGATTTTAAATAGACCACATTTTTTTTTCTACCCAACTTGATATGTGTCCATTTAGGACACATATCAAGGAGCCTTCACAACATGTACAGAATAAATTCTGGATTATGGGACAATACATGGGCGAAGGAGCCCCCAAAAATCTGGGGGGATAATTCAACTCTACTCCCAAGACAGGAAGCAGGGGGGGATCTACCGCCGGTATACCAGGTGCAATACACTAGGACCCTGTTCTGGGGGGCCACATTGCACCAGTGCCCCTCAAAAACGTTACATAGATAAATTAATGATCAAAGCTTTCATGGGAAAGACATATTGCTCCATAGAGCTGGTGCCATAGAGCTGGTGACAAAGCTGGTAATGCATGATTAAGTTTAATTTTGCTATTTTTTGTGTCCCCTATTCATATAATCTGGTGGGGGGGTTGTTATATATTTTGTATAAATTAGCTTTCAGTTATGCTTATATGGGACTCATCATGAAATGAGTCTAGAAAGAGTATTCTGACCAGACACAAACAGCCTTATTAAATTGCGATTCAGCAAATTTAATAGGGCTCTACATAAGCACATAGCATATTTTTTTTGCAGAAGTTTTTAGTTAGTGAAGACCTTGCTTTTGAATCGAAGTTCACTAACTAAAAACTTCTGTAAAAAAAATATGATATGTGCTTAAATAGAGCCCTTTTAAATTTGCCGAATCGCAATTTAATAAGGCTGAAAGGAAGGTGATTGAAAAGCCTCTCCACTTTATATACAATAAACATAGAAACAAAAACATTTTAAGTAAACTTACATGTCCTGGGAGATCTATTTTTCCATAGAGAGAGAACAGTACTTCCCCTGCTGCTAAGGATTTTGGGTAGGGGCATATAAATGAGCCTTCCAGGACATACCCTCGGATTGGTCTCACAGTCAAAAGATCAGATTCTCAGTTTATTTCTCATCATGCTAATGGTAGATTAGAAACTCTAAACCTTAGCAGCTTTTGATGAATTTAGGCCAAGGCATACAATATATTAGTACTCACACTTCAAGAAAACTAGGCCAGCATTTGTTAGTCTTATTCACATCCAGTATAGCGCTAGGAAACTGGATAAATTCAAGCAGAGAAAATGTATTATGGTAATACAAATATCTAGTGAAAAGAAATTTAAGTAAATGAAAAGAGAAAATGTGTTAAGTTAGAAATCATCGGAGAAACAGAGCTACAGAGTTAGTGCCCCCAGGCATTCAGTACAAACAAAAAGAACTGCTTTCTATTCTTTTATGTGAAAACACTAATCAATTTTCTTTGCAGCAGTGGATCTTTCTTAAGAAACAATTGTTATCCCATGCAAAGAATAATAATGTAAAATTAAAAGATCTAATGCTATAGAAAAAAATAAAGTTTGACTGAATTAATGCATTTTATAGCAACATTTTTATAATTGTTGAATAAAATATAGTATAGCTATTTCTTTTTGTAAGCAGTAAGTGTCATTTGTGACTTACTATTAATGCAGACCCATATTTATCAAATGACTGGTGCAGAGATTTCATTAGGATAGTGCTGTTGTTGGCATTATGAGGTCTTTTTTTAATGAATAGATGCCATAAAGGTATATGTTCTATACATTTATGTTTGTTCACAATTATTATAAAATTTCCTGACTGTGGCCCTCATTCAATTGCGATTTGGCCAATTGAATAGGGCTTTAAATAAGCACATAACATATTTTTTAAAATAAGTTTTTAGTTAGTAAACATCTATCCAAAAGCAAGGTTTTAACTAACTAAGAACTTATTTAAAAAATATATGTTATGCGCTTATTTAGAGCCCTATTCAATTGGCCAAATCGCAATTGAATGAGGCCCTTTGTAATCATACCTATTGACACACATGGGTCCTCATTCAATTCGAATTTTGGCAATTGAATAGGGCTCTATATAAGCACAACACATATTTTTTTTACATCATTTTTTAGTTGTTGAAAACCTTGGTTTTGGATAGAGGTTCAGTAACTAAAAGGTTCTGTGAAAATTTTTTGTATGTGCTTATATAGAGCCCTATTCAATTGGGCAACTCCGGAATTGAATGAGGCTCATGGACTCTAGGGGCCATTGGGGGATCCTGTTGAACCCCACTCTTAAATGCTCTGAAACCCCCAAAGACCTTTTAACCCAAACCTACTCGAAATTACATGTTACAATGGAAATCTACGGGAGAGCTTTCCCAATGTTATTTCCCATAGGCTGTAGGCATGATTCTAATTGGCCCATTCAAAATTCCCTGGCTTGCAGGCCCTCACGTGACTGGCTCACTCTGGAGCCTGGAGAAGCACCAAGCTGGAGCTTCAGACATTTTCCTGGTATTCAAATCCAGTCAATCCGAGAGCCGCTTTCATTCAAACACACCAATAGGAGTGGATTGGGTCTGGAGTAAACTAACAGCAATTTATATGTAAAAGACTATAATCTCATGTTTAGTGTGACTTACTGCATTTTACTATATTATGTATGAAGTATGTATTTGCCCAGCCTTGACTAAGCAGTTTAAATTTAAACAAAAACAAAAAAAAGATTTTTTAATATAGACAGCTTAGATGTATTATCTACTATCTAAATATCTAAATTACCGTTAGAAGATGTAATTTCTACTTTTAGTGTAAATATTCCTACTGGTCTCACATTTCTTGTTGTGGTTTAGTCATTTAGTCGTGACTGACTCTCCATGACCCTGTGGACCACAGCACGCCAGGCACCTCTTGTCTGGTTGTGCTTATCCATAAGGTTTACTTGGCAAAGATATTGGAGTGGGGTTACTGCTGTTTTTTGGCTCCAAAATACTAATTAAGCATGTGTTGTGTGTCTCGGTGGTGACCAAAGCAATGACCACCAATATTGTTATTCAGTTAGAACTCCTCCCCCATCCTTATCATGTACTCTAATCTGTAAGTTACCATACAGAGTTGCACTATAGCAGTAAAAGCAATGCTGTATTTCTCAGGAATTATTTACTATAGCAAAAAAAGTTTAGCACAATATATAGCCAGTATTTCATGCTCTTTAAGATGTAACTTACAGCCTCCAGAAGCCTTTGATCTTTCACTTCCACAAGGCTAAAATCGCAAATCGCTATTCAGTTGCTCAGTTTCCCCAAGTCTGCAAATGTATTCACACCCGTAAACGGCATATGAAGAAAATCCTACGAGTGCTACAGGGGTCGCAAGGGGGTTAAACACCTGTTCGTAGCACTGTAAATGCAAATAAAAAATCAATCCTGCACTGTAAATAACGGGGAAATTCATGATAGACATTAGAATTAATTGCACAAAAGTCTCAAGCCCTCAAATCGGCAGGAAATAATATTTATTTTTATGTGTTATTTTGGGGTTCTATCAATCTCGGGAATCAATGAGTTAATACATATCAGGCCATCCACATGGACTAGAACAGTATTGGCATTCCTTTTCATGATTCTTAATTTTGAGGGTTTGCGAGTCTGGTCGCACATCGGACCCCCGACCCTAATTGATTGACATGTAATCTCTGTGGTTTACTGCCATAACAATGATAGTCTATTGGCTGATTTGAAATGGGCAGTTACGGGCTTGCTGAATTGCTCAGGTTCCCGCCCAGAACTGCTCAGCACCAGTGCATAGTTTACGGTTTTCGCTTGGGGCCTGTAACTTACGGCCTTGAGCAATTGAATAGCATCGTAATCAGAGACTATTGGGAGCCTGTAACTCACTTGCAGACATTCAGCTGTCTGCAGTCAAGTTGCTGCCTTGGAATTGAATGTGGCCCTTTGACATCAAACAAGTACATGGCATACATAGAATAACGGGCCTCATTCAAATGTGATTTGGCGATTTGAGTAGGGCTCTATATAAGCACAGAGCATATTTTTTTTACAGAAGTTTTTAGTTATTTAAGACGTTGCATTTGGATAGAAGTTCACAAACTAAAAACTTCTGTAAAAAATATGCTGTGTGCTTATATAGAGCCCTATTCAATTGGCCAAATCGCAATTGAATGTATGTGGGCCCATGTTACAGATAAGTCTGTATGGGCCTCATTCAAATGCTATTCGGCCAATTGAATAGGGCTCTGTATAAGCACACAGCATATTTTTTTACAGAAGTTTTTAGTTAGTGAACTTCTATCCAAAAGCAACGTCTATACTGACTAAAAACTTCTGTAAAAAAAATATGCTCTGTGCTTATATAGAGCCCTATTCAATTGTCCAAATCGCATTTGAATGAGGCCCTGAGTAAGTTGTGTTACCTCTTTATTTAAGAATATATTAACGACAAGTCACAATACTTTTTTCATGCATTTAAAAGAACATGCTTGAAACATTACCAAAGTTGTGTTTTGCATGAAAAAATATTAAGTAAAGCCTGTTTAAATTTCCTTGAACGAAAGTGCACAGAGCATACATACGCCTGTAGATTTCACTGGCAGATAAGCATGACTAATAGAACTATATAACTATCATTGGGGGACAAGCCCCAAATTAGTTCAAGTTAAAGTTATTTTTTTGTGCTTTGAGAACATCATTGTTAAAAACAAAATAAACAGTGGTACAATATCAAATACCCTCCTTCAGGCTCAACAACAAAAAATGCCTTCAGTGTCCCTGAAAATAAAAGTATATTGATTGAACTGAGTCAACTGACAATATTTTTTGACTTAAGTGGTCCTTTAAAGAGCCAAAACACACAGGGCATGGAGTCAGTCTATAAAACGGACCATTTCTATAAAGGAAAAAATAACTTTATTGATATTTTGTTTAAAATAGCAAACAGATGACAAAGGGCCAAGTATTGATCTGTTCTGAGTGATATGTGGCATTAAAGCCTTTTTTGTAGTCTCCTGCTACAACCCAAAGAGCTCAGTTATTTGTGGGAAAACAACGTACAACTAATCATCTATACTCCCGTTGAGAAGTAATAACATAATTTTGGAACACGGAGATAACATATTAATAGATCATTATGTTTTCCTTTTTTTATACATTTCAAATTGAGAATTATGGCTCTTTATGTTGTCAAAGTTTTCCTGTTTTTACCTTTTTTTAATCTAACACATATTGCTTATATCAGAAATATGCATTACATTGAGTCATTCTGTACACATAGATTTATATAATATTTTAAAATAAAACTTTGTTTTCCACACCCCCAGAGTTGCTTACATAGGCACAGTTTACCTACCAATAGAAACACTGCATTTGGGTACAGATGTTAACTCTTTACTAATCTTCAAGCCAACAGCAGCACAATGCAGAGTTCAACATAGCAATATCTGACTCCTCCTTGCTTCCATGTGCAGGAGACTACACATCCCACGATTACAGAAACTGCCATCACTGATTGATACAATGTATTAGCTGCCTGTGATTGGCCAAAACTGAATATGGATTTTATGCTATTTTTTAGCAGGGTGTTATCTCTGAAAATTGACTGCTTGCAAGCTCAAGAGATTTAGCAAACTTTTGGGGAAGTATAATAATGTTTATTTTGGTATCTATTCATGCAAATACATGTTTTCATACACTACTGATTTTCCTCTATAAGACGCATTCATAATCCAGGAAAGCTAAATATGATTTTAATGCTCTTTACATAATGGTATACAAGATATCTGAGACATTCAATAAAGAAACAAAAGTGCATAAGAAAACTGCTATGCAGTCTTGTAAGTTTTAAAGCTTTAATTCTGCGATGGTCCATCCTCAGACATGATGGGGATCTGACTGCTCCTAAAAATCAATAGATATAGACAGACAAATACAAACAGTATTAATTGCGCCTTGGCAACAATCTACCTAATTAATACTGCATTATTCTATTCAATGTCACTAAATAATTTATAAAATATATTTTAAAGCAGTGGAATCCAAATAATTACATATATATATATATATATATATATATATATATATATATATATATATATAAACATATACATATATATAAAAATAAATATATATATATATATAATTTTTATTTTTTTCCGGGAAACCTTTGATTAAGGATTGAACTCTTTTTGAACCTGACTCAAAGAATCGCTGGTGAGAAATGCATTTACATAAAGTACCAGACATTCAGGAGGCAATTTTGCTTCTCTCTGCTCCATCCTTTATTTGCACAGCAATCAAAATTTCAGCACGATTACCATCAAGCTGAGATAACTATCACACTCTTGTTTCCAGCAACACAATAATATAAACACAAAATATAATGATTCATCGACAGATAATGCTTCATCATAACATCCCCCGTATCTGCTCATTAAACTTTAAAACAATATTAGTTTGAGATGTGGAAATATTATATAAAAACTCACTGAAGTCCCATATTTACCATATGCTCTTTTGAAATGCTATAATTAATATCAAGCCGAATGCAATCAGCCTTAATGGATCACTGTGATTATAGTCTTAAAATTTGTCATTTCGAAGAACACACCCTCTGATTTATTATTTTGTTTATGCAAATATGCAGTGGCAGGGCTACCTCGTTATATATAATGTCTTATATATATATATATAGTAAATAAATAGTGCATTTGTGTTTACTCTTGAATATGCAAAATAAGTTTAAAAACAGATTTCCTCTTTATATTCGTTATTTTGCCCACCATACATGCTTCTTGAGATCAGATTCTGCTTCCTGGGGTCAGGATCTGCCCCTCACCTGGTGACCTGCCGTCCACCATGCCCCTTGTGTCAGAGTCTGCCCTCCAGCACCACCCCAGCCGCCGCATGCCCTGGCTCACCTCCCCAGCCCAGCCTTGCTCCCTGCTGCCTCCTGTGCCTGGATGGAGCTGTCGGAGCAGGGGCTGTGTAGGCATCAGCCAATCAGCATCACTGAAACAAGGGGGGTGGGCGCAGCCTCTGCCTCTTGAATATACAGTCATTGGCAGCGGAGAGAAGAGAACCAGGCTGGAGAGTAAGAGACTTTTTGTTGCAGGGTGCAGTGTTGGGCCCCCTTAGAAGCTTGGGCCCGTAGCTATCTTGGCCCCTGCGATTATGCTGCTGCGGAATCTACTATTTTCGCTTTAAAAGATAAATTTCCTAAGGTGGGAGGAGACTTTGATTGAACAGGAAGTTTCTGTCTGCACAATTAGATCAGCAGGACTAAAATTACATTCATTAGTTTACAAATCCACATGACAGCAGCAGGCAAGAAAACTAAATGCAGTAAAGAATAATTGACTCTAAAAGTTGTAAAATGTAAAGACTGTGGGCCTCATTCAATTGCAATTTGGCCAATTGAATAGGGCTCTAAATAGGCACATAGCATATTTTTTTAAAGAAGTTTTTAGATAGTGAAAACCTTGCTTTTGGTTAGATGCTTGCTAACTAAAAACTTCTTTAAAAAAATATGTTATGTGCTTATTTAGAGCCTTATTCAATTGGCCAAATTGCAATTGAATGAGGGCCTATGTTTATTGAACTTGTTTGCTTTCTAAAAACTTGTGGCCCCAGTGGTCCTCTAAAAATAAAAGACCACTCTAATGGTTTGGGTTTCTAAAACTAACTAACAAAGAATATAAAAAAAAATCAATGTATTTTGATTAACAAAAGGTGATCTTTTGTGGGGAAACTTACACTAAAAATAACTAGGCTGTAGTCCCATCTTTAACAATCTGTGTGAGTGTTAAACATATTTTCTCTATACTCGGCAATCAAAGCTGTGCAGCAATGAAGCAGCTGCAAAAAATAGATCCATACATGGGGCCTCATTCAATTGTGATTTGCCCAATTGAATAGGGCTCTTTATAAGCATAGAGCATATTTTTTTTACAGACGTTTTTAGTTAGTGAATACTTTGCTTTGGAATAGAAGTTCAGTGACTAAAAACTTCTGTAAATAAATATGCTGTGTGCTTATATAGAGCCCTATTCAATTGGTCAAATCGCATTTGAATGAGGCCCATGATTTGCCTTCAGATGTATGGAGCTCCAGTCTAAACATTGTGGGAAGACCAACAGCCTTATTAAATTGTGATTTGGCCAATTGAATAGGGCTCTATATAAGCACACAGCATATTTTATTTACAGAAGTTTTTAGTTAGTGAACTTCTACCCAAAACCAAGGTCTTCACACAAAAAAAAACTTCTGTAAATAAAATATGCTCTGTGGTTATATATATATAGAGCCCTTTAGAATTGACCAAATCACAATTTAATAAGGCTGCGGGTTTTCAAAATCTCGTTGCTTTTAGGTTATCCTTGAATCAATCCTGAAAAATGACATGTTGTTAGTGTTGCAGTTTTATCCAAATGAGCAGTTCCCAAATACTAATTTGTTTGATGTACTAATTAGTATCACTTTCTCTTTGTCTGCCTTTATGGTGGACAAACCAATGCTATTAAAAGTTGATCCCCCACTCTCAAGTACACCACAAAGTAGCATGTTAAGCCGCACGTTAGAATAAAGGAGCTACACAATCAGTGTTGGATATCTCAGGAATTATTAATATTAGAGAAAAATGGCTAGTACAACATATAGTCAGTTTTTATGCTTTTTACGAACAAATCAATTTTCCTGTTGGGATGACGTTGTTTATTTAACTATATGAAAAAATAGCATATTGTGAAATCCGTTTCTTCATAAAAACATGCAACCAGAATATAAGAATACTTTATTAATCAGTTTAATGTTGTAATATTTGATCTTTTATATTGTTGTGGAAACAAAAGGATATCATGCAGTTGTTATATTTTTATTTTATATGCAAATTGAGCTTTTATCCTACTAACATGTAAGGTTCCATGTATAAGGAGCTGAACAGATGGGCAAGAAACAAGGACAGGTGGATAAACAAAGATCAGTAGGATTCTGCCACTATGTCTGTGCCACATTAAAACCAATTCAAGTTTTTATCTCAATCGCTGTGCATGAAATTATAGTGCAGCAATCCCAAATGTGTTTCATAATAAAGTAGTTTCCATAGAAAATATATTTAGTTAATAGTTGATATTAAAGGGACATGGAATGATCTATTTCTTTGTTGCTCCAGAAAGCGGGTATATGATGTGTCAATGTGTGTTTTCTTTTTCAAAGTTGTCAGAGCACAAAAATGTATTCAGAAATATAACTGCTCTTGGGGGCTTGCCTCTGCCAGTAAAGGATATCTACAGACAAAAGAATGGTCTCCGCAATTAGTTCCAATGACGTTTAAACAGTTTTACTTAATATTTTTCAGTGAAAAAAATGTAATGTTTAAAGTGTGCTCTTTTAAATGCATAATTTGTTTTCATGGATTATGAAAACATCTGTTAGAGGAGAATCGGCCGTGTATGCAAATATTTTTTGTATGTAAAGATACCAAAATAAACATTATTAAACTTACCCTAAAGTTTGCTAAATCTCTTGGGTTTGCAAACAATTGATTTTAAGATGTAACACCCCTGAACATCCCTGTTAAAATTAGCATAAAATTCATAATTTGCTTTGGCCAATCACAAAAAGCTATACAATTGATTCAATCTGTGAAAACAGTTTGTACAGCAAAGCATCATGTGATATATAGTCTTGTATTAACCCTGCACAAATAATCAAGGAAGTTCTGTAGATCTTTGCAATGTGCTTCTTTTGGATTGAAAGTTAGTATAAGGTTAAAAACTGAACTGAAATGAGTGTTTCTATTGGTAGGTACACTGTGCCTATGTCAGCAGCTCTGGGGTGTGGAAAACAATTTTAATTTTAAATAAAATAAGTATGTGTGTGTATAGAAGGACTCAATGTAATGTGTGTTTCTGATATAAGCAGCATATGTTAGATTAGAAAAAGGTAACAACAAGGAAACTTAGATATACCTTTAAATACTTGAAAAAGCAGTTGTGTTCCATGTCCTTTAAAACTATTTACTTTTCCATTTTCCTAATTTGCATATGAATATTCAATGTATTGCAATACCTTTAAATGGACAAACATTTTATTTACAACGTCAAGCTTTTGAGAGGTACACCTCTCTTTATGAAGTCAGAAGTGATACTGTGATTGGTATCAGTACTGATTATAACTTGATAAAGAGAGGTGCAAGTCTTGAAATGTTGTCATTGTAAATAAATCATGAATCCAATAAAAGTTATCACTATATTCTGCAATGCTCTGATTATTTTTCTGGGTTTCTGGACATTCATGGCTACTCCTCTCTTTATAATCTAACCTGCACAGAAATAGCTCTTCCATAATAAACAAGCTCTCCTTTTTGCATTCACTGCTGCAGGGTATTGTTGCTGATTTGAAATATAAATGCAAGGTCCCATTGAACACAAACTGTTTCATATGACAGAGCACACTAAGAAAAGCTTAAAAACTTCTGAAGGTTGCCTAGATGACAGTTATTTTTCCAAGTCTGGATAGATACGGAGCTGTCATTTAACATGTTTTCATGTGTTCTTTATGTCAGAATTAGAATTCTGAGCCTGCAATCTGACTGGACCTGATTTGAGCTCCTCAGATTATATTCTAACCCATTCCTGGCATAAACAACACCGAAAAGCAAATGAAATGACAGCTCCTTGTCTCATTAAACACGGAAGAGTGAAATAAAAAAATGCACCCTGTTCTAGAGCTTTTAGTCATCGCCTTTCATACAGTAAATAATGATCTTTAGGTTGAACCTCTCATGTAGGCAGATGCTTGGCCAATTACAACTGGTTCATGTGGACATCCTTGACCTTTCAGTGGTGTCACACTATGATGGAGTAGATTAAAATAACTTTTGTCATAGCACTAGAAGTTTCTTCCATTTTCCTTCTTATATAAAACAAATATATTTTATGTTTTGACTAGTAAGTCCTTGGCCATAGAGCCTTAAAGGACGAGGTGCTCATATTTTTAACATTACACTCTCTTACCTTGAAAATGTGCATCCTTTTTTTATAATGTAAATAAAAAATAATACACCTTAAAATTTATCACTTTTTATATAAATTTGTGCTGCCGTGGAATCTGCCATTTTGATTTCCTGAGATGGGAGGAGACTTTTAATACACAGCAAGTTTGTATCTGCACACTGGGAAAGTGACAGTAACTAATGCCAATGTTACTAGCTAATGGGAAGCTTATTCATTTATAAGGGCACAGCCACCTGAGGAATTAACGGCCAGATGCAGCCAAGTAAACATAACAAAAAAATGCAGCAAAGAATAAATTAATATAAAATTAGCAAAATGGAAAACTTCCATTTAGTTTTTTGCCCCATAATACCATTTTGCCGACTTTGGCCCCCATTTAATTCAAAGCCCGTAATTACATTCACACTGCACGTATGTCTGTGGGTTGCAAATTTGCTACAGTTACTGATGTATTTAATTGACTCAAACTCACAATTACAGACTCAAAGGCACCACACGCAAACCATGCACCCATACATAGCAATTCAGGGCATGATCAATTAAGAAAGCCTGTAAGTTACAATTTAGACAGAGACAATAGTAAATGAGACCGTCATCATGACGTCAGTAAAACATGGGCCCTCATTCAATTGCAATTTGGCCAATTGAATAGGGCTCTAAAAAAAGTTCACTAACTAAAAACTTCTTTAAAAAAAATATGCTATGTGCTTATTTAGAGCCCTATTCAACTGGCCAAATTACAATTGAATGAGGGCCATGGAGTTTAAACTACAATCAATTAGTGTTTAGAAGTTTGATATGTGATCATACTCACAATCCAGCAATGTAGAAATCAATAATAAAATCAATAAATCAACTGTTCTAGTCCAAGTGGGTGGCCTGTAT
Organism: Discoglossus pictus; assembly: GCA_027410445.1. NCBI lineage: Eukaryota > Metazoa > Chordata > Amphibia > Anura > Alytidae > Discoglossus > Discoglossus pictus. The sequence continues at coordinate 29,296,486 of CM050173.1, read as the reverse complement.
TAACTTCTTTTTTTTCTGGATCAATATAATATGAAAATAAAACCTTAAAAAAAAAAATGATCTTACAGATTTGTGTGTTTGAGACTGTTGTGCAATTAATTCCAATGCCTTTAATTGCTTTCCCAGTATTTTTAAGTACAGTAGGGTGTTTATATTTGCTTTTATAGTGTTATGAACAGGTGATAAACTGACTTGTGAATTCTATAGAGCACTCATAGAATTTTTTCATACATTTGCCATTTACAGGTTTGAAGGCAAGTGCGGGCTTGTTGAATTGTTGTAATTAAATACGGATTTTGCGTCTTTAGCACTGGTAACATTTGCGGAGATAGGACGGAGTTACGTTTTTGACAACACCATAGTGTTGTTGAATCTGCAACTCTCAAATGAAATGCGAGTAGCTAAAAGTAGCCAATTAAATATCAGTAACATTTACCTCAGTAACATTTAGCTCTATTACGGGCTCAAGTAATTGCAATTTGGACAATTAATAGGGATCAATCATGTTTAGTTAAAGAAAAGATCAAAAAAGATGACCACGGTGTTTCATAGGGGCTTTAAAATAATCAGTCTTCCCATCTTCCACATATTTTTTCTCTCTTTCTTTATATATATATATATAAATTAGTTTCTTTTTATCTACAGTTTTGTATGTTGCCACCTTAAACTTTATGTATGGACATTGCATATTTATGTATGGACAGTGCAAGACACTTATGATAATGCTGTGTTGACAGTTGTGTTAAAATGTGTTACAAAAATACCAATGGCCAGTACATTGTGTGTTGCAGATCTTACTTTGTTGCTAAAATGGTTAAAAGTCGTGACTTTCCAGCTTACAATTACATTCCAACTGCTATATTCTAAAATACATAATTTTCTTAATTGTCAAAATGAAACACTGTGTGCAAATGAAATTAAATCTTTTTCTCTACAAATGCAGTATATCAAACCATCTCATCTCACTTAATGTCGGCTTCTTCGCACAGAAGCACACCTTGTAATATTTATTATGCTAGGTCAGCTAATTGAGTCTTGTTGAGAAAGTCCATTGTGATAGTCATGCACTTAAGGTATTTTGCATCGATTGTAGACATTACCGGGGCCATCTTTCTAATTAATGGCTCTAGGGAAACCAATTTGGGATGTAATTAGAATATACAAGAAGAGAAAAGACGTTCTTGAAGAATTATTATGAAGGCATATTAAATGATCGACAACAGTGCTTGTTTTTTTTTCAAGTAAAAACTCAGTGGTTCATTACAAAAGCTGAATGCAAATGTTGTCAGGATTATGTTAGCAATATATGCATCAAAAGCTATTGGATAATTATAGACATTAGAAATGTATTTTTATAGTTGATAGTTAGTCAATCTATCTATCTATCTATCTATCTATCTATCTATCTATCTATCTATCTATCTATCTACAACATATATCTATCTATATCATCTATCTATCTATCTATCTATCTATCTATCTATCTATCTATAGCATTTATCTATCTATCTATCTATCTATCTATCTATCTATCTATCTATCTATCTATCTATATATCAGTCTATCTATCTATCTATCTATCTATCTATCTATCTATTTATCTACAGTATCTATCTATCTACAGTATCTATCTATCTATCTATCTATCTATCTATCTATCTATCTATCTATCTATCTATATGTCTATCTATCTATCTATCTATCTATCTATCTATCTATCTATCTATCTATCTATCTATAGCATCTATAGCATCTATCTATCTATCTATCTATCTATCTATCTATCTATCTATCTATCAATCTATCAATCTATCTATCTATAGCATCTATCTATCTATCTATCTACAGTATCTATCTACAGTATCTATCTATCTATCTATCTATCTATCTATCTATCGATCTATATATCTATCTAGCTAGCTAGCTATCTATCTATCGACAGTATATATCTACAGTATCTATCTATCAATCATCTATCTATCTACAGTATCTATATATCTATCTATCTATTTATCTATCTATAACCTGTGTTTTTAGCTGCTTCACGCGTCCTGTTAGCAGCATCCCAAACCATATAATTTACTCTAAACTGGAAGCAAGTCATCCCAAAGCCTTGCATGGAGGTGCATCTCGATCCAGGACAACTGACATGAGTATATGATGCAAGCATGTTACCATTAATGTCTCTGTTTAAAAGTATTAGTGCAAGGTTTATCAATCCTAGAATTCTGTTTGATGTTACCCAGACTATAATCCACTAGACTCCCCATTTATTTGGAAACGACAATCATCCCATGCACCAAACATGTTCATTATATTAAACGGAGAGACAAGTCTTTCTTTTTGTATTTTTACCATTTCCCTAGTTTCTCAAGAATACTGCTTTGTCACAACATCCCTATTGTTTATATGGATTTCTGAATCTCCAAAAAAATGTGTGAACTTCAAAAATATTAGAATACATTATATATTCTGGCGTTCATCCTGTTGTCAGCTGTAAAACTGTCCCATGTGCATTTGTCTCAAATGTTTATACAACTGTCATCCAGATATACACCCACCACCGAACCCATTGCAGATACTTCACCTCATCCTCTGCCCCATCCCTCTGTCCCTTCTACTTTTTTACTATTTTCTTCACTTCTCTTTCCTAACAATATCAGACTACAGCATTTTTTTCTTTTAATTAAAACCACCAGCATCTATCTATCTATTTATCTACAGCATCCATCTATCTATCTATCTATCTATCTATCTATCTATCTATCTATCTATCTACAGTATCTATCTACAGTATCTATCTACAGTATCTATCTATCTATCTATCTATCTATCTATCTATCTGTCTGTCTGTCTGTCTGTCTGTCTGTCTGTCTGTCTGTCTGTCTATCTATCTGTCTGTCTGTCTGTCTGTCTGTCTGTCTGTCTGTCTATCTATCTATCTATCTATCTATCTATCTATCTATCTATCTACAGTATATATCTACAGTATCTATCTATCTATCTATCTATCTATCTATCTATCTATCTATCTATCTATCTATCTATCGTATCTATCTATCTATCTATCTATCTATCTACCTATCAATCATCTTTATATCTACATTATCTATTTACAGTATCTATCTATCAATCTATCTATTTATCAGCAAATATACAAATTATACACTTATATTTTTGAATGTTTTATGCTCCAAACATTTGAATTCAAGAACTAAAATTACAACTATGTTATATATAATTACTGGATCCTTTTTGGATGCTGTTACAAAAATCATGTATACAAATCTTTTACTACAGTGTCCAGCACTGACTCAACGAACACATAAATAACTCATTAAAATGGATACAAAATCCAGCATTAAAACAACAATATTGCTTTACCTTATTGGCATTTTTCTCACCTATAAATCAGAAAGACAGTATTCTAGTAACTGTATAGATGTAATTGAAGCTTTAATTAAATAACAGTTTACTTACATCTCTCTGGCAGACAATCTATAGCCACCTTGGATTCATTACCAGGATACAATATCCGGCCTACAAGTTCTGCTCCGTAGTTCCTGTGTCCAGCTGTGATTTGTACACATTCCCTTTGTTAACGGCTTAAAGCACTTTTCATGTTAAACCTATTTTTTAGTTTACCATTTATTAACATAAATATACATGTGTAAACAACAGCAAAGCAAAGCTTTAGGCTAAAAAATATAACAATAAAAAAAATCTTATGAATGGCCACAGCTCTAACCAGCCTTACACATACAATTTGTTTAATGCAATATTACAGTTACATAGGGCCTCATTCTATTATCGGCCGTAAATCGTCAGCAAAGCTGCGATTCCTTGCGGGGGTTCTGTTATCTCGCAATTCTATTATACGGCCCCGCAAGGATCTCCCCTTACGGCCGGCCGCATATCTTGGAACCGGCCGTAAGCTCAGAAATCTTTAAAAGCAAAAATAAATTCAAGACGGCACTGTACAGCTCTGTAAATGCTAGGGATCATAATGGGGGACATGAGGATTAATAGCAACCCCCTCTCAAGCTTGCACATCAGCCCAAATCCAAGATTACATTAACTGTTTATTTTCCGGCCGCAGCGTGGGCGGGTCTGAGGTGCTCCAAGCCCTCTGGACTTTTTCCATGGATATTTGATATAAATTCAAAAAAAATGTATTTACGGATTTGAGTGTAGGGGAATGTTGTGCTATGAATGCTAACACCTACAATCACTTTATAGTCTCCTCAGAGTGCAGGATGGCTTTATTTCTGCTTTATAATGTGCTTAATTGTGTGCTAGCGGGACCTTTTTGCTGCAAGTAAGCTGCGGCTCGGTTTTAGCCTTGCAGAGAGGGTTCCCGGAGCAATAGAATTGCAACCGGGCTTTTCTTGCGGCCGAAACTCTTGCGGCCGTTTAAGATTAAAGGCTTTCCTCCGGCGCGTGCGGCCGCAAGGGATAACAAGGCGCCGGCCGCAAGCCTCCCGGAGTCCCTGTCCGGAAGGGAATAGAATAGGCAAATAGCTTGCGGCCGGTCCTTGTGGCCCCGCATCTCCTACGGCCGATAATAGAATGAGGCCCATAGTATTTAAGGTTGAAAAAAGACTTTCAGTCCATCAAGTTCAACCTTTTAAGATCTCCTCTGATCTGCAATATGCGGATTAGCTATTAATCAATTAGTTGTAAAAAAAATAATCAAAAAATAATCAATTCCGTCCTGATCACAGACACCGGTGACCGGACTTCTCCCTGGATCAATACTGCCTCTCTAATTATCCATAATAACCCTGAATTCCCTTTTTAATTAGAAATAAATCCAGTCCCCTTTTAATGTTATCTATCGAATCCGCTGTCACCACCTCCTCTGGTAGAGAATTCCACAGATTAACCACCCTTACTGTGAAGAATCCTTTCCTTCCTTAAGGTGGAATCTTTTTACTTCTAACCTCAAGGGATGTCCTCTTGTCAGTTGAAAACCTCTTGGCACAAAAAGCTCCCTTGACAAATCTTTATACTGACCCTGGATGTATTTATATAAGGTAATCATATCTCCTCTTAGACGCTTTTTTTCTAGAGAAAATATGTTTAATTTTGCTAGTCTTTCTTCATAACTTAGCCCCTCCATTCCCCTTATTAGTTTTGTTGCCCTCCTCTGTACCTTTTCCAGCTCTAAAATGTCCTTTTTATGAAGTGGTGCCCAAAATATGCATATATAATGTTTCTAGAATATAAAAATTATATATATATAATATATATTTATATATTTGTGCTCGAGTTCCTCTCTCGCCTCGCCTCTTCCGTGGGTGGGTGCCCTCAGCTGCTTCATACATGGTCAGTCCCTCTCTAGCCCCGCCTCTTCCTTAGGCGGGGCTCTCTGCAGCTTTATAAGTGCTTCCTGTTTGCACCTCAGCTCACTTGGCTCTGTCCTTGCAGGGTAATGCTGCTCCTGTTTGTTTTTTGGCCTTTTCAGATATCTCACTTGAGCACCTCTGCTCATTCTGACTCTACGTTCTGCAGTTTGCTTCTCAGCTCTGTTATCTACCTATGCCTGTTCATGGTTTATTTGCTTCTCTAATCCATTTTCAGCTTTCTCATTTCAGTATTTATGCATATCTCCTCGTAACTGCTTTGCCTTGCAGCTTCTATATTTCCTGCCTTCAGCATCTGTGCATATCTCCTTGTAACCACTTTGCTGGCCCGAAATGGCACTCTCATTGCTGGAGAGCGATGGTTCCTCTCGAGGTAAGTTATCCTGACTTCCTTAAGCATTCCTACTTCAGATCTGGGCCTGAACCTACTTGTCTATGCCCTTGTCCACATCCAAGTCAGCACTTTGGCTTCCTTACTCCTCATTCACGTGGCTTCTGGCCCCTATCAACTAAACTTCTACCCTCCTTAAGCTCTCCTATCGGCCTTCTCCGAGCATCACTTCTGTCACCTAAATACTATGCAGAGCCTCCTGCCGTGCAGTTTCTGGCTCCTTTTCTTGCCCGAGAGGGCACTCTCATTGCTGGAGAGCGATGGTTTCTCTCGAGGTAAGTTATCCTGACTTCCTTTACGCTTTCCTACTATAGTTCTGGGCCTGAATCCACTTGTCTATGCCCTTGTCCTTGTCCAAGGGAGCACTTCGGCTTCCCTACGCCTTATTCAATTGGTTTCTGGCCCAGATTTACTAAACGTCTACCCTCCTTACATTCTCTACTCTGCCCTCTCTGGGCACCACTTCCGATACCTCCATAAATCCTACATTCGCCTTCGCTAGGCTCCGCCTCAATCACGCTTTTATAGTCGCACTTGCCTTCGCTAAGCATCATCATACTCACAAGCCCCACATCAGCCTTCGCTAGGCACCACCACCATCACTCCTTCTCCTACGTCCTACACTAGCCCTCTCGTCTATCGCCTCTAATGTCTTTTCATGTATCGCCTAATACGCTTTCCCTCCAGTAGCCTCCTCCTCAGTCGCTGCTGATCCTGGGGTTATCAGCAGTTTGTCACTCCTCTCTGAGACCCACCTTCAGCTCACTAGCGACCTCATCCACTATCGCTGCTGTTCCTGGGAGTATCAGCTGTCCTTGCTTTCGCACAAGGACTCATCTGGCCCTCTGAGCAGGCCGGATGTCCGGTAGCACCCCGAACTTTTCGGCTACCCCTCACCACATTATTCCACTTGTCCGATAGGGCATTCCATAGCCAGAGGGCCATGGTTCTTATCGCTACCCTGATCGTTCGACAGTTGGGAGAGGGCCCCTCCCACGAATACCAGATAACATTGTTTACCTGGCCACATATATAAAACAGAATATATGAAGAGTTTAAATTGTATTCTAAGTATAAAAGTAATGTATTGCTGTAAAGCTGTAAGTTAATCTTGATATAAAATAAATTATAATGTACTGAGAGCCCCATTAAATTCCGCTAGCGTGTAAAACCATAGCTCGTAATGTAGCCCGCAAGACATGCGGCTATTAAATTGGCCCTGTAAAGCAAGCTGCTACCCATCTGCGAGTTATGAGCGAGAAAAGTCTATGGGGCGTGGAACGCGGAACTTCGCAGCCGCAAATCATTTTTTCTGTCAAGCCCGTAACTGTTATGTTTCCAATCATGGTATTAAATTGCAACTAATTCACTGGCGTACAATCCTGTAACTCGAAAATGGAGCCAAGAAGCCAACGTGTGCTAGAGAGGACCCGCAAGGGGGGTAAAGTCCAACTCGTAGCACTTTAAATGCACAAATACACACACTACTGTAAATATAATAAAAGTGAAAGTGATGCTAGGGCTTAGAATTAATAGCACACCATTCTCAAACTCGCAAATTTCATGTTTAAATACTCTATTTCATGTTTAGTTTCCTTGTTATATCGATCCCGGCAATCAATGTGTTAATACATATACTGTAACTTGCATGTGATAAAATATAATATTTACGGTTTTATCAATATTGCATTATGCCTGGAATGTGGATCCGATCGTAACTCGTATTTGAAACCCGTAAGACTTTGAAAATCCCACCTCCATTTTTCAACAACGAAATTAAGATGATCTCATTTGCCATTGGCTCCATCTAAACCCGTAAGTACGGTTTGACTAACTCATCACTCGCATTCAACGTTCAACAAATGGTTTACGGGTTCGCGTCTCAAGCCCGTAACTCGCAGCTCGCTCTAATTTAATAGCTCTGTAACTCACATTTCGAGCCCGCAGAATAGGGGTCTCACGTTGCATAAAAAGGCTTCGAATTTAATGTGACTCTGAGTGTATACAAATGCTTTAGCCATTGAGCACATGGTGGTATTTCCCGTAATTTAATTAGGAAACTGAATGTCAGCAATGTTCTCATGCATATACTTAGATTTTCCCCAGCTAATGTAATATAATATGAAGAGGGATCTTAAAACATAAATGGGTTTATAAGTCAACACATTAAGTAGTCCACATATGTTTGCATTACTGAATGTGAGACTATCATTACTTTGTATTACTCAACAATTATCTTAAGGACTTTAGGTCATAGCCAACTAACCGCACTCATATTCAATTTTATGTGTTTGTTTCTGTATATGTGTCAATGGATAATTACAATTCACAATATGCATTACATGATAGCTAATATTACTAGACTAATACATGGAATGTATTGATGGAATTTTAAAAATACTCTTAAATGGCACTTTTCTAGCATACATTTAAAGTTATATTTAATTGCATCTGAGAGAGCCTGGCATTTTTTTTTGCTTGAAAACATATCAAAATAAACATTATTAAATCTCTTGAGTATTTTTTTAGAGTTAACATCCATGGATATCCCTGCTACAATTAGCATAAAATTCACAATTCATTTTGGCCAATCAAAGGCAGCTAATACATTGTTACAATAAAAAAATTGAGCACCTCTATGTTGTTGTTTTGTTTCTTCCACTTATAACTTACCGTATAAACTCAAGTATAAGCTGAGTTTTTCAGCCCTTTTTTTAAGGCAAAAAAGGGTCCCCTCGGCTTATACTCGACCCCCCCCCCCCCGTGTCTCTCTAACCCCCCCGTGTCTCTCTAACCCCCCCGTGTCTCTAACCCCCCGTGTGTCTCTCTACCCCCCCTGTGTCTCTTTCCCTCCCCCGTCCTCTACCAAAACCCCCCTCAACCCACCTCCTCCACCTAAACCCCCCTAAATACCTCCCCTCTCTCCCCTCACTTACCTGCTTGTGCTCCAGCCTCCGCTCCTTGACCCGGCGCCGGCGCACATGTGACGTCACATGCGCTCCGGTTCAAGGAGCGGAGGCCGTAGCACAAGCAGGTAAGTGAGGGGAGAGGGGGGAGGTATTTAGAGGGGTTTAGGTGGAGGAGGGGGGTTGAGGGGGGTTTAGGTTGAGGAAGTGGGTTGTGGTTGAGGGGGATTGAAGTGGAGGAGGGGGGTTGAGGGGGGTTGAGGGGGGTTGAGGAGGGGGGTTGAGGAGGGAGGTTGAGGATGAGGAGGGAGGTTAAGGATGAGGAGGGAGGTTAAGGATGAGGAGGGAGGTTGAAGATGAGGAGGGAGGTTGAGGAGTGGGGTTGAGGAGGGTGATAAGGGAGGGGGAAGAGACACAGGGAAGGGAGAGGTTGGAAGAGACACAGGGAAGGGAGAGGGGAGAAGAGACACGGAGAGAGGGGGGACACAGAGGGTACAAGAGGGACACAAGGGGCAGCACATTTCCCATACTCGAGTCACTCATTTTACCCAGTATTTTGTGGTAAAATGGGTTCGTCGGCTTATACTCGGGTCGGCTTATATACGGTATATTGGGAGATTTTACTAAACATCACAGGGTGTGCTCTGTTTCTAATGGGGACACTTTCCATTGTAAATCTTGCAGTAGCTTAGTAAATACTCCCTCTTGTCTTTAAAGTAATTTAAAGGGATATGGGAGGTGTCTTGATTAATATACCTATCTACCTCTTTACTTTTGTTGTATTTATTTTGAAGTGCCTAAAAGCTCTGTTTTTTTCTGCCTAAAATATTACCAATAGTTCTTAATTGGATTCTCCCCTCTGCAGCTCATGAAGATAGTGTACTTCTAAGTTGCACTGTCTTAAAGTGTCCAATCTTTGGCATCAGTCTGCAAAATGTTACTTGAGAGAGGTCACTGATTGGCTAATTTGATTGGCTACTTTGAAATACTGCACTTTACAGTCTGTGTATTCATGAGCTGCAGAAAAAATGATACACATATATAAATGATTTGGGGCTTGACCCTGTCAGCTAACAAGCAGTATTATAAGTCTACCAATCAAATATATGGATATACGTATGCCTTGCGCACTACCTATTAGTTTCAATGAGGTTTTACTTAATATTATATCATGTCATATATGTGTAATGGGATGGCCAGTGAGATTCTTACTGTAAAGGTGAACGGACAAAGCCAAGCATTTTGTGGGGTTCCTTTAGGGTAAGTTTACAAAATCTTATTAGTTTTGATAATTCTGGTTCCATGAAGAAGAAAAAAACACATATCTGATTCTTTTTAAGAACCGAGGACGCAATTAGTGACTTGTATTAATAACTTACAAGTATGTTGAGTAAGAACATAAGTGCTCCCATAACTACTCTAAACTACAAATGTATGTACTTTGTGTTCAAGCATTAATAATCAAAGCAAATTACTGTCATGCCTTGGCTGATGACACATTATATTTATTCATACCACTTAAATAACAAAAAATAATCTTAATACAAAGTATTTCATTGAATTAATAATACTGTGCATTAGCAAAACACTTTCCCATTTCCCATTATAACATCACTATTGAACTATCAATCAGAATATTCAAGGCATACAAAACACTCAGATTAACATGCCATTAACCAGAGCTACTTTAAATTAGGTTAAAGCACTTTTACTTTGTTAATAAAAAAATTGCTAAAACTTTGGAGTTTACATTTTATTGTTCAATGTATCTAGGAAATTCACATCAGGCGATTCCTCTGGCAGCCAATCAGAATATTCAGCAGCTAAAGAGGACAAAGCACTCAAAACAATCAGAAGTTACCCTAAACATCCTAAACAAGGCTTTAAACCATACCCCTCTTACAGGACACTGAAATGTCCCCAACAATCTAATACATAGAAAGCTGAAAAGGTAGACAGGAATCCATCAATACCACCTCCACTTCTGCATTGCTTACTTGTCAAGGTGAAGGGGCTTGTGTATTTGAATGAAGCTGTGAGCTATATCAAGATGGCCAGGTCATAGCAGAGAGGTCAGACAAACCACGGCCCATTAGAAAAGGAACTGGCAATACACCCCAGTATCCTGGCCAAGAAAACCATATGGATAAGCACAACCAGTAACACAGATGGATGTGCCTGGTGTGCCATCGTCCATTTGGTCACCAGTCAAACATGACTGAAGGACTAAACAACAACAACAAAATTGCCCATTGTAAGCACTTTGCCTGGTTAAGGGTGGGGTGGCGGATATTAAAAATAAATGCTGACAAGATTTCCTAGCGTACCAAAAAGTAAGACAGACAGATGTGCCTGGCATATTGCGGTCCATGTGGTCATCAAGAGTCGGACATGACTGAAGAACTAAAGAGCAAAAGCAAAATCAAAAAAGTTTTTAGTTAGTGAACTTCTATCCAAAAGCAAGGTCTTTACTAACTACAAACTTCTGTAAAAAAAATATGCTCTGTGCTTAAATAGGGACCTATTCATTTGGACAAATCACATTTGAATGAGGCCCTAGGTGTCTGTTGCTTATGAATCACGTGCTAAGGGTGTGATCTAATGCAATATAATGGTAGATTATGGAAAAACTGTGTTTAGCAGGAATGTTGCTTTCTACCTTCATGGTTAAGAATGAATGTGATCAAAAATGTAACACAGCCACTTTTGATGAACTACTTGTAAAATAGACAAGTGTAAAAAGAAATAACACAGCCTCTAATTTACTACTTTTAGATACAATTAAGCTACTATGGAAAAAGTATTTGTATGTGTCCTTATTTACAGAGCACTCTTTTAGACCAAACATTGTAAAGCTTTAAGTACAGCCTATGGGCCTCATTCAATTGGGATTTGGCCAATTGAATAGGGCTCTATATAAGCACATAGCAAAAATGTTTTACAGATGTTTTTAGTTAGTGAACTTCTATCCACTATATATCTTCACTAACTAAAAACTTCTGTAAAAAAAATATGGTATGTGCTTATATAGAGCCATATTCACTTGGCCAAAACGCATTTGAATGAGGCCCTATATGTGTAAGTAGCAAATCATTGCAGCATTCCAAAAATCTTACAGAAAACTCAAAACTGCTCTAGCATTTGAAAGTGACGAAAAGAGGTTTTATACGTTATCCATATAAATCCCACAATAAATCTGAGATTAAGGTATCATCATACAGGGAAAGGAACATAAAGTACTCCCAAATATACAAAAAAAAGAACAGTTTCACTTTATGTGCTGATGCATTTTGTCTGTCTTATAGGGGCAGTCAAAGTGTTTCAAATAAAACAAATCAGTAAGTAAGATTTATGTTCAAATGGAGTACAGTTAAATAAAATAATCAAGCAACAACTTAATGACTCAAATAAGACACTCTAGTTTGTCTAGTTACTCATCTTTGATTCTAAGATTAGGGGAATAAGTCATGAAATGTTCTTTCAGAGCACTCAAGCACCATATCAGTGGTGCCAACAAACGGCCCAGGTGCTGCCTGTAGTCCTTAGAGTCTTCTCATGTGGTTTCTTCTGGCTTCCTGATTTACACAGCAGAACTTCCTTTCTCTCCCCTCAATCTTCCACCTTGGATTTTACCATTTGTTATATATCCATCAAAAAGGCTAACTGTATGAAGCAACACTATTGATGACCAAGGGTCACATACACAGTCCTTCTTATAAAATAGGATGCCCATCACTGTCCTAGATTCTCTGGGCATGACATGCCTGCAAAGTGCTTTACTGAAGGCTAAATTGGCTAATTATGATTTGGAAAACTGCTATTGCATCTTCAGCTCACTTCAAATTGTTAAGCTTAGAGAATATAGAGGAGAAAGAGTTGGAAACCATCTAAATGAAGTAGCAATATTCACTATGATCATCTTCAACTGTTTTAAAGGTTTATGCTAGTGAACTGGGTTATTAATGCATCTGATAGTGGGGAATTAGTAGTGTATGATTACATTTATTTGCCTGCACTATGTTTTTTTTAGCTTTGCAATATAAAAACGGTTGCAGGTGATGTTTACACCCCCAGGATTGAGCTAGGCTCCTGAGAGGGTTCATTTTTGTAAAAGTGTACCCTGTCCTTGTGAGCATGCCGAACTGTACAGACAATCAGCAATGCTACCTGCAACCAGCTAGATGAGTTTTCTACACTGGGTCCTTAAAGGACCATAAATTGACATTCAAGTATAAATGCTTGAGCGGTTAAACGGTTGTTCTTTATACATACACCCTCTCCTTGATAAATTCTGTCAAATTATAATTGTACTGAAACCAAATATTTCAGCTTCTTCTTCCTATTCTAATTAGTTTTTTATTGTTTTCTGTTCATGTGTCTCTCAGTGAGTGCATGCAATTCACTGGGGCTGGGAGAGATCTCAGGGGCAATTCACCGGGGCTGGGGTAGGTAATGGGGCAATTCATTGGGGCTGGGAGAGGTGATGAAGCAATTCACTGGGGCTGGGAGAGATCACAGGGGCAATTCACTGGGGGTGGGGGAGGTGATGGGGTAAATCGCTGTGGCTAGGGGGGATGTTACAGGGGCAAATCAACGGGGCTGGGGGACGTTTCACCTGGGATGTAGATAAAACTATCAGTGAATATCGGGGGACGGACCTTGTTCTGGGTATTACAGAAATCTAAAGAAAACCTACAGCTCAATTCACAGACCAAAAATATACAATGTATTATGTATGCTAATTTTCCCTGTGATTTTCAGGGGGTGTCAACATTGATAGAAAACAGTTTGCAAATGCAAGAAATTCCGCAAACTTTAGGGTAACTGTTTAAATGTTTACTTTGGTATTTTTTCATGCAAACACATTTTTTCATACACTACTAATTATCCTCTATCAGATTCATTCATAATCCAGCTTACTTGCATATACCTTTAATGTTTGGTCTGCAATATGCTGCAAAGGTGTTCTAAACAGTGCACCCACGTTCTCATTTCCTCCTTAAAGCATAGACTCAGTTTTCACATGCACAGGGATGCCCAATAATACTGATGTCGGTATTACTGTGTTATAACACAAATAAATCTGAATGCATAATCACACCTAGAGTTTTACATACAACCTGACCTTGAAAATCCCCCAATGCATGAGAAATTAGCAGCCAAAGGTGGCGATGGCTTATTGATGGAAATAGAGAGGAACAAAAACATAGTAAATGATGTAATCATGTGCCGCAATTTATTATAATTTATATTATTTCTTTTAGGATTGTTTTGTTCTATTTCCCACACAAAGCTTGAACCTTTGTATATCCTTTTACATTTTAAATGCCTTAACTGTTGCATCAAGTACGGTTCACATAATTAGCACAGCAGGGTGGGAGCATTATCTACAGTTTCACTTTGCCTTTTTCATATATAATTATATCTCACTTCGAAATCTGGTTACAAAGAAAATGGTTATCCATGCAATTACAACTAGTCTGCAACTTCTTTTAAAAAATAACAGGGATATGTTTCTGCCTAGGCCCACAAAGCCATGCCCAGTGCAGCACATTTCAAGGGGCAGCAGGCCACCTGAAGATGCAGTATAATGGGGGGCACACAAACCTTAATGGCCTTGGGCAGCAAAAAACATAAAAATACCCAAATAAAATAACTTTTAAAAAAAATAAGAAATTTATCACTGGGTGATTATCTACATGATATCATTTTATAATTAAAATATAAACGCAGTTCTGTTTACTTTGTCTGACATTTACACACATTTCTGTTAATCTGTATTTTTCATTTGGTATATATTTAACCTTTTTCAAATATACTAAAACAAGCACAATGAGTTTGAGCTGATTTGCTTTGTAATCTTATTTATAATACCCAGCATTTCTTGGAAATATGCATTAGAAGTAAAGTCTTCCAGTGCATTGTGATTTCACACATTCTCACCTCTCTACAAGCCGCTACAAGCCGACAGGAGGACTTTACAAGTATGCAACTTATTAGCATTTCCAAAATGCCATGCCTAAAATGTATAAAGAATTGTAAACAAAGCATTACAATGAGAAGGAAATTATTTTCAATGTAAACATTTTTCCCTAGAAAATGTCACATCAGTCCGTTGTTTTGCTGCCGCTTTTGCTAACTATTTGCAAAGCTATTCCCTGAATTGAAGCCGTCAACGGTGGTTTTTAACCATGTGGGCGTAAAGGTATAACTTTTCTTGAAACAAAGGAAATATAAATAAATATATGTATTCATATTCATACAGACAAATAGAGTGAAGCAGCCATGAATGTCCAGTAGTTTAGTAATCATTAATAAATAAATATATATATATATATAGAGAGAGAGAGGGAGAGGGAGAGAGAGAGAGTGGGAGAGGGAGAAAGAGAGAGAGAGGGAGGGAGAGAGGGGAGGGAGAGAGAGGGAGAGGAAGAGAGGGAGAGAAAGACAGTGGGAGAGGGAGAAAGAGAGAGAGAGGGAGGGAGAGAGGGAGAGAGGGGAGGGAGAGAGAGGGAGAGGAAGAGAGGGAGAGAGAGACAGTGGGAGAGGGAGAAAGAGAGAGAGAGGGAGGGAGAGAGGGAGAGGAAGAGAGGGAGAGAGAGAGGGAGAGAGAGGGAGAGTGGGAGAGAGTGGGAGAGGGAGACAGAGAGAGAGAGAAGGAGTTAGAGACATATATATATATATATATATATATATATATATATATATATATGTAGAGAGAGAGAGAGGGGGAGGGAAAGAGAGGGAAAGAGAGGGAGAGAGGGGAGGGAGAGAGAGGGAAAGAGAGGGAGAGAGGGGAGGGAGAGAGAGGGAGAGGAATAGAGGGAGAGAGAGAGAGTGGGAGAAGGAGAAAGAGAGAGAGAGGGAGGGAAAGATGGGAGGGAGAGAGAGGGTGAGGGAGGGAGAGAGAGTGGGAGAGGGAGACAGAGAGAGAGGGAGGTAGAGACAGAAACAGAGAGTGGGAGGGAGGGAGAGGGAGGGAGAGAGAGAGAGAGGGAGAGAGAGGGAGAGGGAGAGGGAGGGAGAGTGGGAGAGAGTGGGAGAGGGAGACAGAGAGAGGGAGGTAGAGACATATATATATATATATATATACAGTATATATATATATATATATATATATATATATATATATGTAGAGAGAGAGAGAGAGAGAGAGGGAAGGAGAGAGAGAGAGGGCGGGAGAGAGAGGGAGGGAAAGAGAGGGAGAGAGAGAGGGATGGAAAGAGAGGGAGAGAGGGGAGGGAGAGAGAGGAAGAGAGGGAGAGAGAGAGTGGGAGAGGGAGAAAGAGCGAGAGAGGGAGGGAGAGAGAGGGAGGGAAAGAGAGGGAAAGAGGGGAGGCATAGAGGGAGGGGGGGGGGGAGAGAGAGAGTGGGAGAGGGAGACAGAGAGAGAGGGAGGTAGAGACAGAGAGAGAGAGAGGGAGGGAGGGAGAGATATTAATAATGAATACTGCAGTACATTGTGATAACTTTTATATTGGACAAACACCTTATTTATATAGACAAACTTTCAAGAGGTTTTACCCGACATATACTGACATGAGATGGGACCTTCAGTTTGAATAAAAATGATGCAGAGAGAGTGGAGACAGCATCAGGTAAATACATACAAATTCAACACAACATAGTGTAGGAAACATATATACACATACTATATACACATATACATCAATATATACATGAAAAACCAGAACATTGTAGTCCACAGTGATCTCCTATTTAATATGAAATGGCTACTAAACATTCCACATTTTTATTACACATTTAATAGTCTTTTTTTACAACAATGCACAACTGACCAAGGCTCACATAATAAAGAAAAGAGTTAAGTTTAATCATATATGAAATTAAGAAATGGGCCTTTATGGAAAAATAGTAATAAAACTGCACCGCAGGACAATACACACTATCTCAGTAGGATGGAAAAAAATATCAATGCACCACAAATCAAAATTGACCACTCCAGTATATCATATCAACCTGTGACACTGTTCTATATGTTTTTATTTGTGTCTTTCTACACAAAGTAGCAGGTGAATCAATAACCAACAATACCAATATTATAATATGACAACAGTCAATATATACAAGGTTAATATTAGTATATTAGTAGTGATTAATAAACAATAGAGTATGTCCCTGTGTCCAGTTTCAGATACCTCCCACCTGAAAGTCTATGGTGTGCCCCATAAGCTGGCTGGTAACCCTACAATAGAGGACAAAGTGTCTCAAGGACATATAATGCCTCAGATATACTTCATTCCAGCAAGAAAGTGTGAAAAACTTT
Organism: Discoglossus pictus; assembly: GCA_027410445.1. Classification (NCBI taxonomy): domain Eukaryota; kingdom Metazoa; phylum Chordata; class Amphibia; order Anura; family Alytidae; genus Discoglossus; species Discoglossus pictus. The sequence goes on along the minus strand of CM050173.1, from coordinate 29,279,536 downwards.
AAAAATAACAACACACAGAAGTTTTAGCCTAATATCAGCCATACTGGGACATAAAAAACTACCAGCATGCTATGGATTATGTACAAAACGCCCATATATAAAGTCCAATTGGGCATAAATCATAAGCGTAATCTGTATCAGTACACCACGGTAGGGAATATAAAAAGCCTGATGGGTATTCCCCCGTTTCGACTCATCAATGGCTTTATCAAAGGCTAAATTGCTAAAACAAAAAAGAATTACATCAAATAAAAAAAAGCATTAAGTAAAATAAAAAAAGTCTATTATTTTTTATTTTATTTTTTTATTTTGTCTGTTATTTTATGGGATTGGCACTTACTTATTTATTAGGGGGTAGTGTTAGGGATTATATGGGTCTTTGTGGACCTCTGTGGGGAGGATAAAGTCCATAAGGATCCCTATGGTAGAAGTTAGGGGTTTCATGGGGTTGCATGAATTGCTTACGGTAATTCCTATGTTATTCTATAAGGCAGTACCACCACTAAGACAGACCTATATCTACCAGAAGGCCTTGGGTGACAGATACCAGAGTGACAGACTATGTACTCATACCACACACCAATTTAAATCAGATATGGGGCCACTAGGTATGCATACACTAGTTGATCAACATGTTGAAATGTGACTCTGAATGGCGGCTGACCCCACACTGGTAGTTTGTTAGGATAACTCCTGAAAAAGTAGATGCTACCGAGAAATAGTAAAATTGATCTATTCTAAATTAATAAATTAAAACCTGGAAATATTTTAACCCTTAACACTTACAAACTGGGAGATACAACATTATCTTTCATACTGTATAATGTATACATTCTTGACATGAGGTCTCAAGTTTGACAAATATATTACATTTATCAGGTGTGATTCACTAGGTTTTCAGTAAAAACAGCTGTAACGGTTCATATCTCTGACTGACGTAAATGGGAGTAATGACCCTTGTCTTACCATAGACTATGACGAATCACTAATGTTATGGATTTTATCAACCTAACAGTGTCATTAGCCAAAATGACCACTCAAAAGCATTAAAATAATTTTGCCATTATGAGCTACTTTCCACTAGGTCACAAAGTTTCAATCTGCTAGAGAGAACATGAGAAATGTATTCAAGTATAATATTCCATTTCAGAAAATGTTTTTAAGTATGAAAAGCAAGAATTACAAGGTGCACAGCCTATAATAAAATATATCTAGTTGGATGTCACTAAGTAAGCATTGTTCCGTTCTCATTTTAAAAAAAACAATTACAATTACCAACCAAAGATTTCAGATCTTTCAGGATTCTAACTGTGCATTTGATGTAATGAAGCTTTTATTACATTTAAAATGACATACAGGGAATTTAAATAAAACAAAAACAGAATAAAGGTTTCTGTTAGAAATTAGGTGCACTGTTATTAAATGTAAAAAAATAATAATAATGGTTTTAGATAATTATTTAATCCTTTAACTAGTTTCCTCTTTAATGTCTCCTACTTCTCGTTAATGGACTACATTAATATCCCAACAAGGCAGCTTGTCGTTTTAATTCACTTTGATTATTAGAATTTCTATATAATGTTCTATAATAGTGATATTGAAGATTAAAATTACTTCCAAAAGTTTTAGTTTCCAGTTCAACTGATTGATTCCACCTGAAATCAAGTATAATATTAACATTTTCAATTTTACATCACTGAATATGAATTTTATTACTGATTAAAGACTAATTAAAACATCTACTGTAGCTGTTGTTGCTGTGGCATTATAGGAGTCATTTAAAAGAGATATGACAAACTGTCACGTAATAGCAGTCTAGTGATATCTACTATGTCTTAGATAAGAATAAAAAAACACTTGAAGTTACAGGAAAAAAGGTAGTAAGAACCACACAAAGAGGCACTGAGCATGATTGAGCATAAATGTTATCTTTGTGTTTCCCTCTAAACCCACCCATAACTAGTTATCAGGGTCAGAACTACAATGCACCGGGGCCCTGCTCAGTAGGGGGCCCAGTACTGTCCAATCCTGTCCCCTTCCACCCTGCCCCCCCTCCATGTCCCTGCTGCCCATTATCAGCCCGGGTCCACAACCACCCCCTACCACCTCGTCATCCCCACCCAGGTTCTGTGGGCCTCACCAGCTGCAGCGCACTTTTCCTCTACTACCTGTGCATCTGAATGCCGTGACATCATTCAAAATTCCCAGCCCCGGCATTAAGACCGGGCAGGCAGGAAGAAGTGCTCTGCAACTGGTGAAGCACACAAAAGTTTTGTGTCTTGCCCCCTATCTCATTGTGGCTACATCATTAACTTGTGAGTACCATAGATAATAAATGAATTATATGACCTGGTATTTTCCTTAGTAGGTAACACTAATATTAATGTATAAGGGTATAATTTAATAAGGGAATAGGAGTAATAAAACTTGAAAAACACTCTTACTGAGAGCGAAACGGACCATCGGGACCTCGAGAGGGAGATGTGCAGATTTTATCCTATGGAGGATTTAATTTGTCTGGCGTTGTGTCTGTAAGATGCAAGTATTGGGCACCAAGTGTTTTTTTATATATATACATATATGTGTACCTTGCCATTCAGTAAAACCGCAATTACAGGTTTAATGATGGATTTTATATAGGTGGTGCACTGTATATTATTACCTTTACTAGCCCATTCTTGCCACTACTAGCACTTTGTTGCTATATACAACTAATTATAGTGCCAGTATATTTACTATTTCTGCACATCATCCCTCTGACTTTTTTGTTTTTAATCTACTTAGTGTGACTTATCATCTCTTCCTCCATTCCTCCTCCATTCTAGTACTACTTTATAGTAACTTTGGAGTGATCCAGTGATTAACCGTTGTACTGACATATGAGGATTACAAGAACAATATTTATACCATATTGTATTCACTTCTTTTTGTACACATTAGAAGTTGATTTTCTTATTCTGTCATCTCAAACTCTGTGGACTAGGATTGTAGTTTGACTCACTTATTATTATTACACACTACAGCATTTTTCAAGTGTTATTACTCCTATTCCCTTATTAAATTATACCCTTATACCATACATAATACCCTTATTAACAAATTAATTACTACACATCAGCAGCCAGGATAACTATGCAAGAAGATGAGTTGAAATGTTACTTTAAATTTAAATAATTAGGTTATTTTCTTTCAATTTATTCATTCCAACAATTGCAAGAAAATAAAGCTGTTATTGTTTACTTCATGGATGAACAACTTATCACCAACTGCAGGGTTCAATGTATTCACAAAGCTCAGAATACTGTGAGTGGGATGATCAAGCTGCTTATATGGAGATTTCTGCAGGGTTCTCCTTTTTAACCCCCCTCAGTGTTCATGAAAAAGTCAGCACAAAACAAAAGTATACTATGTAAGAAAGGAAATACAATATACAGTGCCTTGCAAAATGATTCTCCCCCCTTGACTTTTTACCTATTTTGTTACATTACAGCCTTAAATTCAATGTTTTGTTTTGTTAATCTGAATTTTCTGTGATGGATCAGAACACAATAATCTAAGTTGGTGATGTGAAATGAGAAAAATATATACATAAAACTATTTTTTAGAAATAGAAAACAGAAAATTGGCATGTGCGTATGTATTCACCCCCTTTGTTGAAGCCCATAAAAAGCTCCGGTGGAACCAATTACCTTCAGAAGTCACATAATTAGTGAAATGATGTCCACCTGTGTGCAATCTAAGTGTCACATGTTCTGTCATTACATATACACACCTTTTTTGAAAGGCCCCAGAGGCTGCAACACCTAAGCAAGAGGCACCAGTAACCAAATACTACCATGAAGACCAAGCAACTCTCCAAACAAGTAAGGGGACAATGTTGTTGAGAAGTACAAGTCAGGGTTAGGTTATAAAAAAATATCTACATCTTTGATGATCCCCAGGAGCACCATCAAATCAATCATAACCAAATGGAAAGAACATGGCACCACAGCAAACATGACAAGAGACGGCCGCCCACCAAAGCGCACGGACCGGGCAAGGAGGACATTAATCAGAGAGCCAGCACAGAGACCTAAGGTAACCCTGGAGGAGCCGCAGAGTTCCACAACAGAGACTGGAGTATCTGTACATAGGACAACAATAGGCCGTACACTCCATGGAGTTGGGCTTAATGTCAGAGTGGCCATTACTTTCAGCAAAAAAAAATGAGTTTGAGTTTTTGAAAAGGCATGTGGGAAACTCCCAAAATGTATGGAGGAAGGTGCTCTGGTCTGATGAGACTAAAATGTTACTTTTCGGCCATCAAAGAAAACGCTATGTCTGGCGCAAACTCAACACATTACATCACCCAACGAACACCATCCCCACAGTGAAACATGGTGGTGGTCATGCTGTGGGGATGTTTTTCATCAGCAGGGACTGGGAAACTGGTCAACTGGAGTTGAGGGAAAGATGGATGGTGCTAAATACAGGGATATTCTTCAGCAAAACCTGTACTACATTGTGCGTGATTTGAGGCTAGGACGGAGGTTCACCTTCCAGCAGGACAATGACCCCAAACACAATGTTAAAGCAACACTTGAGTGGTTTAAGGGGAAACATGTAAATTTGTTGGAATGGCCTAGTCACAGCCCAGACCTCAATCCAATCGAAAATCTGTGGTCAGACTTTGCTTTCACAAGCGCAAACCATCCAACCTGAAGGAGCTGGAGCAGTTTTGCAAGGAGGAATGGGCAAAAATCCCAGTGGTAAGATGTGGCAAGCTCATAGAGACTTATCCAAAGCAACTTGGAGCTGTGATTGCTGCAAAAGGTGGCTCTACAAATTATTGACTTTAGGTGGGTGAATAGTTATGCACATTAACTTTTTCTGTTAATTTGTCCTATTTGTTGTTTGCTTCATAATACAAAAAAAAAACATCTTCAAAGTTGTGGGCATAAGAAAGAAGGGAGGGAGAGAAAGTCCAATAGATACTCCTAGTGCAGATTATTTTGTGCCTCTTAGTAGTATTAGACAATATACTTCTACGGAGTTGTCTCTCACCTTTGGTGACCTCCAGAATGTGAGGTACTTAAAAGCTGGATGTGATTCTCTCTCACAGGTAGGTGTCAGAAGGGATGTTTCAAGACCTCTTTGTGGTTTTCGTAGTGCACCCTAATATACAGTGTGGGGCCGCATTTGCAGAGGTGGAGGCTCCCACCGCAACCGCAACATTTACGGACTTAGCATCCGCAAATACGAGACGTGCCACTTAGAAACAAAAATATTACGACCTCGCAAAAATACAACATTAGCGTCCGAAACCGCGCACACCAAAACACTAAAAACACAAAAAATACACACAACAAACACATAAAAAGCTTACCCAGAGCAAGGGGGGCACCCAGAACCTCTAAAAGTGAAGTTACAAGTCAATTTAGGTAGAAATTAAAGAGTTTAGACACCCGAAAATCCCCTAAGCGAGAGAAAAAATGGCCGCCAAAAAAAACGAAAACGAGGCTAAAGGACCCTAAACACACAAAACACCACGAAACACATACAGATTTTTCAAAAAAGCCGTACGAGGTACAAGAACAAGGACGCTAAATCAGCCACAGCTGCGTAATAAACACATTAGGCGCCATTTTACTAACTTACACAATGCAAAAGTAAACAGGTACCCTAACGGATTTTCCTCGCGCACGCACACTATTTACACTACACACTGCACACGTTGCGGACACTTACACAGCAGCTCCACAACACACAAAACACAGATTAGATGCTGCGGCAAGATCAAAAAAAATATAGGTATAACTAGAAGGTAAAAATTGGTAAAAAAACACGAGATAAACCGTGATATCATAAAAGATACTAAGGTCTCAATGTTTATCAGTGGTAAAGTACCCTAAAAATGTGTATGTATGTAAATGGTGGATCAAAGTTGTGGGCATGTTCTGTAAATTAAATGATGCAAACCCTCAAACAATCCATGTTAATTCCAGGTTGTGAGGCAACAAAACACAAAAAATGGGGGGGGTGAATACTTTTGCAAGGTACTGTATAAATGAGAGGCAGTAACCTTGAAGCAGCTGTATGTGGGTAGGATATGTGGGTGGGTATGTTATAGAATAAGAAGAAAAAAATCCCATGAATTTTGATAATGTGTTAGAAAGTCCATATTAAGTCCTGTATTTTTATTGTTGAAGAATCATCTTTATTTCAAATGCTTTTCTCTCTTGGATGTTTTTAAATTTTCCTCTGAGTATTTAGACTTTTAAGTTTTGGTATATACATAGTTACATAGGGCCTCATTCTATTACCGGCTGTAAATCGGCCGTAAGGCTGAGATTCCTTGCAGGGGTTCTGTTAACTCGCGATTCTATTATACGGCCCCGCAAGGATCTCCTCTTACGGCCGGCCGCATATCTTGGAACCGGCCGTAAGCTCAGAAATCTAAAAACGCAAAAATAAATTCAAGCCTGCACTGTACAGCTCTGTAAATGCTAGGGATCATATTGGGGTACATGAGGATTAAAAGTAACCCACTCTCAAGCTTGCACATCAGCCCAAACCCGAGTTCAAATTAACTGTTTATTTTCCGGCTGCGGCGTGGGCGGGTCTGAAGTGCTCCAAGCACTCTGGACTTTTTACATGGATATTTTACGGATATTAAAAATACAATATTTTACGGATTTGAGTATAGGATAATTATGTGCTATTTTTTCTAACACCTAAAATCCCTTTATAGTCTTCTCAAAGTGCAGGATGGCTTTATTTGAGCTATTTTATGTGCTTAATTGGTGCTAGCGGGACCTCTTTCCTGCAAGTAAGCTGCGGCTCGTTTTTAGCCTTGCAGAGAGGGTTCCCGGAGCAATTGAATTGCAAATAGGAATTTCTTACGGCCGAAACTCTTGCGGCCGTTTTAGATCAAAGGCTTTCCTCTGGCGCGAGCGGCCGCAAGAGATAGCAAGGCACCGGCCGCAAGCCTGCCGGAATCCCCAGCCGGAGGGGAATAGAATAGCCGAATAGCTTGCGGCCGGTCCTTGCGGCCCCGCAACGGCTGCGGCCGCTAATAGAATGAGGCCCTATGTAATTAAGGTTGAAAAAAGATATTCAGTCCATCAAGTTGAACCTTTTAAGATCTCCTCTGATCTGCAATATGATTAGTTATTAATTAATTAGTTGTTAATTCATTATTAATAGAATAGTATTTGTTGTTGAATAAAGTCTGTTCAACCTTTTTAGATCTCTTTTATGTGGACTATTTGTTATTAATTGTTAATTGATCAAGAGGAAGGCAAACAGAAACAAAAAACCCCTTTTAAAACTTTGCCAATTGTCTCACAAGAAAAAAAAAAAGCAAAATTCCTTCCTGACCCCAGAAACTGGCGATCAAATTTCTCCCTGGATCAATATTGCTTTGTTAGCTATCTAGGATAACCTTGAATGCCCTCTTTCTTTAAAAATATATCTAACCCCTTTTTAAAGTTATTTATCAAATTCGCTGTCACCTCCTCCTTTGGTAGAGAACTCCACAGTTTAACCATCCTAACTGTGAAGAACCCTTTTCTTTCTTTAAGGTGATACATATATATGAGATGCAGATAAGGAAATGAGGAAATACATTTAACCAAAAATCCAAATAAAAATTATATTTACTTAAGTGTCTCTTATTTATGTATTGATCGCCAATATAATTCCTAGTTATGTGTCACAATCACCACTACAGTGGTCTTCCTGTAAGATCAGTAGCCAAACACAGTTTGATAAAAAAAATTACAAAAAGAAAAATCCTACTAACTTGTTAATGCTTTTAAAAACAGGTTATTCATAAACAAGGGTTCTATTACAGAGAAAGAGCTTGTTAATATTAGGGTAAACATGGTTTTATAAAAAAAAACATATTGCATATTATAATGACACAACAAAAATTAGTAAATGAAATGCAAAAAAAGAAGTATAAATACTATTGGAATGGAAAAGTGGAAGCTATTTTTCCTGACACTCTCAAATCTTCTCAGCACATATATGAAGGTTTAGATATGGCCATTTCTATTCCTATATGTGAGATCCCAATACATTACTTCTTCCTTCATATATAAAGAAAAGTCTTCTTCCTTGTGTATTACTGTCTCCCTCTATCCCTTTCTAACAAGGGTTTTTCCCCACCTTTTTATAAATTGTAATAAATTGAAGACATGTTTGAATGAGGATTATATAAAATGACATCATGTTTTCGAGTACGACTCTTAAACATAATTTTACTAATAAGATTGTATAGATTAAATACAAATGAAACACAAATATGCAATACAATTATTAAAACATGTTCTATGATTCTTACAACCTATAGTTATGTATAATATTTCTTGAAATATTATGGTGGATCCAAAAATAGGTCTGATGAAGGTCAGTCTTATCCAACTTTAGAAAATGTGCCTACATTGTCTTTTAAGGTGCCCCATTTTGACCTTGTCATAGTAACCAAAGGTTCTGGCTTTTTATCTGTTTCATTAGACAGTAGGTTACAAGAAAATGAAAAGTATGGATTATTTGCCCCAATTAAAGAAAAATCAGAGTTATCTAAGTCCCAAATTTAACATCCAAGGACAAAACAAAAATTTTAACACATTCTTGTTATAACTTGGAAAGGAAAAACAGTGCTTCAAACACACAATTAGCATTAAACAAACAAAATTACTACAAAAGAAAAATATATTGAGGAACACAATACATTGATTTTTAATATGAAAAAAGATTCATAATTCAACATTTTAAATACTGGGGTCCATTGTTTAAATTATGTAAAAACGTGATTTTAATAGTATCACCAATCCTTTGTTTTCTTATTTATTAAATTATTTAAAAGGATAACTCCCTATGATAAGTAATGGAAGGTGTAATAATGAGGATTATAACAGAACATACACAGAAAAGATGAAACACACTAAAGTCTCAGGCAAAAATTGCTTTTCACAAAGCTTAACATTTGTTATGTTTTTTTCTGATTTTTAAACCAACGTGACAGCTCTTTTTTGGTTCAGAAGGATATTTAAGATTTTAAATCAGGTAACTAAACTTAATTTTCTGTCATGTCTTGTAGGCAGTTATTAATAGATTCACATTCAATTGAGCTTTCGGGAGATCCAGGAGCCCGTAAGTGAGATCACAAGCTATTTTGCTATTCAATTGGCGGCTTTTTTTGGCTTCCAAGTTACAGGCTTAAAAATATTGCAATGGTTAAAAATCGTAACTTACAGCCTCCAGAAGCCTTTGATCTCTCACTTTCGCAAGGCTAAAATCGGATATCGCTATTCAATTGCACAATTTCATTTTTATTATTTTTTATTTTTGGGATCGCATATCGGACCCCCGAACCTAATTGATATGTAACCTCCATGTTTTACTGGCTAATTCGAAATGGGCGATTACGGGCTTGCTGAATTGATCATGTTCCCATCCTGAACTGCTCCGAACCAGTGCATGGTTTACAGTTTTGGGCCAGTAACTTGTGGGCTTGAGTAATTGAATAGCGTCGCAATCTGAGACAAACAGGAGCCCGCAACACACCAGCAGACATTCAGCTGTCTGTAATTCAGTTGTGGGCTTCGAATTGAATATGGCCCATAGTCCTTTACTCAGTTAATCAACCCAGTGAAGATACTTTCCATTTTATGAAGAGGCTGCTGTAGTCTTAAAAAAATATTCAACATCAAAGCTTAGTGTGGCTCTAGAGTTTGCCCCATTTTCACTATTTTACAACCTGAGAACTCACAGGCAGAAATGAAGATAAATCAATACACCAGTGCTAAACAGAAAATTAGAATTTTTTTAAATCTGGTTAAAATATAATTACACTAAGAGAATATTCTATGGAAACATGTAAAAACAAAGCCAAGCCAAAATAAATGTTTCTTTATTAGCAAGATAGAAAACAGGTATTCAATTACTGAAACATGACCTTGGTGAAGTGGCTACTCGTTACAAAACGTTAGCAACAAGATAATTAAGAATCTCCCATCAAAGCAAATTCAAATCTCATTTATATATTACTTGATTAAAATTGCTCATCAACTCAACAGATAATGAAAACAGAAGAAAAACAAAATAACACTGTTTTAAAATGTTATTTTATTACCCTTTTAAAATAGATATATTTGAGATGTTTGAAGAGACTGTCAATACTGCATCTACTTGAATATGACACTTACAAATCATATTGGTATTTTGTTATGTGGGTTGATTCTAATTAATCAGTAATTTAGTTTATTGACACATTGTACCCTATAATTTGTATATTCCTATCCAGCCAATTTATTTGGGATTAATCAGCGATACGTGTTCAGACCTGCTTTAATCATAAACCATTATGCTGTTTATATTTAATATACCGTATATACTCGAGTATAAGCCGACTTTTTCAGCGCATTTTTTAATGCTGAAAAGGCCCCCCCTCGGCTTATTCTTAAGTCAAAAAAAAAATCCTCCTCCTTCCCCCCCTTATCATCCTCCTCCTTCCCCCTCTATCATCCTCCTCCTCCCCCCCTTATCATCCTCCTCCTTCCCCCCTTAATCATCATCCTCCTCCTCCCCTTATCATCTTGTTTCTCTCATAACCTCCTCCTTACTACACCCTCTCCAATCCCTATTCCCCTTCCTCCATACTTGCTACTAAGCTCCATTGAGCTGATGCTGACGCCGCAGCACGTCTTCTGTACCGGCATATGCTAATGACATGACGTCACATGCGCGTCAAGTCATTACCATATGCCGGTACGGAAGACGTGCTGCAGCGTCAGGATCAGCATTAGCTCATCAGAGCATAGTAGCAAGTATGGAGGAAGGGGGATAGGGATCGGAGAGGGTGTAGTAAGGAGGAGGTTATGGGGGAAACAAGATGATAAGGGGGGGAAGGAGGAAAAGGAGGAGGATGATGATAAGGGGGGGAAGGAGGAGCAGGAAGATGATAAGGGGGGGAAGGAGGAGGATGATAATGGGGGGGAGGAGGAGGATGATCAAGGGGGAAGGACCCTCTTTTCCACCCTTGGCTTATACTTGAGTCTATACGTTTTCACCATTTTTTGTGGTAAAATTAGGTGCCTTGGCTTATACTCGGGTTGGCTTATATATGGTAGTCATATTTAGTGACTGGGATTTAGAACTGAAACTTTGTGAGATATACTTTTCTGTTTTGATCTCTATTTTGATGCCCTTACTTAGTTTTATGGCATGTTATTCCTCTTACATATGTAGAGACATTTATTATAGATGTATCTTTGCTTATGCTTTAATATCTGAGCTATCATATTATTAGCAGTATCTCCAGGGCACTACATGGTAGTGCAAATTATAATTTTAATGTTTTTCTATTATGTGTATTTAATTATGTGTGTTGCTTGGAGCCTTGTGGTACTACTGAACACACAGATGGGTTAAATCTTACTTGGGGGTAACATTGTAACAATTTGGTTTGCTGAAGCCCATTAATACTGAAGCACCTTCAGATAAACCATTGGCATTTCTTCCATCGTCTTAGGAAGAATGACACTATGTGATGGAAAATATAAACAAGAAAATACCATCCTTCTCCTGACCAGATTCTGAGTTTGTTTTTTACAGCTAACCTAAAACGTCAATTATTCTGAGAAATCTACACTCACCAGTGAGCACATTCCAAGTTAAAATCATCCATCTGTCATATTTACTGTTGGGATTACAAATTACTATCAGTTCACATAGATATCCAATAATTTGAATGACTATAAAAATAACTCCTTTCTGCATATTAATGGCAGTGCTTCATCTAGTTCTTACTTTGCTTCATTAACCAATTCCCATAATTGTTCCACTTATCAGTCAAAAGACTTGAATTCCTGTTTGTACTAACTTTTATGAATAACAGGTTGTGATTTATATGTGACTTTATTTGATGAAAATTAAGATTTTGATTTCTACAAATGTCATGTCAGATTTTTATACATTCTAGATATGATATGTTTTGTGATTCATTATGTTCTTTGTATCTATTTTGTACTGCTAGTCAGTTCATTTATATTTTTATTTTGTAGCTAATAAACTGTGTGTGAATATATATATATATATATATAAAAAAAAAAAAATATATATATATATATAGATGTATGTATATATATATATATATATATATATATATATATATATATATATATATATAAATATATAGTTCACCAAAACAGTAATTTAATACATAATGGGCAAAAGAGCGATAGAAGCCCTCCACTGTACAGTTTACCTATCCCGTTATGTGCACGCACAGGAAGTGCGCTGCCGACATCCCGATGTAGCTGTATCTAAGTGGCCGGTAAGTGGTTAGGGGTTTTTGGGTTAGGTTTAGAGGGTTTGGGGGTTAGGGTTAGGACCGGTAAGTGGTGTAGGGGTTAGGGGCTTAGGGTTAGGGACTTAGGGTTCGGAAGTTACTTTTAGGGGGTTAGGGTTAGGCTAAGAGGGTTAGAAGGTTATTGTTAGGGCCAGCAAGGGGTATAAGGGTTAGGGGCCTACGATTAGGGGGTTAGGTTTAGAGTTAGGAGAGGTAAGTGGTGTAGGGGTTAGGGTTAGGGCCGACAAGGGGTGTAGGTGGTTAGGGTTAGGGCCAACAATGAGTGTAGGAGTTAGGGCTAGAGGCTTAGGGTTAGGGAGTACATCGGGACGCAAACATGCTTGGCACCAGGAGGCTTCCCGTGCCGTGCGTGCACTTAACAGGATAGATCCCAATAGATAAATAGTACATTTGTGTTCACATTTGACTGTCTAAAACAAGTTAAAAAAAACTGCTTCCAACTCAGAATTCTGAGAAATACAGTTATGTAATAATTCTGAGCTGGAAGCAGGTTTTTTAACTTGTTTTAGATATTCAAATGTGAACACAAATGTACTATTTATTTACTATATATATATATATACATAGATGTTCTCTTGTGGTTGAGACTAAACCACCATTATTAAATTAGGAGCTACTCTTATCTCCTCGCAAGATACTTTATGGCTTCCAGGCTGGGTTTTTGCACCACGATTTTAAGGGATTTCTAAATGGATGTCTTGGGAGATTTTGCCACCTTTTACAGACTGTTTTTATTTTTCAAAAGAGCTTAACAATATCTACTGCTATTTTCTCCACTTATATGATTCTGGTACCCTAGAGACACACTCCACTGGTCTGAAGGAACATTTCTTACTTTATATAATAAAGAGGCATAAGAACAATCTACTGAATTGCACAAGGTAGCACATGTACTGCACATTATATCACAGCAACTGGATGCAATTGGATTTCTTGAGTAATGTTTTTTATAAGTTGGCTAGAAGGGTAGTGCTGGGGATACAAGGGGTCTCATGTGAAATGAATGTGCAGGGAAGAAAAATAATTAAGTGTGGCAGATAACATAGTGGTTGTTTTTTATGTTCCAACACATCGTGTCTTGACCTTGCAGCTATGTTTTAACAGATTGCTGTAATGGCAAAAACTACAATACACAAGGATTTCTGGGAGCAGATGAGCTAATCTAGGCAAGACGTCAGAGGTTTATTTATTGCATTGCAAATAGTGCCAATCTGTACACATTGGCTCAATAACACCCAGTATGTGCAAGACATAAACAGCAAAATCTTAATAGAATGTGTATACTCTCTGTGAGGCCTTTATTTAATTATATGCAATATATTTTATAAAATGCGCATAAAACATTTAAAACTTAATTGAAAAATGAGAAACATTGCACCATTTGAAAAAAAAATGATGTGACCAAGCAGCCCCGTATTAATAAGTTCTATTTTCAAAAAAACAGAAAGAAAAAAGGGAACATTTAATCAATTCCGCAAAATAACTAACAATTTCTCAGATTTTTTTTCTTAAAGCTTCGATCTACAAGTTTATAATGGGTTAATAACTATTACATCTTAAAATGGGTTTGAGAATACCAATTATTTAATGGTAAGAAGAAACAAATGGAATATAGCTTCAAATACTAATACACAGAAAATAATGTATCATTAATATGCGTTACACATATAAAATGCAATGACCTAGAGCTATTTCCGTAGTGCTACAAAGTTAAAGCAAGTTATGAGGTACTGAGTAACACAAATACAATCCAATGCAATAAAACAACAGACAATTTGGTACAACAGACTTAAAGCTCCTACTCCGAGTTACAAATTGAACCCAATGGAAGAAGAACAAAGTGGCTAGGATTCTCAATTGGCACTGTTGTATGATACCTATTTGTTAGTGAATAATAAGGTATGATCAATTATTTTTTGGGATAGTTCCACTCCCGTAAGGCTAAGTACTGTCATCAATACATAGTTATCTTTGTGCCGTCTCTCAATAGCATGTCAAGGACAGGGTTAGACAAGGGCTCACTATGAGAACCATAGTTGAAATAGTCACACATCTAGCATAAAATGCCACAAAAGATTTCAGAGTTGTATAAAGTGTTTAATCAATAGTAGTTTGGCTATCAGGCATGCTTGCCAGTACAAATTCAATTTCACATGTTTAAAATTTTGAATTTATAAGCAAGTCCATTTTTTTTCATTAACACAGTTCAAAAACGTAACACTTGTTGTGGCTGTTCATTCCTTCAATTGTGTCCGACTCTCTGTGACCAAATGTGTTGCAGCATGCCAGGAACATCTGTCTGTGTTTCTGATTGTGCGTATGCATATGGTTTGGAGCGTATTACCAGTTCCTTCTCCAGTGGACCGCAATTATTCTGACCCATCTACTATGACCAGCACATCTTGGGTGGCCCTACATGGTATATCTCACATCTTCATTGAGGTGCACAAGCCATTTCACCATGACAAGGTAGAAATCTAGAAGGGGTAACACTTCATAAAAGGTGGAAAAAGGGAAGACACCTTCACATACTATGTGCCAGCTATGGTGATCCAAATAAAGGACCATTGTACAATGAAAAGAATATATACAGTGCCTTGCAAAAGTATTCACCCCCCTTGGTATTTTACGGTTTTTTTGCCTCACAACCTGGAATTAACATGGATTGTTTGAGGATTTGCATCATTTACTTTACAGAACATGCCCACAACTTTGAAGATGTTTTTTTTTCTTTTTAATGTGAAGCAAACAACAAATAGGACAAAATAACTGAAAAAGTCAATGTGCATAACTATTCACCCCCTAAAGTCAATACTTTGTAGAGCCATCTTTTGCAGCAATCACAGCTCCAAGTTGCTTTGGATAAGTCTCTATGAGCTTGCCACATCTTACCACTGGGATTTTTGCCCATTCCTCCTTGCAATACTGCTCCAGCTCCATCAAGTTGGTTGGTTTGTGCTTGTGAACAGCAATCTTTAAGTCTGACCACATATTTTCTATTGGATTGAGGTCTGGGCTTTGACTAGGCCATTCCAACACATTTACATGTTTCCCCTTAAACCACTCAAGTGTTGCTTTAGCAGTGTGTTTGGGGTCATTGTCCTGCTGGAAGGTGAACCCCTGTCCTAGCCTCAAATCACGCACAGAGTGGTACAGGTTTTGCTCAAGAATATCCCTGTATTTAGCACCATCCATCTTTCCCTCAACTCTGACCAGTTTCCCAGTACCAGCTGCTGAAAAACATCCCCACAGCATGATGCTGCCACCACCATGTTCACTATGGGGATGGTGTTCTTTGGGTGATGTGTTGGGTTTGCGTCAGACATATCGTTTTCTTTGATGGCCGAAAAAATTCAATTTTGACACATCAGACCAGAGCACCTTCCTCCATACATTTTGGGAGTCTCCCACATGCCTTTTCGCAAACTCAAAACATGCCATTTTGTTTTTTGCTGAAAGTAATGGCTTTCTTCTGGCCACTCTGCCATAAAGCCCAACTCTATGGAGTGTACGGCTTATTGTCATCCTATCTACAGATACTCCAGTCTCTGCTGTGGAACTCTGCAGCTCCTCCAGGGTTACCTTAGGTCTCTGTGCTGCCTCTCTGATTAATGTCCTCCTTGCCCAGTCCGTGAGTTTTGGTGGGCGGCTGTCTCTTGGCAGGTTTGCTGTTGTGCCATGTTCTTTGGTTATGATAGATTTGATGGTGTTCCTGGGGATCATCAACTATTTGGATATTTTCTTATAACCTAACCCTGACTTGTACTTCTCAACAACGTTGCCCCTTACTTGTTTGGAGAGTTCCTTGGTATTCATGGCAGTGTTTGGTTAGTGGTGCCTCTTGCTTAGGTGTTGCAGCCTCTGGGGCCTTTCAAAAAAGGTGTGTATATGTAATGGCAGATCATGTGACACTTAGATTGCACACAGGTGGACATCATTTCACTAATTATGTGACATCTAAGGTAATTGGTTGCAGCAGAACTCTCTATTTTCTGTTTTCTATATCTAAAAAATAGTTTTATGTATATATTCTTCTCATTTCACTTCACCAACTTAGACTATTGTGTTCTGATCCATCACATGAAATTCAGATTAACAAAACACTGAACTTAAGGCTGTAATGTAACAAAATAGGTAAAAAGTGAAGGAAGGGTGTCAATACATTTGTATGACACTGTATACTAATATATATATATATATATATATATATATATATATATGAACGTGAATAAAAGTGTAACTAGGCAGGGAAAAGTCTTACAATTAGTTATTAAAAAATGCATTCTGATACCTCACTTTGGTGGAAGTTTTGTATTTGAGGATTCAAATGGTGTCTATATCAATGAGATCCAATGAACTAACACATCCTCCTGACGTCTCCCTCTTCCTCCACACCTTTCTCCACTGGTAAAATAAAAGCATCCTTTATTACCCAGCTTTCAGGAAGTGATGCAGCAAAGACAAGAATCATCTATTGATTTTCTCTACAGATATTTTTTTCATGTTCATGCCTTACTCAGCTAGTAATGTTATTAGATTCTTACAAACTACGCAACCAAGAGCATTTTTCTTTACCTACAGTCATCCATTAATTGAACTATTTCTTACATCTATTCTCTTTTATTTTCTGGGGCTGAAGAAAACGGAACTAACAATACATGACATTTCATATAAAACACATTTACACTTGATTAGACAGGTTATAGTGTATATATTATTATATATAAGTAGATACATTTATAGATAGATAGATAGATGAACTCCTTATAGTTTTTGCATGCGGTTTTGGCAGATTAGCTAGGGGTCTTATACCTGAACTATAAGCATTTCTGTCACTGCACGCCATACTTGCTAAATGTCATGTAAATACAGCATGTGTTTTTATGGTATTTTGCTTACAAAGGTTGTTATTTCTGGATAATGTTTTGTTGAGAATACATTTTCTTAAAATGTTTTCCTGCTGTGCATAATTTTTTGCAGCATTTAGTTTCTTTATTGTGAGCCACAAAAAAAGTAAAAAGATTAAATATTTTATTCCTGCAAAAACATTCTCAATCAGTTGTTTTTGTGATTCAACATAAAGGGACAAAAGTCACTATTTTTAAGCAAGGGTTAAATGCAAGATTGGTTCAGATAGATTAGAAAACCTTATCAGTGCTAGATCATGAGGTTACTGGCTTTCCCCCCACTCCTGACACTGCCACTTTACCAGTGTGCAGAACTTCCTGTTTATTCAAATTCTCCTCCCATCACAGGAAGTTGATCTTTTGAAAGCAAAATGACAGATTCCAGCAGCATAAATGCATATAAAAAGTAATAAATCGTATTATTTTATCTAGACAACACTTGGATGTTTGTGCAGTAAAAATGTAGTATATAAACCGCAATATATCACTGGACATATATGGTTACTACAATCTTGAGAAGCTGAACAGTAAGGACAGCTATGTAAAAACATCATAAGTATTATTATAAATGATATACTACTTTTAATGAGGTTTTGAACAGCCAATGAGAAACATAAAAAAAGTGTCCATTTAAAATATCATGTTCTTTAAAGCATTACTGTCTTATGTGCTCATTTTAGCATTTACAACATTGATACAGTGCTGTGCATTTTCACTTCATCAGTTCTGCAATGGCCCTCACTCTCCTAACTTATAGATAGCGTGCATAAATCTGCTTGTAAACAAAAAAAACTGCCATCTTAGTATAAAATACTGCATTTAAGCCTGTTCCAAATTATGATGATGTACCTTTAAAAATGCAGCTATGCAACCTAAAGAACCATTGTAGGGTAGGGAGAAGCACATTTGTTTGTGAAGTATGTAAGAAATTAAAGCAAAATAAAAATTCTTCATTTTAGCATATTTGGCAGTGCATGGAAGCTGGCATGATAATAATAATTTGTATTAAGGGGGGGGGGGGTCTCGCAAGTTAACTTGCGGTTACCTGCTTAAGAGCATGTGGAAAACAGAGGCAATGTGTCAATACTAAAAGGTGATCGTCCAATCCTAAGCGTTCCAGCTTGGAAACTCAGAGGCATTAAAGATATAGAACTAACAAACAAACAGAATTTGGTAATATTCCTATTGTTGGGTAAGAATTTATATTAAAGTACCGTATTGGTCCGAATATGAACAACACCCACATATAAGCCGCACCCGTAAGGTTCAAGGGGAAAAAATAGAAAAAAGATAGTACTCAAATATAAGCCGCACCCGTAAAATTGGAGAGAAAAAGACTCTCAAAGTGATTAGCCATTGCAAGTAACAGGCTTTCTAATTAGCACTGTAGCTTTTTTTGCAGGTTACAGGCTTTACAGGATGTTAGAATCACTAAAACCATAAATCGCTATTCAATACCGCAGTCTAAAGCACGAAAACCGGCACCCTTAACTCGCAATGGCGCAAATCGGCAGTAATTTTGCGTTCGCGAATAGAAGCCGCACGCGTAAGAAGCAAAGTTCGCAAATCGGCAATGATTTTTTTTACGGTCGCGAATATAAGCCGCATCCGTAACTCGCAAGCTCAAAAATCGGAAAAAAGGTGCGGCTTATATTCGGACCAATACGGTATATTAAAAGGACTGCTGTATGGCTATACTTAAAATATACTATTTTACAGAACTCTATAATTTTAAAATATTACATTTATTATCTATTAATTGGTTTTGCAGCAGTGGAAGCTACCAGTTTGGTATGCGCCGATCTGCTTCTACAACTTGAAAGAGACCTTCAATGCAGGACAAGCTTCCTATCTACTACAATGGAAGTGTTTCATTTAAAAATAGAGATTTCTTAGAAATAAAGGCAATCTCATTAGTATATAAACACACTGAGCCTCATTCAATTGCAATTTGGCCAATTGAATAGGGCTCTAAATAAGCACATAGCATTTTTTTTTTAAAGAAGTTATTAGTTCGTAAAGATGTTGCTTTTAGATAGAAGTTTACTAACTAAAAACTTCTTTAAAAAAAATATCCTATGTGCTTATTTAGAGGCCTAATTAATTGGCAAAATCGCAATTGAATGAGGCCCACTCTGTTCTGAAAGCAGCTTAAACGCAAAGACGTATTGCAAATACAATAGAATAATTTAAAGACTACATTTCCTTTTTTACATTTCTAAAACAATTTTAACTATTACGTTTAGTAAGTCGAAAAACCATATAGTAAAAATAGTATTTTTACCATTTCTACAAGTTTATCTAGAGTGCATTGTCCCTTTTAGTTTTGCAGCTAGTAATGGATTTGCAATGAGAATTTAATCTGTGGTATCTGATATATTATACAACCATTTTTCAATGAATTATACTAGAAGAACTAGGACTTGAAAATTTGTATAAGTTCAGTTCAAGTCATGATATCTTGAGTTGAGAATCATAAGTTCTTCATAACAGCAATTATATCTGACCTTTCAAAACTCTAAAAGCTTTTAAATCATTATTTCTCCTAAATAGAAGAGTACGGGATCATTTGATACTGAAATGAGAAATGCTAAAAGGGTTTTTTTTTTTACCAAAGAAAGTAACTAGGTTTGAATTGATTTGTTTAACCCCTTTGCTATCAGAAGAAGCTGCAGTGCTAATGCTTTCTAGAGCTGTGAAGTGGACAAAAGATTAAATATTTGTAATAACATGTTCCAAGAAGGGGTACTAAGTACAAAAGATCTTCAAATAAGAAACAAATAAATAAATAATACACTGGAAAGGAAAACTCAAACATATAAAGAAGTCTGGTGGGCAACAGGCAGGCCAGGAAGAGCTCAGATGGTTCCCACGTACTCATATAGGGCCTCATTCAATTGCGATGTGGGCAATTGAATATGGCCCTAAATAAGCACATAGCATATTTTTATTAAAGAAGTTTTTAGTTAGTGAAAACCGTTCTTTTGGATAGATGCTTGCTAACAAAAAACTTCTTTAAAAAATATATGTTATGTGCTTATTTAGGTCCCTATTCAATTGGGCAAATTGCAATTGAATAAGGGCCATAGTATTCTCTGCAATGTGGAAGCAAGGCTACTTCCCACAGAATATTTACCCTCTAATATTATATTTTTTGCTAAATATCAGACAAAAAAAAAAACCAACACATATTGTATGGTCATTTTGAGTGCTTGTGGTTCCTTAAGTAAAAAAAGTATTCTATCATTGGTGCACTGTCACCTCACAATCATTATGTAGTGCCCGAAACTATTTCAAGACATATACTCAGTTAACATTTTCTAAGTGGCAGACGTCATTTTGATTTATTTTTATTCAAAATATTATGTCATACAATGAGTCACTTCGTAGACCATGAAAATAATTCATTAAATCATACTACTAAATACTAGCAGCCTTATTAAACTGCCATTTGGCCAATTGAATAGGGCTCTATATAAGCACATAGCATATTTTTTTTACAGAAGTTTAGAGTTAGTGAACTTCTATCCAAAAGCAAGGTCTTCACTAAGTAAAAACTTCTGTAAAAAAATATGCTGTGTGCTTATATAGAGCCCTATTCAATTGGCTGAATCACAATTTCATAAGGCTGTTGAGCCCTATAGAGGAAGAACCCAACAACTGAACCTTGATAATTATTATTATTATTATTATTGTTGTTTATTTGTAACGCACCAACATATTCCGTAGCGTTATACATGGGTTACGGTCACGGCAAAACAATAGTAGAATTAACACGTTGGAAAGGAAGCAGGGCCCAGTCTTTGAGCTTAGAATCCAGTGCCCATAGCGCTTTCCCCAAAGCACCTTGCAAGACTGAAAACTCGCAAACTTAAGATAATTGAAGATTCCTCTTGACTAAGGACTTATCTGCTCTCATATAAACCAGATGGAATGTTCTTCAACTTCACCCTGCAGCTATTTGTCCCAGAACCCAGGAAAATATATTACAATTTTTAGTAGATACTAACAGCCTTATTAAATTGCAATTCGGCCAGTTGAATAGGGCTCTATTTAAGCACAGAACATATTTTATTTACAGACGTTTTTAGTTAGTGATCTTCTATCCAAAAGCAAGGTCTTCACTAACTAAAAACTTCTGTAAAAAAATATGCTCTGTGCTTATATAGAGCCCTCTTCAATTGGCTGAATTGCAATTTAATAAGGCTGTATGTTTCTACCTTAGAACCTTTAGACTTCTAAGATAAGGGATGAGGAACTTAAAATATTACCTGTGAATTTTAATATAATAGAACTATCACATTTTCATTTTCAAAAGACGAAGGGCCAACATGATATTGTATTTATAATAATTACTGAAAATACTAGACTGGAAAGTTCAACAACCAGTGTTTAATGTTACCGTATTGGTCCAAATATAAGCCGCATCTTTTTTCCGATTTTTGAGTTTGCTACTAACGGATGCGGCTTATATTCGCGGTCGTAAAAAAAATAATTGCCGATTTGCGAACTTTGCTTGTTTCGTGTGCGGCTTCTATTCACGAACGCAAAATTACTGCCGATTTGCGCGATTGCGAGTTAAGGGTGCCGATTTTCGTGCTTGAGACTGCGGTATTGAATAGCGATTTACGGTTTTAGTGATTCTAACATCCTGTAAGGCCTGTAACCTGCAAAAAAAGCTACAGTGCTAATTAGAAAGCCTGTTTCTTGCAATGGCTGATCACTTTGAGAGTCTTTTTCTCTCCAATTTTACGGGTGCGGCTTATATGTGAGTACTATCTTTTTTAATTTTTTTCCCTTTGAACTTTACGGGTGCGGCTTATATGCGGGTGCGGCTTATATTCGGACCAATACGGTAATAAATATATAGGAATGTCTGTATATCTGTAGTTTCCGTATGTAATTTAAATTATTTTTTTGGGAAACAATACAAAAAGTTTTCTAACAATCTAATTAGCATGAAAACTAGTACTAAAAATTCAATTTTGTGAGAATGAGTAATATCATTTTCAGAAGTTAATTATACTCTCTTGTCAGTACATTTTTGATACAAGAGTTGATATATTTCCAAATTATAGTAATTAAGCCTACAACAGCACCAAGATTTACCACGCCAACGACTTTTAGTGTCATAGACTATGAAAGAAAAAAATAAGAGATGGATGTTTCTCACAGATGTTAGAATTGGCAGAACCATCCTTAAAGCTACATTATATGTGGCAGAGTAGAAAAGTATAATCCATTGTCAATTGGATTACATTAAATCTACATTAAAGATAGAGGTGTTGCTAGTTTAAGTAAGACCTGCAAATTGGGCTGTCAGCAAATCTTGTAGAGAAAGGTAGAACCAGATAAGTTTAAAAAAACAATAAAAGAATAGCATGACACACATATACTTTAATATTTGCTTGCTTTCATGTACCTCCTTAAAGGGACATTTACCTCTTCTTAGCTCTTCATGGTGTCAAAGAGCACAATATTGTATGTTTAGATGATCTTTTTTATTTTTATTATTACACTACTAACAGCAAAAAAAATCTAAAGTTTTATGTCTGTTTACTGGCAGTTTCCAGATTTATATGAGACAGCCATACGCATGGTGATGACCTTGATTGATAGCAGTTTTCCCCTGAACTCAGGAATGCATTGAAAAGTTAACCTCTAACTGACCTTTTAGGTGATTCCAGCATTCCATGATCTGCTGGCAATAAAACCTTTACACTTTCAATGACAGTTTAAGAGGTTGGCTTGAGACTTTAGCAATTAGGTATAAACTAAGGAACAACATTAGGTATAAACTAATTAAGTTTGCCATTTTGAACTGCCAGTCAGACATTTTGATCCATCCAAACTCTCATTAACAAAGATGCAAATCTTGTTTTCTGGGTGGGTTAGACAGGCTAACTGGAAGCTTAAAATGACAAGTGTCAATGGCAGTGTACTATAGAAATAATATATAAATATTATTTTTAACTGTTATCTATGTGTAATATCAATCCTGCTACTCACGGGGTTAATACTTATTATGGGCTAAAACAAATGCTCTAATGCATTATCTAGAGTGCTAGCCCAATGGGCAAACATTACTTATTTGGACTTATTAATACTTTTACAGCCTTATTAAAGTGAGATTTGGACAATTGAATAGGGCTCTATATAAGCACAGAGCATATTTGTTTCACTAACTAAAAACTTCTGTAAAGAAAATATGCTCAGGTTGTGTAACTTCTTTTTTTACAGGAGTCATGATGAAGTTCTCATTTTCTATTTGCTGTGCCTAAGAAGTAATTTACGAGCTTGGTTAAATATTGAGAGCTCATATATTCACGCCCCCTGAAATATTACTTACAAAGGCAGGGTTTACGTATGCAGCCAAATTTACTGTTTGAAGTAATTTATGGGCGTCTAATAGAATAAGGCTCTATCTTAGGAGGAACTGCTTTTTTTAAAAACATTAGCTATGTTTGTTTAACTGCTCTGAATTCAAAAGAATGGCAATAAAGAAGAAACCTATAAATGTTAATAACTTTTAGGCTTCCTACCACTTTTTTTTATCACAACAGATTAAGAATAAAAGAAGTAAATCATTACGTCTGTTTCACTTGAATTGTTAAGATTTCTAAATTATAAACTACTACTGTTACATGAAAATAGTAATATTTAAAATCTCCCTTTCACCTCCATTTCACTCTCTCTGTTTTATATATATTTAAGGGCCTTCATGGCAAGGATTATTTCTAGATGCCATAGGACTTCTTATAGGACCTCAGTGCCATTGAAGTTAATGTAATATGGGTTCATTTTAGGTGCCATGGAGGTCCACAAAGGACCTCCATGGCATAGGGGTTAATTGTAGGTGACATACCTCTGTGGCACAATAGTTAACAGTAAATGCCATGAAGGTCCTTAAAGGACCTCTGTGGCATAGGGGTTATTTGTAAGGTTAATTCTTCATGAAGGCCATGCAATGTACCTTAAACTTTCTATTTTAATGGACACGGCAAGCCTATATCCTTGAAATTACCACAATGTCAGTCAGTATCTTTATAAATTAACAAAAATCATCGTATAGTGTACGTTCTTAATTTCCTTCCTTCACTGTGGTCACATTTGTTCTATATGGTCTTTTGATAACGGGTGAAAATAGTATCCTAGTAAAATAATGAACTTTACATTAGACCTAAGGACAGAACTACCAGTTTTAGCTCCCAACTGAGGAAGAACAGCAGAAATCAAGTTTGCATATAAGGTAATAAACTAAAAGGCTATGGGCCTCATTCTATTATCGGCCGTAAATCGGCCGTAAGGCTGCGATTCCTTGCGAGGGTTCAGTTAACTCGCGATTCTATTATACGGCCCCGCAAGGATCTCCTTTTACGGCCGGCCGCATATCTTGGAACCGGCCGTAATCTGTGAAATATAAAAACGCAAAAATAAATTCAAGCCTGCACTGTACAGCTCTGTAAATGCTAGGGATCATATTGGGGGACATGAGGATTAAAAGGAACCCACTCTCAAGCTTGCACATCTGCCCAAACCCGAGTTCAAATTAACTGTTTATTTTCCGGCTGCGGCGTGGGCGTGTCTGAGGTGCTCCAAGCACTCTGGACTTTTTACATGGATATTTTACGGATATTAAAAATAAAATATTTTACGGATTTGAGTACAGGATAATTATGTGCTATTTTTTCTAACACCGAAAATCCCTTTATAGTCTTCTCAAAGTGCAGGATGGCTTTATTTGAGCTATTTTATGTGCTTAATTGGTGCTAGCGAGACCTTTTTCCTGCAAGTAACTGCGGCTCGTTTTTAGCCTTGCAGAGAGGTTTCCCGGAGCAATTGAATTGCAAATCTCTTGCGGCCGTTTAAGATCAAAGGCTTTCCTCCGGCGCGAGCGGCCGCAAGAGATAGCAAGGCACCGGCCGCAGGCCTGCCGGAGTCCCGGCCGTAAGGGAATAGAATAGCCGAATAGCTTGCGGCCGGTCCTTGCGGCCCCGCAACGGCTGCGGCCGATAATAGAATGAGGCCCTATGTTTTTACTTTCTAAACACCCAGTCCATTAATATGTGCAGTTCTTCACAAGTATACCTAAATATAGGATTAAAGTGGCCCCTTCAGATCATTGACTGGATTAATCTTTTCTATTATTTTCATCTTGAATTGTTTAAAATATGCTTTTAAATGCATGTTTCAAAATGTAAGACTTCAATTTCCCTTCAAGAAACACATATTTTTAATTTTTTTCCCACTTTCATGAAACAACTGTCAAATATGTAAATTTGAAAATGAAGGTCAAAATACCTGAACAAGAATTAATGACATTTTAATGGATCGGTCATTGATGTGTTGGTACATTAAACATTTCATGGTCTTGTGGAGTCTAGACTCATGTCTTGAATGGCACATCGGTTAAAATGTCCTTAATTTCATTTATCTTAAAATCCATGACTTTTTTAAACAAAATTCTATGGAACATTAGCCAACTTTTCTGTTCGTTACCATTTGACAAGTTATTTGCAAAAAAAAAATCTATATTCTTAAGTGAATCTTCTTTAGATTTATTCTCCAATTAGACCCGTGACTGTTCTTTACGAAGCATGATGTGGCCCAGAGGATATTAAATCGTAGCAGCTGATGGAAAATCATTACTGACAAGATCCATTTGGGTTTACCCATTAAAGACACAGAACTGTATTTAAAATATAATAACGAAATATATACATCGGGCAAAAAGGAAATATATTTTAGTTCTAATTTAGATTAAAAACTCATGACTAAGGAGTACATAGCTATGTTAGTCCCATAATGATAGACATGGTGGTGTTTGTTAGAAACAGTTAATACGATTTTGCAATGGGGTGGTATAACGGCACTTCCATTTTACCTGCTTTCATCAAAAATATTTCACTGTATGTTTAAGTTTACCTGGAATGGAACTTGAATGCAATTCACCCTTCCTGAAGGGTACTGAACGTTGTTTGGACCAAATTCCCCATAAATCAATCCAGGCTTCCTATAATTCAGGAGTAAAAAACATCACGCCTCAAAGGATTTGGGAATACACTACAGGTGTTTAAACCAATGTCCCTATAACAGATTGATTCAATTGTGGCAAACTGTTGAACCCTTAAATTCGTAATTTTTAAAGCCTGTGTTGACTGATATTTTGTACCTTGGCTATAGAGAAACATGGGTGTGATCCGTAAACCCATCCATAAAGCTTAAATGTATGTAAGTTTCCTGGGTTTCAAATATTTGGTAAGAAACAGGAAGTGATTATAAGAAAAAGATGTGTTATATAGGTACGTTCAGTATACTTACAAAGTTATAGGCAGGGGAGTAAAATGCACACCCACAGGAAGGATACATAACCAAGTATGCACAGGAAGGCAGTCAAGTACTGAGTTTGACCTTTCAAAGGAAGTACTTGCTGCTGGATGGAATCACATGGTTGGGCGGAGACTGAGCTCACAACCGAATCAGAGCACAAGGATATAGAGAGAAAGAGACTACATATCCCAGGCTGCTTTGCAACACAGGACCCAGAGTATGATACACATGTATCAACTAACCTATTCTTTCTCTTGATTGTCAAAACAAATTATAAAGTTTATGCTAATCTTAGCAGGGATTTTCAGGGGTGCCAACCAACAAAAGCCTCAGCTTGCATGAAAGGCAGACAGGCAAAAGGATATTGGAAATGTATACAAACACGGCAAAAAATATATCCTAAAACCAGTTAGTAAATATTTATGTGTACATATAAAAATATATGCAATGCGCTGTTCACTATTTCCAGCTAACGATAAAATACAGCTCAAGTAATGTTTAAAATTTTAATATTTATAAGTGTACAAACAAGACAGAACTATTTAAATTTTAAACACTGCATATCTCTGGGAAGAACAGGTAATGTTTGAGTAAAATGGTAGATTTGGGTTGTAAATTCTAGCAGCAAGTGTATAAATATATACAGATAATGTGATATAGTGAATTTAAAGGGACCGTCACACCTACAGAAAGTTGATTTCATTTTCAAGAGCATTAAAAACTGGCTATACATTATACTAGCAGTTTATCTCTACAGTAGATCATTTCTGAACATTTTGAATTGATTTGATTTTATGGCTCCTGTTTTCTAATGTGCAGCTCAGAGTAGTGGATAAGGGTGGGAGAGGGGTTTAACTGCCATGTAGCATTGCAGGTCTTTTTATGGACTCTACATAGACAGACAAGCAGGTAGTAATCCTAATTAACATATTAAAGCAGTTAATAAATATGAGTGAGATAAATATGAATGGATAACCCAACATACAGTATAGCAAGTTTGCCTTGCTCTATAAGAATTACCTAAAACAAACAACCAGATTTTGGGGTGACAGAGTCCATTTAAGGAGGCAAGTTTAGATTAAAAACAAAGATTTGCCAACGTTTTGAAACAGAGAAAAGAGAGAGATAGACAGTGTAACGGAACCCATCACTGTTTTACCCTGTTTTATGGTTATTTAATTCTTATGGTTAAAATATGATCACATTGCTATACTGTAGAAATGTTGTTTTATGTTCTACAGAATATATTGGCTCAGAATATTACAGCTACTAGGCTAATAGATAACCCTTTTACAGAGACTCCTCATAAGATAAGGAAGTCTATTGTATAAAGTGTTTTCATTATGGGACATAGAACTAACAGAAGGATAATCTGATCAATGTCTGATTGTATCAAAGTAGCCAGGTAACCTCCGGGGGGTGTGACCAGACCTATTGTCTCTCTATGTGTATTGTGTGGCCAAAGATGGGGGATGTGTATTGCCTGTGGAAAGAGATGTGTATATATATTTCTGCATAACAAAATAAAGAGAGTATTCTTTGACTCCCAATTGAGTGTCGTCAATTATGGGTGGTCTGGGCTTCTGAGACTGCGCAGTGCTTCTATATGGATAGTTAACACTGAACCTGACTCTCCCTCTGGAACTCTTGGATGGGATTATACCAACTTCACTTTTATACAGCAGCTTGCCAGGGAAAAGGACGTCTCCAACGGCTGATACCCTCTCACTACCGGGGTAGCCGTTACAGACAGTCATACATATAGATAGCAAATAGGGGTTTCTTTGAGCCGATCATGGGTGAGTGGGTGTGAGTACAGATTTAAAACGACATCGAACACAAACTTTGAAAGAGAATGTTTTAATCATTACTAAAGTTACTTTTTGATTAATAAAAATATTAAATAAAACTTAACATTTTTCTGACTTAGCAGGAAATGTCTCTATCTTAATAGCGAGTAATGCAACGCTACATCTCATTGGCAGACACATGTCCGACTCATATAATTATATTCCTGCAAATTGTCTGACAGGGACAAGCCCCCAATGGCAAACATTTAATCAAAGTAGTTAATTCTGCACCGGGATTTTCATTTTTAATAAAGAAACACGCTGTGAAACAACATATATACTCTTTCAGTTGAAACAAATGCTATCCATGGTCCTATAAGAAGAAGTATGGCTGTATGTGGGGTTCCCTGGTGGTCCAGTGGTTAGGATTTGGTGCTTTCACCACTGCAACATGGGTTTGATTCCAGTCATGGAACCAAAAGGTCACACAACACTGAAGCCAAGCAGGGTTGGGCCTGATCTGTACTTGGATGGGAGACCACCTAGGAATACCAGGAGCTGCATGCTGTGGCTCACTGGAGAAGGAACTGGCAACCCACTTCAGTATCTCTGCCATGAAAACTGATTGTGTCAGCATGACATGGACATAAACGTGTGCCTGGTGTGTTATGGTCCATGATGCCACAGAGAGTCGGAAACGATTGAACGATGCAGAAAAAATGATGACCGTCTGCCTGTGTGCTGTATGAGGATCCTGAAAAGTGAGACAAATTACAGCTGAAAATCATCCCAAAATGGGAATATTATACCTGCCATTTACATACTATTCTCCTTGCTTTTGTTCAGCTCTTAACAAGCATAATAGAAAGACTCCTGAAAAGAGGTGACTGTGAGCCGTCCATCTACACTGCTAATGAAATATTTGCCAGGAGCCGCAAAAATCCAACGTGGATTTCCAACTAGTTTCAAAGTGTTGCTCAGTACAAAAATTGTGCTGACCAATGATCTGTGGCATTTGAAATAACAGTAAGAAATATTTCTTCTTGTACATTTCCAAGTGTAGACATTTGATCATAATGATACAGATAATGACAAATGAATCATAATTTCAAATGTCACCCTCACCTGTTCCTCCAATTATTCTCATGTCACTGCTTACCACTTTACACATTTAATGCTGATATAGTATTTGGGCTTTAAATCGCATTTGAGCCTTTATTTTGTGTGTGCCTGTCCCATATATGTGGCTCTAGGTGTGTGTCATTGTATAAGTGTGTGTTATTTTTCTCATTCTATTCTTTTGATTAGATGAACGTATCAGCAAAAAAAAAATACAGTTGTAATGTTTGATCTTACATGTATAGGAGTTACTACGTAAAGTTATAAATTATGAAAATTGTTATTCTTTGATATATTTGTCAATACAAATGAACATAAACTACTATAAAACAATTTTTGTTTAAAATTTTCATTTTTTCTTTGTCCTTTTTTGTTATCCAAACTTATTTGTCATTTTTTTCCGTCTCCAAATCTCCAAGCTATGTTATAGTATTTGGATGGATTTTGGCAATAAAGTGTGAGATATTCATTTAATACTCCCTGTAATACATATATATATTTGGATTGATTGTTATCATTTATCCCTTTATTTTGGAAATTAAAGGTGTGGGAGTGTATTAGGAGAAATGTGAATGGAATAATTACCGTATTTTTCGCAATATAAGACACACTTTTTCCCCCCTCAAAAGTAAGGGGAAATGTCTGTGCGTCTTATGGAGCGAATGTGTGTGCCTTGGACCAAAGTGCAGAGGCGGGAAGCATACTGAGATTGTGGAGCCCCATACTGAACCTCTCTCTGCCCACCTTGATCCTCTCCCCCTCCTGATTCTCCCCTTCGACCCCTCTGATCCTTCCCTTGGCCACCTTTAGATCCCCACTACTGATGCCTCCCCCCCCCCCCCCCCATTAGCGCTTCCTACGGCACCAGCAGCATGCCTCTGAACTGCATCTCGTCTGCCGGCGCATCTTAGTGACGTCACACATGCAACGCAAGGGAAGGCTGCAGTACAGGAGGAGTGTAGGTAGGAAGCGCTGCGCGATAGGGTGAGATCAAGATGGGCCAAAGGATGATCATGGATGGGCAGAGGGGAGAATCAAGAGAGGAAAGGGGAGGATCAAGAGGGGCGGGGGGGATCAGGAGGGTCAGGGAGGGTCAGGAGCTCCTGGAGGCTCCCAAATGCTCCAAATGTGTGTGGTGTATGTATATAAATATATATATTTTATTATTTTTTTGTGATGTAGGTGTGTATATGTGTGTGTAGTGTATTTGTGTTTGATTCAGAATATTTTTTCTTGTTTTCCTCCTCTAAAAACTAGGTGCGTCATGGTCAGGTGCGTCTTATATGGTGAAAAATACAGTAGATTGTATATTCAATATATTAAGCTGTTTGGGTAGGAGTAGTAGGTATAAGAAATAGAAACAAATATATTAAAAAAAATCACAAAATAAATTATGGATAACATATAATAGGGGAAACCACTTTTCCTTGTCTTCAGATCTGTGTTTGTATTTGGTGTGTTTTGTGTTGTTGTTAGTAAGTCTTTCAGTCTTGTCCGACTCTCTGTGACTCTTTGAACTGCAGCATGCCAGGCACATCTTCTGTCTGAATCTGGTAATCCATAAGCTTTTCTTGGCAAATATACTGGCGTGGGTTGCCAGTCCCTTCTCCAGTCTTACCTATCTGCCCATCTTGGGAGACCCTACATGATATAGCTCACAGCTTCATTGAGATACACAAGCCCCATCACCACAACAAGGTAATGATTACCTGTGTTTTAATGTCTTTAAATATGTCTGCTTTATTGCCAGCTTGTGTGTGGGGTAAGGAAGGGCAAGAAGAACATATCACTTTAGAATACCCAACCAACCCAACCCAACCCAATGCAATTTAAGAAATGAATTTAAGAAATAATAAGTCAAGTTCCTCCAAAAATTAAGTTTATGTTCTAATTTGTCTGTATTTTTAGCAACTCACATGAGCCTACTATAGAGAGGACATGTTGCAATAAAAGGAAAGAGCTATAAAACGTACAGATATATTTGAACTTCTGAAACCTCTCAACAGCAACTTTAGGTAAAACTTCTATTTTATTTTAATTTAAAATCAGAATGAATGATGGAAAATTGCATACAACCAAACATTTACTTTCAATAGAGTCAACTTTGTTTGGGAAAAAAAGTCCAAGCTTTTGTTACAGCTGAATTATCATATTAGCAAAATATATTAGTATACTATAATGTTAATTATCTAAATGTAAAAAAATACATTTATGAAAATGAGTCAAAAAAAAGAAAAATGTATATGACAGTGTTAGACTAATTTACATTATTTGATGCTTAATTTTAATAGACCAGAAATATAATATAGATACATATATGTTTACGTAGATAAAAAATTACTTTTATTTTACTTGGTGCCACTAAACAATTGGTCTATTTGGTCTTTTGGGTGTGTGCGTGTTGTATCTATGTAGGTATTTTTTATTTGCATAGCACCTTCAATAAGGTACAAAACATGAAAATATAAGTGAATTTAGTATAAAGACAATAACAGATTTAGATGGTCCCTGTCTCAAAGAGCTTACAATCTACTTATATGAAGGAAAAGATACATACAGTAACAAAATGGTAAGAATGTAAGTGCATATGGGAAGGAGCTTGCTACTAAGTTTTTACAAGAGCATTTTTAAAGGGGGTTGTTTAAAGGATCTTTAAAAAGTTTTTTTTTTGAGTTTTTTAACTAATCCATGAAATAAGGATTTATCAGATACTGTACGTTGCAGAGGTGCAGGTATTCTAGTGAGAAAGATTTTACCCAAGAAGGAGCTCTGAAACTGAACAGAATAGGGAGAAGACTCCTGAGCAGATTGAAGAAGACAAGCCGAGGTATAGTGAGAGATGAGGAGAGAAAGGAGCTGAGTAGTGAATAGTTTTGAAGGAGAATTATAGGAGGTTATTGTTGACCTTATTGGATGCAAGCCAAGGTATTTTAGCACAGGAAAAAAGAAGAAGAAAATGTTGAAGAGAAGGAGATGGTACAAGCAACTGCATTAAGTACTGATTGCAGAGAAGAAAGATGAGATTTTTTGGGATATTGTTGACTTTGTTGGAAACCAGTTGAGTTGTTTTAGAATGGGAGAAGATGGAAGAAATGTAGGAGAGAGGGCAATGGTACGAGTAACTGCATTAAATACTGATTTGCAGAGAAGAAAGATGAGATTTTTTGGGGATATTGTTGACTTTGTTGGAAACCAGTTGAGTTGTTTTAGAATGGGAGAAGATGGAAGAAATGTAGGAGAGAGGGCGATGGTACGAGCAACTGCATTAAATACTGATTGCAGAGAAGAAAGATGAGATTTTATGGGATATTGTTGACTTTGTTGGAAACCAGTTGAGTTGTTTTAAAATGGGAGAAGATGGAAGAAATGTAAGAGAGAGGGCGATGGTACGAGCAACTGCATTAAATACTAATTGCAGAGAAGAAAGATGAGATTTTTTGGGATATTGTTGACTTTGTTGGAAACCAGTTGAGTTGTTTTAGAATGGGAGAAGATGGAAGAAATGTAGGAGAGAGGGCGATGGTACGAGCAACTGCATTAAATACTGATTGCAGAGAAGAAAGATGAGATTTTATGGGATATTGTTGACTTTGTTGGAAACCAGTTGAGTTGTTTTAGAATGGGAGAAGATGGAAGAAATGTAGGAGAGAGGGCGATGGTACGAGCAACTGCATTAAATACTGATTGCAGAGAAGAAAGATGAGATTTTATGGGATATTGTTGACTTTGTTGGAAACCAGTTGAGTTGCTTTAGAATGGGAGAAGATGGAAGAAATGTAGGAGAGAGGGCGATGGTATGAGCAACTGCATTAAGTATGGCTTTTTATGTGTGTTAATGTGTTATTTTTTAATCATTCAGATCTTCCCTTCTTAAAACTCTTTTTAACACACCATTATATTTTTATTTTGGTAAATTTCAGACTCTAGAGTATAGTAAAAGCTAGTTAAAGATATTACAGTCTTAATTTTTCAAAATAATTACACTTTTATGTGTAGTTTTCCGATTCTCTTATATTTTAGTACTACAATATTCATGTATATTTTCCTTTTGATTAGTGGTAAGTGCTAGAAAAAAAGAAATTCAAATATTTTTGTGCGGTGATATCGTATTGATTTTGTACTTCTAATCGCTGCAGATCATACCATGTCCATAATATAATAGTTATTATGAAAACAGCTATGACATTTTTGCACTCAGGACTTGTAAATGTCTAATAATTCCTTGGAAACAAATATTACTGTAAGAATAAATTAAATTAATCTAAAAACAGACAGAAAGACCTTTAGGCTGTGATGTCTTAAGGTTTGTAGCAACCATGTCACTGCAAAATATCTAAAAAAAATAAGTAAATCAACATAGACCACTATACAAATCCCTAGTACGCCCTCATTTGGAATACAGAGTACAATTTTGGGCACCACTTCATAAAAAGGACATTTTAGAGCTGGAAAAGGTACAGAGGAGGGCAACAAAACTAATAAGGGGAATGGAGGGGCTAAGTTATGAAGAAAGACTAACCAAATTAAACTTATTTTCTCTAGAAAAATGGCGTCTAAGAGGAGATATGATTACCTTATATAAATACATCCAGGGTCAGTATAAAGATTTGTCGGGGGAGCTTTTTGTGCCAAGAGGTTTTCAACTGACAAGAGGACATCCCTTGAGGTTAGAAGAAAAAAGATTCCACCTTAAAGAAAGAAAAGGGTTCTTCACAGAAATGGTGGTTAATCTGTGGAATTCTCTACCAAAGGAGGTGATGACAGTGGATTCAATAGATTATTTTAAAAAAGAGATTGGATATTTTTTTAAATAAAAAGAGCATTTAGAGCTATCCTGGAGAGAGGGAGTATTGATCCAGGGAGGAGTCTGATCACTATAATTTTATATTTTTTCCCCTTTTGAGGCAATTGGCAAAGTTTCACTGTTTTTTTTTTGTTTGCCTTCATCTGGATCAATTAACAATTAACAATTAATCCGCATATTGCAGATCAGAGGAGATGTAAAACGGTTGAACTTGATGGACTCAGTCTTTTATTAACCAAAATTACTATGGCCCTCATTCAATTCAAATTCGGCCAATTGAATAGGGCTCTATATAAGCACATAGCATATTTCTTTTAAAGAAGTTTTTAGTTAGTGGAAACCTTGCTTTTGGATAGATGCTTACTAACTAAAAACTTCTTTAAAAGAAATATGTTATGTGCTTATTTAGAGCTCTATTCAATTGGCCGAATTGCAATTGAATGAGGGCCCATGTAACTATATATTAAACTAAATTAAAACAATTTTAAGATGTTGCAACCTGATCCTAAAGCTACTGCTCAAGGACATTATGTCCAAGAACCTGCCAGTTCTCATTTACAGAGGGAATTGTGTGATAGTCTCAATCACAGGTAATATATGGATGTTTTTTTCAGTGATCCACCATAATTGGCTAAAAATATTGATTTGTGATTCTAAGTATAGAAGTGAACAGGTGAGAGAGGATGACCTAACTTTTTGGGACAACCTTAGAGA
Source organism: Discoglossus pictus (assembly GCA_027410445.1). Lineage (NCBI taxonomy): Eukaryota > Metazoa > Chordata > Amphibia > Anura > Alytidae > Discoglossus > Discoglossus pictus. Next base: position 29,244,514 of record CM050173.1, on the reverse strand, counting down.
GAGCTTGTTGTTGTTTTATTGTTCAGTCATGTCCAACTCTCTGTTACCCTATGGGCCTCAGCACTCCATCTTTTACTTATTGTTGTTATCCATTTTGTACTTATACATAAGGTTTTCTTGGCAAAGATACTGGAGTGGGTTGCCAGTTCCTTCTCCAGCGGACCACTATATGTGTAACCTCTCTGCAAAGACCTGACCATCTTTGGTGACCCTAAATCGTATAGCTCACAGCTTCACTGAAGTACACAAGCCCCTTCACCACAACAAGGTAGCGATCCAGAAGGGGAAAGTGAGCTTACAACATGTTACAAGGGTGCTCTTTTATTTCCTCTATTTCACTCTGATACTTTTGCTAATATTCAGGGGCGGGGTCATTATTTTGGTCAGTTTAAAGGAAAACTTCAGAGGGGCCCAATGTGATATAATTTAAAGCTATAGGTAATAACACAAACATTATCATTTGATTGCTATTAAAAATGCTTTGAAATTACATCGAGGTTTGCAATTTGTATCTGTGAGACCCCAAGGAGTAATTTGTCTAATTAGCCTTCTTATTCCAGAAAGTCAGCTTGCTAGCATTTTTCTCATTGTAATATGGCTTTAGACTGAAAACAATACAGCTATTTCTCCAGTGCACAATTAACAATTATTGGCCATAATCAACAATATAAATTTGTCAAATGACTATGCTTAGTAGTTGGATAAGAAAGACTAATTGAAAGCTACAAATTGCTATTTTTTACTGTAAAAGTAACATTTGATTAATAATGCACTAAATATTACATATAGCTTTAAACCATAACACATCTGGAACTTCCTCTATGCCATTTCTACGATCAGATATATCCCTTGAGAATAAAATAGATCCATTATTCATTATTTCAGTCTTAGGAGTCCGAGGCATTTGGGACATTGATCAAAATTCCCATTGCAGTCAAGGGATTTTTTGTTCCAGCAGCTTCAGAGCCCATTGAATATTCCCCTAATACTGCAAAAGCCTCAGCCATAAAGGATACACAGAACTAGATATATTGTCTATCTAGACAAACATAATACATGCCTTAGATCATGGAATTGCTGGCTTATCTGTATTTCCCCGTCATTTCATTTCTATTTTTTGAAACACACTTCTGCATAACCTTGTTGGTCTCTTTTGTTATCTACAGTCTGAGATATTGGATATTTTAATACACTGGCACATTATATTCACTTTTATCATCCTCAGGAATTCACTTTGCTATACAATAACCGAGTCAGATTTCTGCCAGTCTAACAAGTTTTATGTACATTGGGTATGAGGCGTTTGGCATCAATGCAAAGACAATAATTTATTATTGCAAAGTATCATAAAACAAGATGTAGAGAAATACTACCATTCTGTTTTGCTTTTGTTTTATTGCCTTTTTCAGTGCACTATGTGCTTGTAAATCATTTATTTTCCAGCTTTTGCTCACAGACAGGATGCGTCGGATTCCATTTATATAGTTTCTCTGGAATAAATGAATGGCAAAAAATTATTTTGCATACAATGAGTTTTAAAAAGTGTGATATTGTTGTGTTATTGTCGTTCCAATAAAGTTATCAATTTTCAAAAATCTTTAGGAAACTAAAATCATAATCTGCTCCCCATACTTTTTTGCACATACGCATGTTGTTTTAATGACATGGTGAAGGTGCTTGTGCCCCTTAATTAAGCTGTGAGCTATGCCATGTAAGGTCACTCAAGATGGGCAGGTCGTAACAGAGAGGTCAGACAAATTGCAGTCCTTTGGAGAAGGAACTGGCAACCCACTCCAGTATCTATGCCAACAAAACCATATGTGAGAACAACCAGAAACACAGACAAATGTGCCTGGGTGCTGTGGTCCATATGGTCACCGAGAGTTGGATACGACTGAAGGATTGAAAAACAACAATGTAAAAAAATTCAAAACTATATGGTGACAAAGATCTTGGGGAGAGGACACCATGCAGCGGTGTAGGAGCCAGAATAATTCTGGAGGGATACAGTTAATTGTATACACAGGCTGTAAAATAGCTTATATATACAAACATGCAATCATAGAAACATCTGAGGGGGTTTGTCCCCCCCATCGCCCCCCCCCCATCACGCCCGCCCCCCAACCCAGTTCCTACGCCCATGACACCATGTGGATAATAATGTTATGAATATGTTTATTTCACTAGGCTTCAAAAATACATGTATTATGGCACTAGATATGCATAAAAGGGCAGGCAATTAGATAGTGCCCAGGGTCTTCATGTTTACTGCCGCAATTACTTAAGCTATTACTCATATTGCATTAAAGGGCATCTGTAGATCAAGAAAAAAAATGCCACTTGTTTGTGAAAAATATGTAAAAAACTGAAAACAACAGCAGTGTAAGCTGTAAATATAAAAAAAAAAAAAAAAAAATTTTTTATAGAAAACTTCTTGAGAGCTGGGTCCTGATGGTGTGCTTCTTTATCTTTCGAACGAGAAGAGGATACAGAGATTTGTTAGATTATTGGCTCTGTTTCAAACTGACACCACACTCCTTTGCCGTCATAGGCCCAGATGCAGAGAGCTTGTATTAATAGATACAAGCCCTGCTCACCAGAAACAACCCTCTTATACACACAACCTCCACCAAAGTATCATGGGGGTCTCAGGATCCCACAGAAGCATCAAATCTATTTTTATCAGTTAAAACTTGCTTTATGACTTTATCCCTGCTCTTTTCCAGTTTTTTTATTGTACAGTGATCCTTTAAAGTTGCAGCATGTATCCTTGGTCTGTGCACAAGGGAGCCCTGACCAAGTAGTAACTGATAGGTGAGACAGCCCTTTCCACCAATGGTTGCCCAATTGGTTCACAATGTCACCTAAACTATTATATTTAAAGCATTGACAGGTCTGTCAAAGTAACGAAAGGTACAAACATACATAACTCATTTGTAGGGCAGTTGCTGAGGTGATGAACGCAAAAAAGGTCAGACGCACCTCTAGGATATTTTAAGAAGAAATATCACTGCAACACTCACCAAAATTGTGTTTGTTATTTTACAACAACAGTGTGAACATAACATGCCACCGGCTAAAGCCTAGGAAAGGGTTATGAGCCGACATATTGCTTTGTACGTAGGCAATATTGGTGTAATATTTTTTTTTCTGCAGTATTTTTTGTTCTTACAGTGGTCAAGTTCAGGATTAATAGAATTAATGCAATATTGCAGCATGCCATCGATTACCATGTCATAGATAACCAGCATGTCATAAATAAGTAGGCAGCTGTATGTTCTACCATTTTGGTTGCTAATGATCGACTTCCTGAGGTGGAAGTAGACTTTGACTTTTCTATCTATACAATGGGAATGTGTCAACTACAAGTGTCAGGCCTTTCGGTAATGGAAAGCTCATTTGTTTACGATGACACACTCTACTGAGAAAGTAATAGAGGGAAACAGCTGAGATGTTAAAAATAAAAGCGTCTGCAGTAAAAAATTATTTAGTATAAATGATAAAATTGCAAAGGTAGAGCCACATTAAATTCCAAGCCCGCAACTCGATCAAAGACGACTGAATGTCTGCGGGTGTGCTGCGGGCTCCCGTTCGTCTCCGATTGCGATGCTATTAAATTGCTCAAGCCCGCAAGTTACTGTCCCAAAGGCAAAACTGTAAACCATGCACTGGGTCGTAGCAGTTCAGGGCGGGAACATGATCAATTAAGCAACCCCGTAACCTCCCATTTCCAATCAGCCAATAGAAAATGAGACCGTCATTATTGTTGCAGTAAAACATGGAGGTTACACGGCAAACAATTAGGTTCGGGGGTCCGATATGTGATCAGACTCACAAACCCGCAAAATAAAGAATTATGAAAATGAATGCCAATACGGTTCTAGTCCATGTGGGTGGCCTGATATGTATTAACTCTTTGATACCCATGATCGTTTTAGCCCCGAAATGAAACATACAAATAAATATTATTTCCTGACGATTTGCGGGCTTGAGACTCTTGTGCAATTAATTCTAATGTCTATCATCACTTTCCCCATTATTTACAGTGCAGTATTAATGTTTTAGTTGCATTTACAGTGCTACGAACAGGTGTTTAACCCCCTTGGATTTTCTCCTTCATTTGCTGATTACGGGTGTGAAAACATTTGCGGGCTGGGGAAAATTGAGCAATTTAATAGAGATCTGCGATTTTAGCCTTCCGAAAGTGAAAGATCAAAGGCTTCTGGAGGCTGTAAGATACAGGTTTAACCATCACAATATTTTCAAGACCGTAACTCGTAACCATTTTGGAGCCCGCAAAAAGACGCCAAGTGAATATTATTATTATTATTATTTTTATTATTGTTTATTTGTAACACGCCAACATATTCCGTAGCGCCATATATAAGTTAAGTTCAAGGCAAAGACAAATTCAAGATTCACACATTGTGATGAATGGAGGGCCCTGCTTTTGAGCTTGGAATCCGGTGTCCATAGCGCTTTCCCTAAAGCACCTTGCAGGATTGAAAACTCACAGACTTACAATCTAACTAACTTGCCCTCACTTACGGGCTACCTGATCACCCGAAACCTCATTTGAATATGGCCCGTAGTGTTTATATATTCTGACTTTCTAGTTATTTAAAAGGCTGTATACAAAAAATGACAATAGTAGCCCATTAAGTAGTTGTATCAGTACATTTAAATATACACATGTACATGTTCTATTATTTTGATGAATCAGATGTGTTCAGGGACAAGATATTAACCTCTACACTTTGTATCTTGTGAAGTTAGGGACTGAAAATAAATATATTTCAGTTATTATAGCCGAGAGAACAGGCAATAAAATGCATTCTCAGAACAAGATGGCCATGGCAAGATCCTTCCTTTACACTGTACAGATTTGATGAAGCACAAATCTTCACAAGGGCAAGCTGAGGCTGCATAATCCACTCAATTATTTCATAGCATCTCAGCTTGAGCATGGAGATTGTTCTGACGTTTGATCCACTTAATTGGAATGTACAGAATCTATCAATAAGATGTCCAAGGATGTTTAAGGTCACGTTTGTAAACAAATGAATTTCCGAATGTTATCTTTATCTTTAAGATAAAAGATGTTTTTGTTCTTGTAGAAATGAAAAGGCTGTATGATGTTTTTCTCATAATGTATCTCAGGGTCCCTTGCTGTTGCACAGCACCAATCTGCAAGAATATTCCATACATTAACATTCTCAGCCGACTTACCCACAAGGCCAGATCAAAATCACTGTACATGAATAGTGATGCCACCGAATAAATCAGATATATTTAGTATGATAAATAGCAATTAAAGGTAAATATGTGCAGGAATGATTATGAAGGAGAATAGATAATCTGCCTAGTGCCCTCTATGAAGATAGGTTATTGTGATTCTGTATGTTATTTTTCCTTACTCTCAAGTACTCAAAATTATACCTAGAGCAGCCATTCTCAATTGTTTTCCCTGACAGACACTTAAAAGTTGACCAAGGACTACTTGATTACTGCTCAAGGTCTTCGTGGACCACATAATGATTTTCTACCTGCTTCCCGCCAATTATAATGCACTGTGCAGTATTTTAATATAGTATGCGCATTTATGAACCGTAATCTATAGTACCTAGTCACTTCTGTACTGCTTTTTAGGTTTTTTATTTAATTATTGTTACTTACTTTTTCATAATGTTTTTGTAATCCCAGTTGTATGGTTGACCACCGGAATGAAGTCCACTGACCACAGTTTGGGAGCCTCTGACCCAGAGAATTAATATTAGACCTAAAACTGTGTTACTAAATATATTTATTTTTTGTTGTCCAAGTAAAAAAGTAAACCTTTTTTCAAGACATATGTTAAAAACAAAATAACTTCCAATGGTTTTCTATAGATGTGGAACATTTCTTGGATTTTTTCAAAACTATTGAAGAGAAATGTTGTTGTAGGTAGAAGAGACAGGCGGATTAAGTAAGTGTAGAGACAGGCAGATTAAGGGAGAGTAGAGACAGGCGGATTAAGTAAAGGTAGAGACAGGCAGATTAAGGGAGAGTAGAGACAGGAAGATTAAGGGAGAGTAGAGACAGGCAGATTAAGGGAGGGTAGAGACAGGCGGATTAAGTAAGGGTAGAGACAGGCAGATTAAGGGAGAGTAGAGACAGGCGGATTAAGGGAGAGTAGAGACAGGCGGATTAAGGGAGAGTAGAGACAGGCGGATTAAGGGAGGGTAGAGACAGGCAGATTAAGGGAGGGTAGAGACAGGCAGATTAAGGGAGAGTAGAGACAGGCGGATTAAGGGAGGGTAGAGACAGGCAGATTAAGGGAGAGTAGAGACAGGCAGATTAAGGGAGGGTAGAGACAGGCGGATTAAGTAAGGGTAGAGACAGGCAGATTAAGGGAGAGTAGAGACAGGCGGATTAAGGGAGAGTAGAGACAGGGGAATTAAGGGAGAGTAGAGACAGGCGGATTAAGGGAGAGTAGAGACAGGCGGATTAAGGGAGAGTAGAGACAGGCGGATTAAGGGAGGGTAGAGACAGGCAGATTAAGGGAGAGTAGAGACAGGCGGATTAAGGGAGAGTAGAGACAGGCAGATTAAGGGAGAGTAGAGACAGGCATATTAAGGGAGGGTAGAGACAGGCAGATTAAGGGAGGGTAGAGACAGGCAGATTAAGGGAGGGTAGAGACAGGCAGATTAAGGGAGAGTAGAGACAGGCGGATTAAGGGAGAGTAGAGACAGGCGGATTAAGGGAGAGTAGAGACAGGCAGATTAAGGGAGGGTAGAGACAGGCAGATTAAGGAAGGGTAGAGACAGGCGGATTAAGTAAGGGTAGAGACAGGCAGATTAAGGGAGGGTAGAGACAGGCAGATTAAGGGAGAGTAGAGACAGGCGGATTAAGGGAGAGTAGAGACAGGCGGATTAAGGGAGAGTAGAGACAGGCAGATTAAGGGAGAGTAGAGACAGGCGGATTAAGGGAGAGTAGAGACAGGCAGATTAAGGGAGAGTAGAGACAGGCATATTAAGGGAGGGTAGAGACAGGCAGATTAAGGGAGAGTAGAGACAGGAAGATTAAGGGAGAGTAGAGACAGGCGGATTAAGGGAGAGTAGAGACAGGCAGATTAAGGGAGGGTAGAGACAGGCAGATTAAGGGAGAGTAGAGACAGGCGGATTAAGGGAGAGTAGAGACAGGCGGATTAAGGGAGAGTAGAGACAGGCAGATTAAGGGAGGGTAGAGACAGGCAGATTAAGGAAGGGTAGAGACAGGCGGATTAAGTAAGGGTAGAGACAGGCAGATTAAGGGAGGGTAGAGACAGGCAGATTAAGGGAGAGTAGAGACAGGCGGATTAAGGGAGAGTAGAGACAGGCGGATTAAGGGAGAGTAGAGACAGGCAGATTAAGGGAGGGTAGAGACAGGCAGATTAAGGAAGGGTAGAGACAGGCGGATTAAGTAAGGGTAGAGACAGGCAGATTAAGGGAGGGTAGAGACAGGCAGATTAAGGGAGAGTAGAGACAGGCGGATTAAGGGAGAGTAGAGACAGGCGGATTAAGGGAGAGTAGAGACAGGCAGATTAAGGGAGAGTAGAGACAGGCGGATTAAGGGAGAGTAGAGACAGGCAGATTAAGGGAGAGTAGAGACAGGCATATTAAGGGAGGGTAGAGACAGGCAGATTAAGGGAGAGTAGAGACAGGCGGATTAAGGGAGAGTAGAGACAGGCGGATTAAGGGAGAGTAGAGACAGGCAGATTAAGGGAGGGTAGAGACAGGCAGATTAAGGGAGAGTAGAGACAGGCGGATTAAGGGAGAGTAGAGACAGGCGGATTAAGGGAGAGTAGAGACAGGCAGATTAAGGGAGGGTAGAGACAGGCAGATTAAGGAAGGGTAGAGACAGGCGGATTAAGTAAGGGTAGAGACAGGCAGATTAAGGGAGGGTAGAGACAGGCAGATTAAGGGAGAGTAGAGACAGGCGGATTAAGGGAGAGTAGAGAAAGGCGGATTAAGGGAGAGTAGAGACAGGCAGATTAAGGGAGGGTAGAGACAGGCAGATTTAGGGAGAGTAGAGACAGGCGGATTAAGTATGGGTAGACAGGCAGATTAAGGGAGGGTAGAGACAGGCAGATCAAGTAAGGGTAGAGACAGGCAGATTAAGGGAGGGTAGAGACAGGCAGATTAAGGGAGAGTAGAGACAGGCAGATTAAGGGAGGGTAGAGACAGGCGGATTAAGGGAGGGTAGAGACAGGCAGATCAAGTAAGGGTAGAGACAGGCAGATTAAGGGAGGGTAGAGACAGGCAGATTAAGGGAGGGTAGAGACGGGCAGATCAAGTAAGGGTAGAGACAGGCAGATTAAGGGAAGGTAGAGACAGGCAGATCAAGTAAGGGTAGAGACAGGCAGATTAAGGGAGGGTAGAGACAGGCAGATTAAGGAAGGGTGGAGACAGGCAGATTAAGTAAGGGTAGAGACAGGCAGATTAAGGGAGGGTAGAGACGGGCAGATCAAGTAAGGGTAGAGACAGGCAGAATAAGGGAAGGTAGAGACAGGCAGATCAAGTAAGGGTAGAGACAGGCAGATTAAGGGAGGGTGGAGACAGGCAGATTAAGTAAGGGTAGAGACAGGCAGATTAAGGGAAGGTAGAGACAGGCAGATTAAGGCAGGATATTGTAAGAAGAATACAGATTTCCCGGAAAGGGAGGTAGCCAATGAATCAGAGGAAGCAAGTCAGTAAAGCATTCCAGGTCTATGGCTAAAGGGGAGTTCAGAGCAAGGAAAGCGTTGATAGTCAGGGAAGGACAAACAGTGTAATGGTAGCAAAGATAGAGCGAGGGAAAGAGATAGGCAAGGCAGACAGAGCAAGAGATGTGAGAGTCAGAGAAAGGAAGATGACAAGCAGACAGGGAAAGTATAGGAGAAAATGAACAAATAAGAAAAGAAAGAAGAAGGATGTGATAGTTGAGAGAAGCAAATGGGACTAGATAAAGAGCTGATTAAGGACAGATTTAGACATGACAAGAAAGTAGAGCGTTAATGAGAAAGAAAAGAGACAGCCAAGGGTAAATGGATTAGCAATGGAGAAAATGAGTTGAGACACAGAATAAAATGGCAGTCAAATAACCAGGAAAAACAGATGATAGAAAGACATATTAAAGAAGGTGAGCAGTGGAAAAGAAATATTAATAAACAATTGTAGTGAAATATATTTTCCTCAGATCTGTATTTTATTTATTTATTCCACTTCTATTGCATTTAGTGGTCAATTTAGTAAGTCAGATTGTTAGATGCATAAGAGAAGAGGTGCATTGCATTCGTACATAAGACGCATGTACCCATGTTTGTCATATGTAACAGAAGAGATGCGCTGCATTAGTACATACCTTGTCTCAATCATTAGTATTTAGAAACTATACTACATGTTAACAGTGATTAACCCCTTTTTGGCCGGCGCGGAGGCAGCCCAGGCACGTTGAGTCTGACGCAGCGCTGCGTGACCCGGCGGAGCCTGGGCGATCCGGATTGGCTGGGAGGAGGGACTAAAGCCCGTTTCGCGGGCTTCCTCCTCACTCCGCGCTGGCCATTGATCTGATTCCCTCCCTCCCCTAAAATGGTGGTTAGATAGGAAGGTAGAAGATGGGAAGTAGGGTTCATCTAGTGGGCGAGGTTGGTTGAGCAAAGTTCAGGAAGCTAAAACTATGTAAAAAAAAAAGGGGTGGAAAAGAGTTGTAGGGTTAGGATTCTGTGAATTCTAAGTTAGGATGAAAATAGGAATGTCTTTGGTTGGCGGGAGGTGAGGCACCCGGCCCATGGGTTTAAGTGGGCGTTGCCCTGCCTCATGGGCGTGCTTAGGAAAGCACTGGGAGGCTCTGGGCGCGGGCGCAGGGCCTGAGGTTACTGACCGGGCTGGGCTCCTCCTCCGGGATGTTATTTGAGCTGTGATTTAACAATGTTAATTATGTTAATTGGTTATTGGTTTATGGTTGCTTTAATAAAGCTGTGGCCCGTAATTTTCCCAAGATATACTGTTTCAGTGTGTTTATTTATTCTAAAGCCCATTGGATCTTGCCAGGGTCAAGGGCTTTACTCTGAAACTCAGGATCAGGAATTTTGACATTTTTCAGTCTTACGGTTTTTGTACGATGGAGACACAGCAGAGATTAGAAGGACAAATGTTTTCAGAGTAAGCAACAAAACAGACAGGTATCATGCGGGAGGAGACATAGAATTCTTGAAAATAGAGTACAGCAAAAGCTAGGAAAAATAGATCTTGTAGAAGGAGAAGACCATTAGAGAGGAGGCAGAGACACATAGGGAAACGAGAGAAGGCAGCCAGGAGAGGAGGGAACAAGGATAAGCAGACAAATGAGAGTATTGTCTCTACCCTCGCACAAAAGGGAAAAATGCCAGGGGGAGGAAGGTAAGGGATGTAAGACTTGACAGGGGAGAGAGGACAGCTAGGGAGAATAGAAACTAAATGGGGAGGGAGCTGAGACAAGGGGTTTAGACTAGACTAGTGGTTTTCAACAGCAGGACTTAGGACCAGTGTCGGTCCCTGCCTTGAGACGTTACCTGACAGTCCTCAGAATCAAAGAGAGATGAGGAGAGTTGCACACTTTAAATATACCTTTATTATTAGTGACAATTGTAGACTGGTGATTGAAGAACATATCTGTAGGTAAACTCTACTTTGTGGATGAATTTGAGTCTAGGCCCACAAAATCCCAGGCCTAGGGCAACACATTTTCATTGCCAATACAATGCAACGAAATGTGCACAGAAATGGCATTATGCAGAGAATATTATCAGCCTTATTAAATTGAGATTCAGCAAATTGAATAGGGCTCTATATAAGCTCACAGCATATGTTTTTACAGAAGTTTTTAGTTAGTGAAGACCTGGCTTTTGGATAGAAGTTCACTAACTAAAAACTTCTGTAAAATAAATATGCTATGTGCTTATATAGAGTCCTTTTAAATTTGCCAAATCACAATTTAATAAGGCTGTATGTCTTTAAGTGTACCTGGCACTTTCTGTGTTACTATATACTTGCATAAACACATATAATTTTCTATATATGTGTGTGTTTCGCTTATGATTGGGATACAGCAAGAGGGAAAGAGGAGAAGTAACTAGATCGTTGGGGGTACACAAATCTGAATAGGCCTAGATCCTCATAAAATCTAAATATTCCCCTGATGCACTCTGTTTAAATTATTGCTAAACTAGAGGAACATTTAACAATTCACATGCATCATCTCCTTGTTAGAAATGTTCTGGATCTCAAAACCAGTCCCTTTTAGCACTGGCACATAACCAGCTGAACAACAGTCCAAAAATATTGAGAACCACTGAAATAGACAGTCAAGAGAAGGGACAAAAACAAAAAGGAGAAAAGAAACAGAAGAATGAGGATGAATGCGGAAGGAGAAAAGGTAAATGTGTGAAGAGGTAGAGGATAAAACCAACCTCACAGCAAAGCCTTATTAAATTGTGATTCAACAAATTCTAAAGGGCTCTATATAAGCCCGGAGTATATTTATTTTACATAAGTTTTTAGTTAGTGATCTTCTATCCGAAAGCAAGGTCTTCACTAACTAAAAACTTCTGTAAAAAAATATGCTATGTGCTTATATAGAGCCCTTTTAAAGTTACCAAATCACAATTTAATAAGGCTGTTTATGTGTTTAGAATGTTAAAAATACATCTGCACAATGGGAATATGGCAACTAAAATTCCAGTGCTTTCATTATAGAAAGCTCATCAAATTTGGTTATTCAAAACAATATATAGAAAACGAGACTGCTGTGCTCCTTTAACACCCCATTTACGTTAATTAGCAGCCACGGAGAGACATGTGGGAGTGCATCTCAAAGAAACTCAGCAATGTGACAAATATAGTAAATTAATTCAAGGGATATACGTCAGGGATGCGCATACATTTGTCTGGTGATTAATTAGAGGGATGAGGAGAACACAGCATTAAAAAGATATAACTATAACATTTCATGCTTTTTTCATAAAAAAAGGAGTGTCACAAAGGCTAACAAAGACGTTTATTTTGGGTGTAAAAAAACATGCAGTCCAGCTATTTCTAAATTGCTATCGAAGTTACAGCTTGCAGATCTGAAAGCCTATAGGAGAAAGCCCCTTAATATTACATATACATTACTTATATTACAGATGAAATATATTTACTGATAGTTGAAATGTACCCTACAACTATAATAATATTTGGTGCTCTTGAAAAAAGCTATTTAGCATGTACCAGGTTTATATATTTCATTTAAACAACAATGCTTTGTATATATTATAGAATATATTCTTAAATTCTGCTTTGTATAGGATTACACATTGTTACTCCTTTGTTACTTTATCATTATTCAGTTACCTAGTAAGGTATTAAGAGTTGAAATATAATCCCAAAAGATTCGGTAATGACACAAAATGTTCAGCAGCTATGTACATCATTTTATCATAACAAATACCACTATATGGATTTATACATCTGTTTCCAGGATTTACATCATAAAAGAGAAGATGTGAAAGGGAAATAATTATATGGAGAATGAAGGCGATTGTAACGGCTACCCCGGTAGTGAGAGGGTACCAGCCGTTGGAGACGTCCTTTTCCCTGGCAAGCTGCTGTATAAAAGTGAAGTTGGTATAATCCCATCCAAGAGTTCCAGAGGGAGAGTCAGGTTCAGCATTAAATATCCATATAGAAGCACTGCGCAGTCTCAGAAGCCCAGACCACCCATATTGGATGACACTTTCTTGGGAGTCAAAGAATACTGTTCCCTTTATTTTGTTATGCAGAAATATATATACCCATCTCTTTCCACAGGAAATACACATGCCCATATTTGGCAACACAATACACATAGAGAGACAATAGGTGTGGTCACACCTCCCTGAGGCTACCTGGCTACTTTGATGCAATCAGACATGGATCAGATTATACTCTTTGTTCTATGTCTCATAATAAAACACTTTATACAATAGACATCCTTATCTTATAAAGGAGTCTCTGTAATAGGATTATCTATTAGCCTAGTAGCTGTAATATTCTGAGCCAATATATTCTGTAGAACATAAAACAACATATCTACAGTACAGCAATGTGATCATATTTTAACCATAATAATTAAATAACCATAAAACAGGGTAAAACAGTGATGGGTTCCGTTACAGCGATGTTAATAACATATGCACATTGATAAGAATATAGCAAATCAGCAAACTATTTCTCTCTCTCTCTCTCTTTGCACTTTGATTCTTTTCTGGGAGAGAAACGATATATAAATGAATTATTATGTGCTTGGGCCTAGGAGCCCATAATCAGAAACACACATTACATTGAGTCATTCTGTACACACACAGATTTATTTTATTTAAAAATAAATGTAATTTTCCACACCCCCAGAGCTCAGTGTACCTACCAACAGAATCTATATTTGGGTACAGTTTTTAACCCTATACTAACCTTCAAGCCAACAGCAACACAATGCAGAGATCCACAGATCAATGTCTGACTCCTCCTTGCTTGCTTGTGGTGGGAACTATACATCCTATGATGCCTTCCTGCACAAACTGCCATCACAGATTGAAACAATCAATGTATTAGCTGCCTGTGATTGGCCAGAACAAATTATGATTTTTATGCTATGTTTTAGCAGGGAATTCCAGGGATGTTAACTCTCAAAATCAACTACTTGCAAACTCAAAAGATAAAGCAAACTTTAGGGGAAGTTTAATCATTTTGGTATTTTTTCATGCAAAACAAATGTTTGCATATACTACTGATTATCCTTTATCAGATGCTTTCATAATCAAGCAAATGTAAATGTACCTTTAATGTGAGATCTTGCATCCCTTTTATCAGAAGCAATATAGCACTTTTCACACAAAAAAGGAATCAATTTAACAAATCCACACATTAGGACCATGCGGTCCCTTTTTTTCTATATGACATTTTTTTTAAATAAACTTGTTAATGTGCTAAATGTTGTTACAAACTAAAAAAAATAATTACAACTTTTATAGTTTTCTCTTTTATAAGCAATTATTATTTACTAAAAGCTTACATTTTCTTTACTAAGCCTGTCTCTTACAACTTCTGCTGAACAGGGTGTGTCTTTGTGAGCTAATGCTCATTTCATTATGCTGTATGAGTGCATCGTCAGAACAATTTAATACAAAAGTAATAAATAAGGGGCTGTATTGTATTGTTAATGTTGGTTATTTTTTGTGAAATTATTCAAAAGAACTTGATTTAAATTTGTGGCTCGCAGAATACTTTAAGTTCATTATCATGAGGTTTTTGAGCCTATAGTTATAGTAAATTTGTACTTGTAGATTTGCCATGGATCCATCAAGTTAAATTACTCTTAACTTGGCTAATGTAATGTAGATCGTCTTCAGAAAACTCAGGGCCGACTCAAAAACACACTTTCAAATGCCCCCAATTTTCCAGGTACATTGGCTCCATCTGAACCCGTAACTATGTTATTGCTTAATTGTTTGCGTTCGAGCACGCAACCCCAAAGGCCGCAAACTGGTTTACGAAACAGCCTCTCTCCCTCGTAGCACGCAGCCTTTTCTAATTTAATAGCCACGTAAGTAGGGCAAATTTCAACCCCGCAGCTGCTACTTGCTTCACGTTGGACTTACAAGGCTGGAATTTAATATGGCTGTATATATTGTTAGCTTGAGCAGGTATCCAACTGGTAACCAATCTCAATAGCGACTTGTAATCTATGTCAACAAGCAGGTTATTTGTGTGTATTGATTTTGCTTACACATGTCTTAAACCTCTCAAGAATTCTCCAGGCCTTATCTGTTTTAGTGGCCCCTATACACTAGTTGCCCTTGATGGTTGCATCAAATACACTTCCCCTCTACATAATGCTTATAAAATATACCTAGCAATTATGGGCCTCATTCAATTGCGATTTGGCCAATTGAATAGGGCTCTATTTAAGCACAGAGCATATTTTTTTTTACAAAAGTTTTTAGTTAGTGAAGACCTTGCTTTTGGATAGAAGTTCACTAACTAAAAACTTATGTAAAAATAATATGCTCTGTGCTTAAATAGAGCCCTATTCAATTGGAAAAATCTCAATTGAATGAGGCCCTATGTGTGTGGGCCTGCAGTATACATTCTTTATAAGTCCCCCCATTTAAAGAATAAATAATGTCTCAGTAGAAACACTGTGAGACACATGATCAAACAAAATAATATTATGTACAATATAATATCTTATAATATATCATCAGACAGCAATTTTAAAATCATTTTAAAATCATTTTAACAGACATACATTTACACATAAATATTTGGTTTCTACACATTAATTCTTGAGCGCCTTTCTCTCAAAATTATTCTGAACTCAAGCCATTAGGATAAGCACTTGTAGAGTTTTCCTCTCCAGTGGGAATTCCCTATTAAAATCCTATTAACACACAAGCTCGGACAAATTAGGCCCCCACGGAGACCAATAAATTAGGAAACTAAATATCTATTCACTATGCAGTAAATGTTTTATTTATAGCATGACAATTTTTTTAAAATATAGAATCACATCAATGTTATTGCATATGGCAATTATAACCAATGCTCATTACTTGGATTTCTGTTCATTTTCAGAAACACAGATTATGTTAATTACTTAACTCAAGTTTCTTTTATCTGCTTTTTAGGTGGCCACAGCATTGTGGGATTATATATTCCCTCTTCCTAAAGTAGTAATTTACAGGGTAAGTTAGACATTTCAATATATTAGGAAGATTATTCTTTGTAACTTACTCTAGGGGACCATTGTGCATAAATTGTCTGCGTTAGAAGCAGCCATGGATAAAATGGCCATCCCAACTTAATGCCACACACAAAATATACTAATTAGAAAAAGACAATTCAGTTCTGTTTATCACAACTAATCTATATAAATGTTAAATTAATGTACATAAAACAGCAGTGATACTTAGCATAATAAGTTGAGGTATGTGACATATTAAAAATTGAAATCTTACAAAATACTAGTAAAAGAGTTATAATGTTGCCCTCTATATCTACATATAAATCATGTAGCGCTGTATATTATATAATATAGAAAACAATGGCAACCAGACATGGTGAAAGAAGTATGTTTTAAAACTTTATTACAAGTCACTGAAAACAGCACTACTTACAAAATATAAATATTATCAGCCTTATTAAATTGCGATTCGGCCAATTGAATAGGGCTCAAAATAAGCACAGAGCATATTTATTTACAGAAGTTTTTAGTTAGTGAAGACCTTGCTTTTGGATAGAAGTTCACTAACTAAAAACTTCTGTAAAAAAATATGCTATTTGCTTAAATAGAGCCCTATTCAATTGGCCAAATCGCAATTTAATAAGGCTGTACTTAAGTGGTCGTATAAAGGGATCACAGCAAAAGTTTAACATTTTTTTTCTTATCAAGCCCTACCTAACTTTTCTTTAGAGAGTCCTTTACAAAACAACAAATGGTGCTTTAATAATTATAATTTCAAACACCATAAAGAGTTAAACTATTACAAAAGATTGTTTGTTGCTGCACATTAAAATATATAATCTGGGCACGCCCCTACCATGGGCTAAGAGCTAAATGGGGACATAATTCAGCAATTCTTCTAGCAGACATCTTCCTTACATATATGGAACTGGCATACCACCCTTGGCGGAGGCAATAGATGGTTGGGCCCAGCGCTCACTGCACTAGCTCCTCGCACCCTGCATATTGATTTCACAGCGGGAATTTTGCCGACAGTCTCAACCTCAAGGTCAAGATGCCGAAGCCCAAGCGAGTCACCCCGGCCAAGGGTATACAGGATCATTTTCAGCCAAGAGCGACCCAGCGTCCACCCTTGGCAGACTCTCTCTCTGAACGCTCTGAAGACTCAGATCAAGAAGGGCGGCCCAAGGGACCCCATCAGCAATTAGACCTATCAGACAAGGCTGTGGCTACGATTGAAAGACTCTTGGCTAAGGCGATTGATCCCCTGAGACAGGATCTGAGGGAATTGGGCCAGCGTACCCAACTTTTGGAAGATATGACGGACCAATTGGCGGACGCTCAGGAAAAGGACAGGACATCGATAGCTCAAAACACTTACCAGGTTTCTGAACTCGCAGATAAGATAGAGGATCTAGAAAACCGCTCGCGCCGCCACAACATACGCATCCGCGGCATACCAAGAGCCATACAAGATCTAACCCAATACCTAAGAGACACTGTGGCTGCAATTCTTCCTGATCAGGATGAAAGCATGTGGGAAATTGAGCGAGCTCATAGGGCTCTAGGAGGCATGAGGAGTCCGGATGCTCCGAAAGATGTCATTGTAAGATTCCTGAGGCAGCAAGCTAGAGACACTCTACTCTCGGCTACAAGGAAGCTACACACTGTTAAGGGCCCGGACGACTCCCCTTTGCAGATTTATGCCGACCTGTCCCCTGACACCCTCAACAAAAGGAGGCTAATGAAACCGGCTCTTACAATCTTGCTTCACCACAAAATTCAGTACCGATGGAACTTTCCATTTGCCCTTTCCTTCAATTTCAAGGGTACGACTTACACTACACGTACACTGGAGGACTGCTTGTCGGTGCTACACCGCTTGCAGCTTTACTCTGGGG
Organism: Discoglossus pictus; assembly: GCA_027410445.1. Lineage (NCBI taxonomy): Eukaryota > Metazoa > Chordata > Amphibia > Anura > Alytidae > Discoglossus > Discoglossus pictus. The sequence goes on along the minus strand of CM050173.1, from coordinate 29,226,878 downwards.
AACTGCAGGAACCACGGCAAGAGCAATCTCAACCGCCTATCCCTAAGAGACAATGGACGTTGGTGGCAGCCCAAGTCCACAGTAAACACGCTTCCCCTCAGGGGGGAATGAAACTTACTCTGGACAGTGCAAGGGGTCCGGGTGCTGGACACAGGGCCTGCACGGGGGATGCTAGTCAAATGGCTGACCCAAGGGCGAGCTCACGTCCGGACTAGATCCTACCTGGAGCGGACTTTCATAACGTAATTCTTGATGCCAAATAGAATGTTAGATGTAAACCTATTTTGCCTTAAGATTTGATTCAAAAGGTTGTGTAGTTTAGGTTATAAGCTCATCATTGATTGTACAGCCTGCTGGATTGTGTTCCCACCTTAAGTGGACGATTTCTTCTCCTTGCTTAGAGTCTTGGAGGAGGAGTACTAGTTAAAAGTGATTGTTATTTCATGTTTTTAGTTCAACAACTTCGTAGTTATAGCCTTAGAGAACTGCTTACTGTGAATTTGACACTGTTTATCTGCTTATTTAAATGTTTTTACCTTAATGGCCTAAAGCTAACACTATTCTTTTCTGCATTTAAATCTCTGTTTGAGGGCAGGACGACATCTCAGGCAGCTGCTATCCGACTCCCTTGGCAGAAGCTGGCTTTCCGGGCTCCCTCCCGCCTTGCTTCGTATGGCATCAGCTATCAGGTAATGACACACACAGCTAGGGTCTTACTCTTATCTTGCAATGGCTACCTCTAAGTATACTCTGTTAACCCATAATGTGAAGGGATTTAACTCCCCCTTTAAGAGGAAGAAAGCCTTCACATTTTATAAACAACACAAACCGGCAGTCATTTTCATGCAGGAAACCCACTTCTCCCGGGACAACAAGCCTACATTCTTGCACAAGGAATATCCCACCTACTACCTGGCCACTCTTCCCACTAAGAGAGCGGGGTGTGCAATTCTGCTACATAAAAACTTTCCTTTCCAGGTAGAGAACACAAAGATAGATGGGGAGGGTAACTATGTTCTGGTGACTGGCACGATCGGGGGGGTTAGAACTACACTAGTCTCCCTGTACTCTCCTACAACCTCTCCCTACGCGGTTCTAATCTCCTTATTGAAGAGGATTGAGTCTCAAGACCTGGGTAGACTGATAATTGGGGGGGATCTAAATCTAACTTTAGATCCGACTTTAGACAGGTCAGGGACCCCTGCTAGTTGTAGGTTTTCCAACAAAATAAAACGGATTAAGCTTCTACTTAACAGATTGGGGTTGGTCGATGCCTGGAGGGGGCTTCACCCAGGGGATAGAGAATATACATTTTTTTCTTCAACCCATTTGACTTACTCTCGGATTGACACTTTCCTTACTAGCACATCTCTATACGACTCGATCTTAAAATCGGACATTGTCCCCTGCCCCTGGTCGGATCACTCCCTGGTACTTATTGAGGTGGACTTGGGCCCTAACCTACGACCCCCCTATACTTGGAGAATGAATGAGTCCCTGTTATCTAACCCAAGTAGCAGGGAAACAATAGCCAATGATTTAAGGGTCTTTTTTGAGACTAATGTCTCCCCTGAGACCGGAGCCGGCTGGCTTTGGGTCACCCATAAGGCCTATATCAGGGGAACCTGTATTAAACTGGCCTCCTCCCAGAGAAAAGCTCTTAGGCAGAAGGAGGCAGACCTAATGGCGACATTAAAGAGACTGGAGGGATCAAACCAACAAAATCCCTCTTCTACGGGACGTAAGCTAATTGATAAAACCAGGCTAGAGCTTGACGGTGTACTGTCACATCGTACTGAACAGGCGATGAGAAGGACAAAACATCTTTATTATTGGAAGGCGAATAAGCCGGATTCTCTTTTAGCTAGAAGGCTTAGCAATAAATTTTCACGACATAGAACCACTCAGATTAGGATGGCTGATGGCCAAATCTCATATAGCCCTAATGACATTCAAAAGGCATTTAAAAATTTTTATCAACAAATTTACTCCTCCCAGTCTCAATGCAGTGAGGCGGACATACACTCGTTTCTTAGCACTCAGGACCTTCCAGTGTTATTAGATCACCATTTGGCTGACTTGAATGCGGAGGTTTCTCACGAAGAGGTTAGAACCACTATCCAAGGTCTTAAATTAGGTAAATCCCCAGGGCCGGATGGCCTCACAAACCTATATTACAAAAAATTTGAACACTTGCTAACCCCCTATTTAACGCTCCTCTTCAATGCTATATTGAATGGAGAATCCATGCCCCCTGAACTAAATCATGCTGATCTAGTTGTGTTTCCTAAGGAGGGTAGGGATAATCTAGAGATTAAAAATTATCGCCCTATCTCGCTGATTAATGGAGATGTCAAGATCTTAGCCAAAATTATGGCTAACCGTATATCTAAATTTTTACCAGACTTAATCCATAAGGATCAGGCGGGGTTTATCCCTTTCAGAGAAGCAGGGGACAATGTCAGGAGGGTCTTAAATTCTCAGTATATAGCACATAAAACTCATACTCCAATGTGTCTTCTAGCTCTGGACATTGAAAAGGCTTTTGATACGGTCGAATGGCCGTATTTATATAAAATACTTGACAAGTTTGGATTTAGGGGACGCTTCATTAACTTGCTAAGGAGCTACTATAACTCCCCAACAGCCAACTTGAAGCTGCCAGGAGAGCGCAGGGCAAATATTCATATTCAAAGAGGGACCAGACAGGGGTGCCCACTCTCACCATTACTATTTGCGCTTGCCATGGAACCTCTTGCACAGGCGATTAGATCTCATGCAGGCATATTGGGGATTCCAGTGGGTCATCAGCACTTTAAATGCTCTCTTTTTGCTGACGATATATTATGCACCTTGACCAAGCCCCTTCAATCGATCCCAACTCTTATGTCAACTATAACCGAATTTAGTAATATCTCAGGTCTTAAACTAAATGTAGAGAAAACGGAAGCAATGGGGCTGGGTATGGCACAATCGGAGATTGACTCTCTTAAATCTGACTATAATTTTGTATGGCCCGCACGCCATGTAAAATACCTAGGAGTCAAACTTACATCTAATATAGCTGACCTATATAAGGCTAATTTCCCGCCTATATACAAATCTTTGACCGATGACATGCAGAGATGGACGAACTACAACATTTCTTAGACGGGTCGCATAGCGGCGGCTAAAATGAGCATTCTACCCAAAGTTCTGTATCTCTTTCGAACCATTCCCATCTCAATCTCACCTACAGTCCTTGACAGGTTCCAGAATAACATGTTTAGGTTTATATGGGGAAATAAACGCCCTCGTATCTCTAGACAGGTGATGTATAGGCAGAAAAATAGAGGAGGACTTGCTTGCCCGAATTTAAAGCTATATCTTAAAGCCGCTCAATTGGCCCACCTTCCCAGGGCACACTCTAAAACACATCAGCCAGCCTGGGTTTTTATGGAAAACCAGCAAATGTTCCCCCACAGTTGGGATAAGCTGATATGGATCCCAAAAGAACTAGCCCCATTCACAACCCATCAAAATCCCATGATTTCACAAACCCTTCGTGCATGGGGGTGGGCCAACTCTAAATCCAGGCGGTTACTCCCTACAGGACTATCCCCAATGATGTCAGTCATGTCTTTTCCACAAATCCTGGCAGACTCGAATGACGTCTCTAGATTCTGGTGGACTTCTAGAAACTTGGACCGCGTAGGGAGCTGGTTTCTGAGTGATAGCTTGCTGACATACGACCAATTCTGTACAACCCATGACCTACCTGTCACAGAATTCTATAATTATTTGAAAATTAGGAGCTGGGTCAGTAAGAGCTCAAGAGAACTTGGACATCCTAGGGCCTCCTGGATGTCCGTTATATGTAAAAGTCTACCCCTTACCAAGGGTATTCTGGGTTCACTTTACGACACCTTTCTTAACTCCACAAGCCAGGTATTTTATACAATGGGAGAGGGATCTTGGGGTGGAGTGGGACTGGGGTAAATGGTCAGAATCCTGCTCCAATCTCTCTAGAGGTTCTCTTAATTCGGCCTTACTGGAGACGTCCATCAAAGTTTTGCATAGAGTCTACTGTACACCTGACAAATTACAGAAATTCAAACCGTCAGAAAGCAATAAATGCTTTAGGGGGTGCCAAAGTATAGGGGATCATATACACACATGGTGGTCATGTCCATCCGTTCAGAAAATTTGGGGGCAATTAGCCCAATTAGCCTCCGCACTTTTCTACAAGGCAGTTACGCCCTCAATGGAGTCTTGTTTGCTAGGGATTCGTGTTACGGATTTATCTAAAACGCAGAATAAACTATACCAATTAATGGCGTTAGCTACTAAGACACACATAGCCAGGAGTTGGAAGAAAGAGACTCTTAACTTTACGGAGGTGATTGGTAAGATCAATCATTTACTTATAAATGAGCGGTTAACTTATGTCATACTAGACGACATTACCCAATTCCAAGCAATTTGGGATCCCTGGTTGGCTTCTTCATTCAGTATTCCCTTAGTATGACAACATATCATATCATACAATCTCTACACTTTGGCAAAGGAGACCTGGTGGAGGAGCTGGAGGCGAGGGGGGGGTCCGGAAATCTACTGACAGAGCGGTGGAGGTGGGTGTCGGCTGTACTGGGATGTCTTTAACGAGGTATGTGTTGTGTGCTCTTAGGGGTGGATATACTAGATTAAGCTCTATACTTTATGTGAAGATAGCAGTGTAATGGTCTAGCTAATTATTCTGATAATTATAGCATTCTCTTTTTTATTTGTGCTCATTGGACGTTTTATCTTGTGTTGTTGTTCTCTTTTTCTTTTCTGATTTTTTATTTTTATTATTTATTTTTATTTTTATTTTTATTTTTTATTTTTGTCTCTCTTTTCATTTTGTTATGTTATTTCCATTGAAATGTCAACTGTGACTTATGTTACTTTAATAACTAAAAAAGGAAAAATGGAAGGCCTAGTCAGTCTATGATGGGAAAATATTGTATTGTACATGTTAGTATATCTTAACTGACTAACTACAGTTGTGTTAAATGTTTTATTGTGCATTTGCCTTCTAATAAAAGACTATTTAAAAAAAAAAAAAAATAAATAAAAAAATATATAATCTGATATCATAATTAATCTAAAGACTTCCCTGTGATGCATTCACTATACAGACCTGCGACATTTGTTGGCACTATTAATATAATTATATGTTGTTTTGTTTAATTTTGAAATACATTCCTGATTATTTCCTAGGTATAAATATAGGATATTTTATCCATCATGTCTTAACCAGTTGAATATTCCTATATATTTGTATACAATGTTGCTTAACTTGCAAATATTATATACATTGAAAAGTCATGCCCTATACCTTTATATAGCAACACTATATACATTGCAAAGCTTCAAGTGTCTCTTTAAGCTTTAAGTCAAAAACGCTGTATTTTTGTTCCTTTCTTATATTACGCAGAAATATTTTGTCAAGCATGTTATTTTCATGCAATGGCATAATTTAGATTACTTACAGTTAAAAAAGAACTAAGGCCTAATTTGAAAGTCGATTTGAAATGCCAACGACCAAATCCCTAATAAATTGAATTCATCATTACTAGATTGTACGTTGCAAGGTAGAGCAATAAACATATTTCATTAACATTTAGGAAACAAAAATAAACTAGCTGTAATTGTTTTTCTATATAATTCCTTGAATAATTAAACTTGATAGTAAGCACTTTTCCTTAGAGACAGCAAAATAAATAAACACAGCCTTTACTTTATCTTTTATACCAAACTGCCCATAACATACCTCCTGTTCTAGATGTGCCTGTGTCCTACACAACTTTATCTGAATATCTGAGTTCAGTCTCACCATCCTTGACCTGTGAAGGTCCTCGAATGACTCTGAATACATAATGTGGTACATGCACATTTTTTGTTTGTTTGTGTGTATCGCTCAGTCGTGTCCAACTCTCTGTGACCTCATGGACTGCAACACACCAGCTGATCCACTTAGTATTCATGGCAGAGATACTGGAGTGGGTTGCCAGTTCCTTCTCCAATGGGCCACAGCATACAGTGCTGGTATTCCTAGGTAGACTAGGAATACCAGCACTAGGTAGACTCCCATCCACGTAGTAAACCAGGCCCTCACCCTGCTTTGCTACATGGTTGTGTGACCTCTTGGTTCAGACTAGTATGCAAGCATGTTTTTTTGTAAATTTCACTTGCTATTCACTATTATCAGCAGGAAAGATTGCTGTGTAGGACACAGGTAGAAAGATATACAGCAATGTCAATCTGTGGGTCTAATTTATTACATCAACATCCTGAGTTGGAAGGAAAGTCTGAATGCAGAAGAAGCTTCTATCCACAGAGTGAGAAAGTGGCACATAAAACTGCAAAATCTTTTAGTGGCAACACTGTAAAGGTCATTAGTTTACAAGGACACATCCTCCTGAATCAGAACACAAAAGAAAACGGATGCCTGCATTACAGAATAATTTGGTAAAAAGATAAACATTCAAAGGCTGTATTTATTTTATTTTATTCCTTTCTAAAAATATTTTTCACACAATCAAGTTCAGTTTTATTTTAGAAAAAAACTGAATAAAAGGGGCCTGTAACAAGAACCTGATTCCTTCCTCCAAATAATTTTACTTTACAACGTTATCAGTTGTTCAATGAATGGTGAACCAACAAGATACGTTGGCTACAACTTTTAAGATCTATTTTTAGTGCAATATGGTAAAAACTGCATTCTCTGTAATATTGATTGTAGAATATAAACACAATTTACACATGTGTGTGTCAGCATGTGATTTATTTTACACATACTTTTTCAGAGACCACAGTATTGTATTTTTGCGCTTCAGTTTTTCTTAATGTACTTATCTCTAAAGTCTGCTTTCTGAATCTCATTTGTTTTCATCAACCACTAAATGTTTGCTAAAGTACAATTAGAAAAACTATTTGAACAGCTTGGCGAGGCCACATGGATAAAAACATATAAAAAAGGTAATCAAAAGCTTATAACCCTGATGTCTCATGTTACATACAATGATAAAATATATGATGTTTACACATGCATCTGCATGCCCTGAGTAAAAGTAGGTCTAACATCTCTACAGGTACCAGTTTAAAAGACGATTAATATTATGTTATTCACTAATTATTTTCGTTATTTTCGGTTAAGAATCCTTATATTGTGTTGTGTTAAATTTGGCTGAACACTAATACAGTGGTACCTTAGTTCTCAACCTCCTTGGAGCTCAACATTTTCGATACTCAATCCATCTGGATGAGCATAAAACCTTGATACTCATAGTGCTACCTTGGTACTCATCGTATTTGCTATAACGGATTTAGATGACTCCTTAGGGAGTTGGTACTCAACCCTTCTGCTACTCAACCGGCCGTCTGGAACAGATTAAGGATGAGAACTAAGGAACCACTGTACTTTAGTCTTCCTTACTGGCTAACACAGTATAATAACATGGAGTTGATGGTGTCATATGCATTGTGTTTATTATTTTATTTATTATTATTCTTTATTTATAAAGTGCCAATATAGAACTTGATTACATAACTCCTCTAAGAGCTCCCGCAAGACTGATATATAGTTACTGGAGTTCTTATGAGAAAAGATCAGTAGCTCCTACTGGCTCCTGCTGCCTGCTTCTTGTAAAAACTCACTGATACATAACTTTGGGGTTTGTCATCTCAGAGATTTGCAAGGGTCCTTATGAGTACACTTAAACAGATTATATTGTAATCTTGTGTCTAATTAGTTACGTATTTCCCACTCAACATTGAAACTTTGATGTGTTTTTTTATTTGTGCACATGAACATTGCTGTTCAGATATTATATGTAAATTTCGAATTGATTTCATGGTATTAAATGGCAGGGGATACATATGTGGGTATGTGGTAGGTGGGTAGGGATAAAACTCTGGGGCTGTTTTTTTGTAATGTAATTAAGATCACTAGATCAGAAAGCAAATGTAACCTCATTACTCAAAGCCAATGCAAAATGTGTGATCATATAATGAGTTGGTTGTTTGAATGTCTCCACAAGGGCATCCAGTGATAAGCATCCCAATTTGAAGCTGCAAAAAGGGCATCTTATATTTGCCTTTGCAAACAATACATTGATTACACCTCCATAGAGGTCACACAATATACCTTTAATTACCGCAAACTACATATATACAAATACCAGGCATGTTTAACATAAATATAATCACTATAGCAAGCTGTTACCCACACAAATAATGAACCCAATATTATAGCACAGTAAAAAAAACACTTCTATTGTTTAGTAAATATACCCAGAGTTAAACATGGTACCCCCAGTACAGATAATCCCTTAGCTTAGAGGAACACTGCAAAGAGAATACTTACCCAGTTTGACTGGCACATAGTGGTTTGTTATTATGTCTTACTGTAGATAAGGCAAATATCCTCCCTGGTTTCAACTCATTCTTGAGTCAGACCTCTCCTTTATGGACCACATTTAATTACTAACCAAATCCTTCTGACACTTCCTCAACAACATCTCCAAAATTCATCCCTTCCTCACCTAAGACACCACTATTCCATGCTTTTATAATATCACACATTGACTATTGTAACTCTATCCTAATTGACCTTCCATTAAATCCCCACTCCTGTCCATCCTGAATTATTCTGCTCATCCACCCCACCCAATGCTCATCATCTGTTGTCTCCGTCTGCTAGCCCTACACTGGCTCCCCTTTTCCTTAAGAACATTTTTGTAAATCCTTAGCCTCACTTACAAAGCCCTTACTCATAAGTGTTTGCAGCAGGAGGAAAGTAATTGCTTTGTGGCTCCATATGTGGAAAATTCCCCGACAAGATTTCTTGCAGGAGCCATGTTTTCCAGCCCATATCCCATACTGCAAAGTACACAGGTCCAATGAATACATGACAAAATGTTTCATATTGATACATAAGTTGTAGAGTGTCCCATTCTCGTAAGCATTGAAGAAGATAGTATAAAATGTATTTTGTGATAATTAAATACCATTTTTGCATGACATTTGTTTAATCCATTGTTGGAACATTTTTTAAAAGGTTTTAAATTGTAAAACTGAAAGATTGGGAAAGTCTTGTGAAAAAAACATGGATAAGCACAGTATAAACTATACAAATTATCATCAATTTTGATAGGGAAGCAGAAGCAGAGCTAATGCTGGTGCGTTGGGGCCCTCTGCTACTGGCAGTAAATTACGAATTTTAATTTATTAGATGAGGATGGCAGATAATTACTTTATAGAAAGGTGATCTGATTACCTAAATACATTTTGGCTTTCTTATTTATTGGTAAGGATATTCATTGGGAAAAGAAGAAATAGATACCTTACACCGGAGCTTCCCTACCTAAAATAAGTCCTCACTGGTTAATTTGGAAATTGGGATCCAAGAGAACATAAAAAGAAAGGTAACATCTGACACGAGAAAGCACACACCAAGTAATCTTTACTGTGATACCCTGACCCCTTCCCAGATCTAAGTGCAGAGCTGAAAATAAGGGTGCAGAGTGAAAGCAATTTAATAATGTTTTCTTTAGTTAACACATATTCATTATTTAATAGATTAAGATAATGTATTAGTAGATGAGAATTTAACAAGGTTATGGCTGGGAACATGTATGTGTGGTAAGGGCTTGCTCTTGTCTTTGTTAGATTTGTATTAGGCCTAAAGATTTTTGATGGTGGCCCTGACAGTTGCTGTTAAGTAATTTCATCCTCATATGTAAATTATTTTGATTTCAACTTTGTAGTTAAATAGTCAGAATTATATATTTTTTGTGAATTTATTAATGCCATCTTAGCTGAACACGGCTATAATTAGAAAGCTACATTTCTAACGTTTATGAAAATCATAGAAATAATGTCCATCTGTTGCGTATATGTTCAAATTACACATAGGAGGATATTTATAAACTTATAAAAATTGCTCATTATGACTCATTGAGAACTTATTGTAATATTTTCATGTATCATTTCAATCTTGTATTTACAAGAAAGGGGAAATAAATTTGACTCAGAGTTGGTGGAATAAAATACAATGCTACAGTATATATCAAATATTATAAAATAAATACAAATGCTGATCATTGGTAAATATTACATATTCAACAAAGTTTTCCATCTTGGACATTCCATATATAGGGAATCAAGATGCTGACATGTTTTTGTTATCTAGGGGTTATTACTTTGAGACATGTTGTATGATAATGAATATTTTCTTCTTTAAGAACAAACTGAGGTTTTTATTACTATGTGGCACCAATACCAACACAAGTACACATCAGAGTAACATGATAAACAGAGAGGGTGAGGAAGTCACAAATATTCAGGAGGAAAGACATGATTCTTGTTGGGAGAAATAATACACCACACAATAATGGCAGTTACTTTAAGATAGAACAAAACAGACTTATTGGGTGGACTAATAAAGGTTCTCTAGACCAAAAACCTCTCTTCTTGCATAATTGTATATACCATCCTAAGAAACAGTTGACCTTCTCTTTCTTTGCCTGTGCTTTTCTCTGACCAAGAAACAAATAGTCTATGTTTATATGTGAATATTTATTCAGCTGTAGTCATGTGTGGCTCAAATTCATCTTTGACCATTAACATCCTATCTTAACAGCAACTGTTATATATATATTTCTGTTATTAAGGGTATATTTTTAATAAGATGTCCTGAGGCAGTATGCCTTACCATAGTACATACCTCACAACTGTCCCTTTTTTGGACAGGTATTTCATCTTTTGAAAGAAAATACCCCTGTCCTTCTCAGCCTCCAAAATGTCTCCTCTTCCACTGTCAGACCCTTTTTTACTTTGCCAAGGTCCTCTTGATGTTTTCTTATATGTATATATATATATATATATATATATATATATATATATATATATATATATACAGACAGATAGACAGACAGACAGATAGATAGATAGATAGATAGATAGATAGATAGACAGACAGACAGACAGATAGATAGATAGATAGATAGATAGACAGACAGACACACAGACAGACAGACAGACAGATAGATAGATAGATAGACAGACAGACAGACAGACAGACAGACAGATAGACAGATAGATAGATAGATAGATAGATAGATAGATAGATAGATAGATATGTAGCACTGTACACTTATTAACTAGAATTAGTTCTGAAGTTAAGGCCCTTTACCGAATCCAAACAGTGAATGTTTTTTCCACAATATAAGTGTGTTTCTTTGGCCACAAATTTTGGGAAGTATTGGTGAATATTAAAAAAAAAATTGAATGGTCACAAAAAAACAAGCAAATGCTTTTTTACTTCACTATGCAGCACTTTATGTACATAACAGTAACTGAATTTGCATCTTATAATCACATATTATAATTGTCAAACTGCGAGATGTCTCGAACGTCACACTTTGCTTTGTGCATACGACTTAGGCAATAACCCCCAAGGTGCTCAACGCCTAACAAAGCGAGGTGAGCAGTGGAGGCATTGAGACTCAGAGCACTTGGGCGATGAGCGTCAAAGGTGCACAGAACTTAGGCAGAAAGGCAACACCTAATTAAAGGAGGTCCTACGAGCCTCGCAAAGCGAGGTGAGCCGTTGAGGCATTTAAAAAACGCAGAACTTGGCCTCCAATCACTTAGGAAATTTAGGACTTAGAAAAAAAATTACTAGACGTGGGACTTAGAAAAAAAATTACGAGACGTGGGAAAAATAAATACGAAGATAAAAACCGAACTGCGCAAATCGATAAACACAAAAAATAGAAAATAAAAAAAAACATCACACACAGCATGGGGGGACAGCCAGGACGTTTGGGAGTGAGGTTGCATGCAAATTTAAGCCTAATTTGCTGAGTTTTTGCACTCGAAAGAAAAAAATGGCAGCTGAAGAAAATGAAATCGAGGCTACACACCCGAACCGCGCAAAACACCGCCAGCCGCATAGAACTTTTACCCAGGAACGTACGAGGTAGAAAATACACTATTACAAAGGACGGAACATGCTCGTGAGCTGCGTAACATATACAGAAATTATGCCATTTTTCAACACTAACTTGCAACTAATAACATTACGAATCTAAAATGCCACTTTACACAACTAAACCAACGGTTTGCCCTTGTGCACGCAGCCTATTTCTAATGCACGGCTGGGACATTGATGACACTATCTCCTCAGAGCAGCAACAGTCCAACTGTACATTGCATGCTGCAGGAAAATAGAAAGAGATGGTTAGCTCTTCAGGCTATTGATTGCTGGATATATTAATTACAAATAGGTACAGTTATTAATTTATTAAGTAACTAATTAATTGATCATTTAAAAAAATATAGACATATTTATCTGTCTTTGTGAGCCAAAGTACACCAGAGGAGAGGCTCGCAATGAGCCCCGAAGGTCCTCACAGTACAAAAAGCTTGACATTGTGTGGCAAACAGCATTGCCAAGGCTTCAAATGTTTTTGCTCCATCATTTTTGAAGGACAATTCGCTAGCAGTTTAATAAATAGTATGGTATTTTAATAGAAGGTGAGCTACAAACCACATACGTAGGCTTATGATTTTCTGACATTGGGCTTCTATGATAGAGTTCATACGATGCAGTGATGCTGCTTCATGATGGAAACATAAAATTCAATCAGTGATCTGCTTAGTGATTTTTAGGCGTCTAAGATCAAAACCTGGAACTGTCAAAAGTCACTGCTTTCATAACTCAAAATATTTTCTGTTAAATGGAACATGTATTACAGCAAGATACAACGTAAAGATAGTCTAATCAAAAGTTGTGGCAGGTGAAAAAATCACTTAATCTGTTTTCCAATAGCCGCATAGACCAAAAAATGATTTCTTTACACTACAGAAACTTTTCACTGTTGTTAACAAAATAGAACACACAATGAGTATATCAAACACAGCCTTCTGAAAATCATTACTTAATTTTCTTGGGATGATTTAGAGAAATTGTATTTCTATAATCCTCAAAGAAATTGCTAATAGAAAAAAGCAAATCATTTCAGCTAAACAGCCCCTTTATATGTACAATACTTTAAGCAATTTGTGCAGCAGTAGCACTGAATAACTGGTTATTTTTAATAAAAATGTTAAACAAATTGTGATTCTTTTTTGCCTTCTACTTGGTACTACATTTATTGATCTGTGATCAGATTTCCTGAAACATATTTATATAAATATAAAATGTCTGCATTATCTTTACAGGTGTAGTCCATATTATTCTACCATTTTTCTGCCACTTTACATTAGATTACAGAACTGATTGACTTGCCTGGGAACTCAAACACCTTCTTTCTGTATCAGAATCATATTGAAGGACATAGTGAAATAATATAGTCTAAGTCTATACATAAAAATCATTATATAATATGATCCTCTACATGTTTATTTTTAATAATATGAATATTTTTTAATGGTACGAAAGCAGAAGCAGCCCACACCAGTAACAAGGAAAATAAAAGAATATAGTCATGAGCAATTGAAAAATACTTTTTACAATATAAATGTTATATAAAACAAAGAGAACAAAGATATCTATGCATTTCATACAAAAGCGACACTTAGTCAATTGATGCTAATAAATATATGTTGTAATCATGAATAAAAATGCAATTGATAGCGTTACAATGTTATTAAAATCAATTAAATGATTAAATGGTTCAAAAAGGAAACACTCTCATATGTACTAAATGTTAGGTTAAAGGGCCACTTTAGTCTTGAATTTACAGCTACCTTTGATAATGGGCACATATTTTATAAATTAAATAAATAAATACAATCTTTAATTAATAACTATCATGTGCATTGTTCTGTAATAACAGCTGCCATTTTTGTATTTATGACTCCTGCTTCTGCAAGTGGGAGAAAACCTTGAATGCAGAGAAGGTTTACAGTTCCATCAGCTGATGTGTAACAGTCCTTAATGCTTGTAATTTTTTAGGAAGTAATAGATATTGAGCATATTTAATATAACAATTTAATATAAATTTTTGGTTAAAGCCTTCATGGAAAAGACATACTGCTCCAATGCATGATTAAGTCTAACTTTTCTATTTTTTGTGTCCCCTGTCCATGTAATCTGGATGGGAGAGATTTGTCCTCCTCTATCCCTCCCAGTTCCTATGCCCCTGATATTGAGTAAATCTACCGGACCCTTCCATGCTATTAAAAAGCAACTCTTTATAAAATAATTTTACCTTTTACTAGATATAATTCTTTAAAAGAGCAAATGTGTGTTCAGGGGTACTTTAACAACTTCAGATCCTGATGTTAATAATAAATCAAACATACACTCTGCTAATTGCAAATAATACAAATAGTAAGTGATATAAATTAACAAATAATTGGACTAACAGATAATACAGGTTTACAAAGTCGGAAAATATCAGTAAAGTGAGTGATGATATATTTCTGATTAACAGTGCACATAAAGTGCACTGTTAATCAGAAATATATCATCACTCTCCATCCCCTTCTGTCAAGGGCCTGGGGTTCTCCTCAAGGACTTTTAAAATCTCAAATGGGACCTGTCAGGGGTGCCCATTATCACCAGTTTTGTTTGTGTTATTAATTGAGTCACTGGCTGAGGCCATCAGAAGTTCAAAAAAAAATTGTTGGCATTAAGATTGGTCTAAACGAACAGAAAATATCACTGTTTGCAGATGATATGGTGGTCTCAGTGGAGAAACCAATAAAGTCTTTATTAGCTCTTCAGTAGGTGATGGACGAGTTCAGTACAGTATCTAATTATAAAATAAATATTTTGAAATTAGATGCCTTTCCCATCAATGTAACATCTAGCGAAATTATATCTTTGACAGAAGCTTTGGCTTATAAATGGCAAAAAAAGTTTAAACACCTAGGCCCTCATTTAATTGCAATTTGGCCAATTGAATAGGGCTCTAAATAAGCACATACGTTTTTAGTTAGTATGCATCTATCCAAAAGCAAGGTTTTCACTAACTAAAAACTTCTTTAAAAAAAATATGCTATGTGCTAATTTAGAGCCCTATTCAATTGGCCAAATCGCAATTGAATGAGGGCCCCAGGAATTTGCATACAATTGGATTTTCTCCAATTAGTCTTCCAAAATTATGAGGAAATTTATGTGAAATTAAAGAAGGTCATTTTGGCGTGGAATAATAGAATAGTTTCTTGATCAGGGAGAATAGCGGCACTTAAGATGTGTCTTTTGCCTAAAATAAAGTATTTGATCATGTGTATTGCGATCTGGGTTCCGTCACGCATTATTTATAAACTCCAGTCTCTAATAGATAAATATATCCATAGGAATAAAAAAATGAGGTTTAAAAACAACAAGCTATTCAAATGGCACACCTGGTTTTATGGTCACAACCGTCCGACATATATCAGTGGACACAAATAGAAAATTTAGAATTAGCAATAAGTCATATATCATTATTACTATTCCAAGTTAATGCAGAATTTAAGGAAAGTAAGCTTGGTGAATTCTCAATTGCCAAAAACCATACATGGTGGTGTAGGATCAACCAGTTCTTTTCTCTGATGCCTCTGCTGAGCCCTATCACCCAATTTGCTTAAGGTTTTGGTAGTAAAATGCATTATATACCTTAAGGATGTATACAATAGAGATTGAGAAGTTGAGGAATTTTCAAGATTTATCTATCAACTTAGGGATTCCTAAACAGTACTGGTTTGAATATATTAAGTTACGGAAAGTTATAACCGCCTCTCCTTTTCATCTGGGAACTATAAGAAAGCTAACTGATTTTGAAAAGTTGCTGATTTCTGGAGATAAGACTCATTTATCTGCTAATTTTTATAAGATAAGAACTGTTATCAAGATCGGAAAACTTTTAACTGGAGAATGTGGGAGAGAGATATTGAAGTTACCTGGCCGATTGAAAAGTGGTATGCAGCTTTTGCCATAACTGCCAAATATATAAAAAATGTATCACATCAGGAAACATATTTCAAAGTCATCAATAGATTGCATATGGTTCCCCTTAAATTGGGGCAGATCAATAGGTCAGAAGAACTTAAATTGTGTTGGAGAGGGTGTAAACTAAGTGGGACCACACATTACATATGTGGTAGGAATGCCCTTATATACAATAGATTTTGGCAGGAGAGCTTTAGACAGCTATCAAGTATATGTAATGTTTCTATTGAGCCTTCCCCAGAAATTGCCCTTCTCCATATCTTGGAGGAGGTATGGCCATCAGAAATTAAGGCTATGATAATTTTACTTCTTTCAATAGCCAAAAATTTGATAGCTTCAAGATGGAAGAATAGTGAAGTTCCATCATGGTTTAATCTTAAGGAGAGGTTGGGGAAAAAACACTTACTAAAATGTAACATCCAAAACTTAGAGGTAAGCGCACAGATTAAAAAGAAATGGTCCCTATGGGAAAAATATAATAGAGGAGAAATTCAATGAGCATCTTCTTAATTATGAAACCTCGTGTAGGTGGGCTCCTCACCCTCCCAGGATGTCTTCTCTTCTGCTGGATGTAACATTTTATGTATGTAATGTCTGTAATGTTTATTTATTTTTTTCTATGGTGTTTGTCTTGTATTTTATGTAACAAATGACTGAACACCTATACGCAATCATTTTATTTGCAAAGATTGTATATTGGGATGTATTTATTTGTATGTAAAGAAAATAAAAAACATAAAAAAATATATATATATATTTCTGATTAAAGTCTGTATATAATGAAGCAAATACATATTTTTTGGCTGTATGAGGCACATGGATTTTTTACTTATAAGTCAGTTTTAGGGGCTATTAAACCACCATATTTATGGCTCCTGCCTTGTGGTTGTTATGCCAACTAGTATTCTTTCTGAAGCATTTTATTGTGACATTTCAAAAGCATAAACCTTTTCGTACATGCAATTTAAGGTTTTAATCTGTAAAAAAATATCAAAGAGTTGCTTTCTAGCTTAGAATTGTTATCATTTCAGAGCATGGAGAGATTCAGTCCACGAATCGTGCAAGATACTGGAAATCTAGCTGTGAATGCAAGTGCAAAAAGGTGCTCGCAAAATGTAAATAAAATAATCAAAGTAACTCAAATATTTAATTTATAGTACATTTTACATATAATATATTTAACATAAGAAGCAAAATCCATTGTTAACCGTACTTAGCTAACAATTGTGAACTGGGAACACTATGCTGGGCAAAGATAAAGAGCACGTGGAATATTTATTTAATATTGTTTCCAGAAGTGACTGTTCTCCTGGATAAACATATTAAAATTGCTCTTAATTATGAAAGTATTAAGCAATTCGTTTTTGAAAAAGGAAGGACAGGTTATTGCCCATCAAACCAGTCATTTATGAGCATGTTTGGGCCAGTTCCAGCTATTAAAAGGTGGGTCCGACCACCGAATTGTGTTTTTTTTAGATTGCCTTGCTCCATTGTGCTGCCAACCAGCTGCAGAGGACGAAACAGATCACAGACATGGAGATTACTGCATATTTATATTTACATTATACACAATTCATTAATTGAGGCTTTTTTTTTGGATCCTGGTGGAATGTAATGCCTGCACAACAGCTGTGACTGTGTGCCTTTAATTAATATACTGTTTGCAACACATTTTGCATATATGTCTTATTTTGTTCTTTGTCTATAACAGTAGTAGGAATGTTGGAAAATATGCTTTTACAAGTTAATAATTTTTATCTTGAGGCATTTTACTAACCCAGTACCAGTATATCAACTGTTGGATTCAATTTATATCAACTAGCCACCTGTTTACTATATAAATAATTTTTACTTATATGATTGTTACCAATTGTTTGACTTTTCTTTAATTATTTTGTTTTTATTTTACTACTGCATCTATAATTTCTCTTTTTCATTCATTTAGGGAGAGTCAAGTGTGAATGTTTCTGCTGCTTCTTTTTTTCTATTATACCTTGCAAAGACATTGATAGGCAACGTGTTTCAGGAGTAGCAGAAATGCAAAAACAGTTGCTTCACTATATTGATTTTAAACACAAATTGGAGCGATTCTCCATTTAAGCAAGAGTAGAAAAATCCTTTCTCGCTATCTGTCACAGCCTATAAACATGTGCAGATTTCTCACTAGGCAAACAAGGCAGCTGTTTAGGCATATCTCTCTGAGAGGGGCATCTAATTTGCATAATACTGGTGGGGGCGGAGGTTAGAGAAGGAGCTGGGTGTCTGGTGGCAGGCTTGCAGTGTGCTGCATTTAGTAAAACAAAGAGACCCTTGTATGTATAGGCAAGTTTACTGTGTCTTCTCCACCCTGCTTCCCCCGAGCACACTCACATGCAGGAGATATAAATTCATTATTCTAGCTCTGCCACTCACTGCCTGCCTTTTCACCAAACTCTCTTGCTTCCTCAGTTCAGGTCTGAAAGCACCATAACCAGCTAAGTAATTGTTTTGCTCAATAACACAGCATTCGCCTGCTCATTTTATTTATGGGTCTACAGAATATCCAACTAAGATTCCTCCTTCTCATTGCTAGTTAGTAATTGAAAACTATTTAGTCTTGCCTTTACCTGTAAGAGGAAATATACTTTATATTGTTTGTGTTTTTAATAATCAGACATTTAATTCTATGTTATGATGTTTATTTTAAGCCTCTCTCTATTTAAATATTCACATTCTCCCTTCTCCAGCCAATCGTTTCCTTTTTCATTAGAGACAGGGAACTGTTGGAGACTTCTTTACATATGTTTCCTATAAGAAATATAATTTTAATGTATTGCATAGATCAGAGTTCAGAATATGCTTGTACCAACAGCATGCTACCTGATACTACAGCCACTACCATGAAATAAATACATAAAAAAAAAAAATTATAATACATAAAATAATTTAATAGTTATATATATATATTATATTATATATATATATATATATATATATATATATATATATATATATATATATATATATATATATATATATATATATTCATATATTTCATAGTTCACATTCTGCATACAAATACTTCATCAATATGTAAACAATTTCAAACATATGCTCATTTCTGCCTCATATTAATACTTTAAACAACCTGAACTATCAAAGTGTCTATTATATATATATATATATATATATATATATATATATATATATATATGGAAGCCATGCTTAAAATGGTTATGGATAGAAGAATGAAGCATTTGTGGGCACATTTGCATGTCCCAGCTCAGCTGCTTCCCAGAGTTCAGTGTAATAACTGTATATCTGAGAATTCGGAGCTGGAAGCAGTTTTTTTTACTTGTTTTAGACATTCAAATGTGAACACAGATGTACTATTTATTTACTGTACTACTGTATGGTGGAGGGATTCTATCGCTCTTTTGCCAACCATATATTAAATTATTTTTGTGGTGAACTACCTATTCAAAATATCCACAACACAAGCTGGAATCCCGCCCCACGCTGATGAAAGGCAGGAACCTTGAAACGGCTGTCCATGGGTAGGATTCCCAGCTTGTGTATAATCCAAACTTGTCTTTGCATAAAAACTATGTAATGCATCTATACAGACACTTATATAAGAATTACTCAGCACACAAGATTGATTTTTTAGTCTTATGGGTGTTTTGTGGAGCATGGCAAATAGAGATACACATGTGTACCCAGGGGGCAGCTAAGGAGTTTGTGCCTAGTGGTGCCACAAATGTCCTATCCTTCCTATACAGCTGATATATGGAAAGAATAATAAGCAAAAATCTTGTCAGCAAAAGGATATGCAAGACTTTGTTCAAGCATATTATTATAAACAAAATGACATATTAAAAAAATACATTATAAATAAACCAAACAAATGATTACCAATTCAGTAACCATTTAAAGCCTAATCCAACTTCAAAAAGATCAGTGCTGTAAATATTTCAAATTGAAGATGTTGCATCATTCATCCCAAAGTATTGGTGCCACAGACTGACTGACAAGTCTTTTTAAACTTAAGTGGAACACTTTCAATGGAACCCACGCCAAGAAGAAATGGGTTGCTGCTGACAGTTCTATTTTCCAGATTTATAAAGGCTGGTGGGTCAGCATTAATGACAGTGATCTCAGGGTTGTGTGCCACAAACCTGAATGATTTCACACACAATGAGAGGCTGATTTATGCACAGTTAACTGTTGTCTATTATTGTTCAAGTGAATGGATATAGTGCTATTTTACATGTTCTAAAAATCCAAAGAAGAAAATTATGTGTGTTTGAAAGCTCGATGATTCAGCTATTCTTAACGTTGTGTTGGTCAAAATGTATCACCAACTACAAAAAGCGTCTTCTCAGTTTCCACAATTATTCACACGTACAGGCTGTGCACTGGATGATACAGCAAGACTATAATATCGCAAGACTATAATAATCAAAGGTCCTCCTCTGGGAGGGGCTGTGCTGTGCAATTTTTTAAAAACATTTTTTTTGGCCCCCATCCCGGCCCATCTCTCCAAAGCTCCCCTGGACCCCCTGCACCTCCTTGGCTTCACCCTCCTGGGTCTGAAATTGGTGTGTGCCTGTTTAAAAAAGAGCACTTGCACTGAAGCTCCAAGAAGTGGAAGTGTGGAGCAGTTCTGCACACTAGGTATGTGTAACAGGGAAGAGGTGAGAGAGTAAAGGCTGGATGACAGCAAAGTACAGGGGGGATGGTTCCAGTGAGGGAAGAAGACAGGAGATATGGATGCATGCTTTGTGAAGTGGGTGCTGAGAGGGGTTGGGTGCTGTGCGGGGTGGATACTGGGAGGGGATGGCTACTACCAAAAGTGGTGGGGATGGATGCTAAGAGGGGCTGGTCTTGAGTGGGGGTAATGTAAATATGTATATATATAGGAAAGGAGTGTTGGGTTGAAGCAGCAATGGGTAAAGTCTTGTGGAGGCTTGCTGAGTGATTTGGTTCCGGCGGGATCAACACAAAATATTTTTTTCAACCCCACAGAGGTGGGGACAGGGACTTTTGCACCAAGGCCTTTCATTTGCTAGCTCCGCCACTGTTCATCACACAGATAATTCATCTTCCCATGTTAATCTAATGAGCATATTCATGACCAAGTGGGAGATTTTAGGCAAATTGATAAATATAGCTTATTTATCTCAGTTAAGGTATGTAAGAAATTAAGAATGTTAATATAAATTGGTTATGTGAAAACCATCTAAGAATGTATAAATAGCCAACTGCTGTAACATATGCTTTATAAATCTTCCACACAATATTATACTAATTATATATAATAGATTTTCATAATTACGCACCTTAATGTGCCAATACTGCATTGGTTATATAGCTTTCTGTTCTTGACGAGTTTAATTTGGATGAAATCCCTGACCTTATCTCAATAACAAGCAGTTTTTTTAATGTCATTAAATGTTGTATAGGTTTAGACATTTTGATATTTAGGATATTCCTCTGTTCCCGCAAGCATAGATGATTTACATATTGGCTGCTTTTCTTATTGCCGCTTTGACAAATTTTGAACCATGTAACTCTCCCATCCATGACCATTGCTGGATCATAACAGCTCACAGCTGTTCGACTGAAGTCCAAGTGCACAGATGACTCATGTTTATTGAGTAACTTCTGAAGCTTTGCCATTCCTATGGATTCCACTAAAGCCTTATTTTTCCGCATTACGGATGTCACATCTATTCTTCACTTTTTTCCCATTTTCTCTTGCCAATTAATGTTGGACTGCAATTACTTTTTAATGCTTTCTATTTTATCTACAGATTACTCTTTAACCAACCAATTTATGACTAATTACATTTATTACTTATGAAATACAACATTGCCGATCTAGAACAAGACCCACAGTGATATTTTTTTTCTGAATGTAATTTTTTATACAATAACCCAGCAATCTGCTAGTTTTATATCTTACCATCTAATTGCAATTTATGTGCAATTTAATTTGAGTTATTTTAATGTTGCTTATCTTCACATATTGACCATGTGAAATACTGATAGCTTTAGCATCTTTTCAATTAAAACAATATACATTTAAAGAGCTTGACTGTAATCCTTTAAGCAGGCGGAGAAAATGACACCAAAATGTATTGTTTTTAATTCCTCATAATAGTCATTTACTTAAATGTAATATATTTGCTTTTGAAAGAAAAATAAGAAAATTATGCCAAAAACATGCATATATTTAAAAACATTTAGAATTAAAATTAAACAAATTTACCTGATCCACTGTAGTCATAATTCTGTCTCTTCTATTTGTCTGCCTTGTTCCAGCCGTCACACTATATAAAAAGATTTAAAAAATATATAATTAATATAAAAAAGTTGCAAAATATGTATTTTTAAATTAACTTAGGTAAGAGATTGTTAAAGTGGACTTACAAATCAAATACATTTTATTAAAAAACAACCATAGTAGCCATTTTGTAAAAGAAAAAACAAAAAACTAAGCTCTTTGAAATTGCGTTCTTGAAATAAAACTTGTCTGACTTGTTTCAAAATAGTGAACCGTATCACAATTTAGTAAAAATGAGACAATAATTATAACAACAATCTAATGTAGACAATTTGCTAATACAATGTGTATTCAGTTTTTAATAAAAAAAACAAGTTTATTCTGAGATAATTTATTCACTTTAACGTTATGCAAATTTCTCAAAAACAGGTAACTAATTCTATCAATTTATGTGTCATCAAAAATGTACATTTCACTTATTTCTAAGAAGCCCCCATAGTAACAGATTCTTATATGCAATGCCATACTGCCAAACCAATCCAATATCTGCATATGGTTCACTGCTTAATCCCAGTATTAAGAAAAAATAACAATATATATAGCACTTATTCAAAAACACTAAGATTCAAATTTGCACATCAATCATAAAAGCAAAATACTTGCGTTTCTTGTGCTGGTAACCTCTAAAAAATATTATTAGCCTTCTTTCTCCCAATAAGAAAACAGATATCAATATTTTTCTTGGCACTTTTTTAGCTATTCACTAAGTGGTGTGTTTTTCCGGTTTTAATTATATCCCAATAAATAGTACTTTTTGTCATTAGAGAGGTGTTATGCACCAGGGATATTAACCATATAGGTCATATATCTTTAAAAAAGTAACAGATTCTTAGCTTTTGGAGCCTGCCAATTTCTTCCTGTTCTCTCTCATGTCTGCTGCCCTCTTTCACAGATGTGACTTTGTAACATACCGGCAGGGGAGGGGCTTCACGCTTCTAGTGGCATGCTCTTGGCAAACAGTAACATCCTGTGTGTCTGCTTACAGCAGCATGGTAGTGTGACATCTTTCCTCTGTGATTATGGCCTTAGGTCACTGCTTTACCTATTAAATAACTACTAGTGATGTCGCGAACATCAAATTTTAGGTTCGCGAACAGAGAACGCGAACTTCCATCAAATGTTCGCGAACGGGCGAAGCCGGCAAACCGCCATAGACTTCAATGGGCAGGCGAATTTCAAAAACCACAGGGACTCTTTCTGGCCACAATAGTGATGGGAAAGTTGTTTCAAGGGGACTAACACCTGGACTGTGGCATGCCGGAGGGGGATCCATGGCAAAACTCCCACGGAAAATTACATAGTTGATGCAGAGTCTGGTTTTAAGCCATAAAGGGCATAAATCACCTAACATTCCTAAATTGTTTGGAATAACATGCTTTAAAACATCAGGTATGATGTTGTATCGATCAGGTAGTGTAAGGGTTACACCCGCTTCACAGTAACAGACCAATCTCCCCGTTTAATGCACCGCAAACAACCGCAAACAGTCCCTTTGCACAACCGCAAACTCCCCATTTGCACAAGGTTGGATACCAAGCTAGCCATGTCCCGTTCCTTGTCCTCACTGATGTCATTGAAGGTCTCTTCCTCCACCCAGCCACCAAGGCTGACTTAGAACAATCTGAATAGATAACAGAGCTGACAATCAGTCATAGGACCCCCCCCCCCCATAAGAATTTATTGCAAAGGGAATCTGCTTTAGCACAGTAATAAATCCAGCCAAATCCTAGCATTGGCACAAGTTTGTGCCTGAAAATTTAGCACAGCTTGATAGCCAAAGCCACACCACCACCACTCCCCATCAATCTTATAGTGGATGAAGAAAATCTACAGTTGAATCAAATTTTTAAACAAAGTTTAATATGGAATATTATTTTCTAAATCATTAAATATGAAATGTATTAATGTTAAATATGTAATTTAAATTGCTGTCCAGAGCATTCTATCATAAAGACTTGAAACAAAAAAAAAACTATGTGGAGTGCTATATCATAAACTGGTCTGATATAATATTGACAGACTTAGTACATGCGAGAAGAAGACCACAGGGAGTACATAATATGTCGTAAAGTACACTTAGACCAAGACAGTTATTACAGACAAAGTCCCTTTGAGGAAAATCATATCCTCTTCAATCACCAAAATAACCGTCCTGCTGGTGTACTGTCATTTCCTTTGCAAAAGTATATAAAAGGAAAAAGAAAGCACAAAATAGTTCTGGAAATTCAAAATTAAATAATAGAACAGCATGTCAAAAATTACCACACGCAAGTCCATGAGATTCACCAAGTTCTCTGGAAATTGACTTCATGTACAGATACAAATACATGGATATTTGTTTAAAATATGCTATTTTGAAGAACTATATAACATGTTTTTCGAGTATAAAATATACAGCTTCTAATGTATTATATTATTTGCATTTATACTGCTGTGGAATTGACCATTTTGGCTTCACCATATCAACTTCCTGTGTTGGCAGGACACTTTAAAAACACAGGGAAAACCTGCAAAATGGAAATGTAAGGACATTTCCTCATTAGTTGACCTCCACCAGTGACTGCCATTGGCCACTAGGTGTCGCGGGCCAAAATTTTAGTCATTTTTCTAGTTTTGGTTAGGGTTTGGGGTCCCGATCGGGACTCCCTGCACCATAGGGAGTTAATGTTAGGTGGCAGTTGGCCCCATTGGGGACCCCCTGCATCATGTGGCATTAATTATAGGTTCAAGGGGGGTTCTTTCATAAACCCCTTGCAGCCGTTAACTTTTTAGTTGCCATGGGAGTCAGTATAGACCACCATAATTATGTAGTTGGGGTGATCGGGTAGGGGGATGGGGTTTGAGCAGGGATGGGGGTGATTGGGCAGTGAGTGGGTGTAGGGGATTCCCTCCAATGGGGATTTAAATGGAAGGAATCCCCAGGGCATGATGTTTGGGTTTTCTATTGGCTCCTAGAACGATTTCTCATCTGTAAAGCTTGGTTTGAGTACCTCCTACACTGAAATCTCTTGCGGACAAGGCAAGGATTTATAGATGTGGGCTAAATGTTTGTAATGTGGGGGAGCTAAATATTTTGATAAAAGTGTAATTTAGGGAAACAAGCTCCCACAGTCGATTCCCTGCAGTGCTCAGAGTTAGAGCACTTGATTTACATAGGGCACTTTGTTTGCAACTATACATTCAGATGACATGTTGTAGATTACTACAAAAACATTCTTTAATCAATCTGTACTTTTTTTATATATTAACATAGGAGTTAAATCCAACATATTAGTATCTCCATATGCAACATTTTCTATTATTTATCTACACAAATACAAAAATAGTATAAAACATTTCCACTGCTTGTACCTTTTTTAGTCACATGCAACATAATGAGCTTTTTGTCAATGCAAATATGCTTTAAAATATATTTTTAAACCTTTTTTGTACTAAAGCAGATTTATGCATTTTTTTTTTTTTTTTAATAATCCTGATTTAGAGGAGCACAATTCTAGGTTTTTATCTAAAAGGAACCTCACACGAGTTGACCTTGTGTTCTGTGAGATATATGACAGTATCTTCTTTTTCCTATAATTCATTTCTTACATGCTTAATCTTCTGTGAAAGTCACATGAATTCATCAAAGTCTGCAACAAATATGAAAAACCTATTTACTCAGCTATTTCAGCTACTCTTTGGAGTGAAATGTCATGGCAGTGTTGATCCATTTACATATCATATGCTACAGAATGACGCACGTGTGAAGCTGAATCTATTTGTCTCCAAGAGTTATAATGCCCTCATAATTTCAAATCTTTTTAAAGAGCATATCAGTGTCATTTTCCTAAAAAGGTTCAAATTCCCCTGAAAATGAAGGTGACAGACCTCCCCTTTTGGGGAGGAGCACTTAAAGGAACCAAACTCCCTGATTTTTAAAAAGAAAAGACCAGACACTTTTGTTAAATATATGATCTAAGCAAGGCCCAGTTGGTATGTGCACATAAGGGGTTTATACAAAATCACCTTTTAAAATATAATGATTAGACACAGACAACTTCTTGGGAGGATAACTGGCCACAGCATTTATTGGTAAACACAAACTGATGTAATAACCATAACAATAATTAACATAACCAAGTGAGGGGAGGAGCCTGGCCAGAGACAGTACACCCTACGCCCTGAACCCTCGTCCAGGACCTACCGTGTTGGAACATCCGTACCACCGTAGGGTAGGATCTCACCCATTTTACCACTGTCCCGGCGACTCCCCTCACCACCCGCCGCTGCGACAACAACATAAACATAATTTGACATCATATAATATACATTTAATAATAACCAACAAGTGCTTTAAGACAATATACAAGATAATACCTCCAATTCTCCATTACTCATCCTTATTTTTAATTTTTTTTTAATTTTTATTATTATTATTATTATTATTATTATTTTTTTAGCAACATATACATAACTTTAAACAACAACACTTTAGGGATGGGTGGGTGGATATCTTTACACATAGCTAGCTGGGGGCATAATGGTGGTAATGGCGCCAAACTCCTACAACTGACTCCCCTCCCCCAGCTAGCCACCTCCTACCAATACCTGGGCATGCCCAGTCAAGTGGCCCCTCCTCCCAACCCCCTTGGGGTGGTCGACGGGGCCCTTCATAATTAAAATGTGAAAATTGCAGACAAATTAAAATTCCCCCTGGCTTCAGATTACTTCTGCAAAGAAAAATCAAACATAATCTCCTAAATACATGACAATAAATATATATATTTAGTGCCCCTCTATTTATTATTGTCGACCCTTTGTTTTATTGAATCGTAGGACTGTCAGAACTTTTTGGAGTCTGGAATAAGTGTATTATGCTTCTAGGAAAGAGTACAGAGCTAGTAAAAATGTTGACATAAATACAAAGAATAAGTCAGTTCTACTAGAAAAACTATACTCTGAAGAATCTGTTATCATGTGATGTTTCAGTGTTAAATAGCTGTAGGGTGGATGATATGAAAATCAAGAAAGTTAATTAGAAAGGTTATCATGATGTAAATAATCTCTTCCAAAAAGCAATATGATTGCAACAAATTCTGATGTATCTGCTTGTCAATAAAGACATCATATTATTTCGGCAAAGGATGTGTGCAATTAGATTTTTGCAGAGGCAAGATTTGCAGTTATTCTTGCAAGATTTGTGTGTGGGAGAAGAAGGGATAGGTGTAAAATTCTAAAAGATGCAATAATGACAAATCTCTTTTCTCTCACCATCTTTTCACTAAAAGATAAGATAACTGTCACCCAGACTACAAGCCAGACAAGATGGAACATTCTATCACATATAATAGTTGTCATACTACGAAACGTCGTCAAGCTTTGCAAGCTCGCAAAGCGAGCTCGCAAGAACTGCGTCCTTCGTGTCCCTTCCTGCATATATTACGTACAAATAGGTATATTCATTTATTAATTTATTACTTATTTAATTAGCATACAAAAAGGCGCTCAGCATACAAAATGAGAGCCGAAGGATCTCAGACCACCAAAAAAATTACTGTCTGTGGCAAACAGCATTACCTGCCTTACAATGTTATTGCCCTGTCATTTTTGATGGGCAAGTTGCTAGTATATAGATAAACGTTAAAATATAAAATTCTCAAAAAAAAAATTATGTTACTGGCTTACATAGCTGCTAATGTTTCTTACATAATTTAAAAACATGAAGAATGTCATGACCTGTAGTGGCCCTTTAGATAGTTAATAATAGGCACTCTTCGCTTTTTTCCTGTTTATCCACTGCAACAACTCAACAATACAAATGTCATTACAGTATCATGGGAGGAAGAAGGGCTTGAAAATAATTCATATTTCCACAGCAAACATCCTTTATAGGTATGTAATATTGATTGAAGACTTTTTCAGGCAAGCCACCTGCTGAGACCCAGAACAATAATGTGTATTGTGTCAGGAAAGTGTTCAAGGAAGGCGATACAACTGACTTACAAATTATCCATGAAAGATACTTGATATTCCACCGTCCAGGAGGTCTATGCTTCATAATGACTGAGCCATCTATCATATAGATCCATGCCTTCTTTGCAGTACAAAGGCTATCACAAATATGTTAAAATTTAAACATTTGGTTTCAACCAGAGGGTCTTTGAAGTCATCCAAACTGCTCCTTGAATACAGATAAGGGAACGGGGGGGCTCCTGATCTTAGCTTGTTACCTGTATAAAAGACACCTGTCCACAAAAGCAATCAATCAATCAGATGCCAAACTCTCCACCATGGCCAAGACCAAAGAGCTGTCCAAGGATGTCAGGGACAAGATTGTAGACCTACACAAGGCTGGAAAAGGCTACAAGACCATCGCCAAGCAGCTTGGTGAGAAGGTGACAACAGTTGGTGTGATTATTCGCAAATGGAAGAAACATAAAATAACTTCCAGTCTCCCTCAGTCTGATGCTCCATGCAAGATCTCACCTCGTGGAGTTTCAATGATCATGAGAACGGTGAGGAATAAGCCCAGAACTACACAGGAGGACCTTGTTAATGATCTCAAGGCAGCTGGAACCATAGTCACCAAGAAAACAATTGGTCACACACTACGCCATGAAGGACTGAAGTCCTGCAGAGCCCGCAAGGTCCCCCTGCTCAAGAAATCACATGTACAGGCCTGTCTAAAGTCTGCCAATGAACATCTGAATGATTCAGAGTAAAAATGGGTAAAAGTGTTGTGGTCAGATGAGACCAAAATTGAGCACTTTGGCATCAACTCAACTGAATGCTGCCTATGACCCAAAGAACACATCCCCACCGTCAAACTTGGAGATGGAAACAAGCTTTGCAGGTGTTTTTCTGCTAAGAGCACAGGACAACTGCACCACATCAAAGGTACCATCAAATCTTGGGTGAGAACCTCCTTCGCTCAGCCAGGGCATTGAAAATGGGTTGTGGATGGCTATTCCACCATGACAATGACTCAAAACACACAGCCAAGGCAACAAAGGAGAGGCTCAAGAAGAAGCACATTAAGGTCCTGGAGTGAACTAGCTAGTCTCCAAACCTTAATCCCATAGAAAATCTGTGGAGGGAGCTGAAGGCTCGAGTTGCCAAACATCAGCGCCGAAACCTTAATGACTTGGAAAGGATCTACAAAGAGGAGTGGGACAAAATCCCTCCTGAGATTTGTGCAAACCTGGTGGTCAACTACAAGAAACGTCTGATCTCTGTGATTGCTAACAAGGGTTTTGCCACCAAGTACTAAGTTGAAGGGTTCAAATACTTATTTCCCTCATTGGCCTGCAACTCATATTATAACTTTTTTGACATGCGTTTTTTTTTTGTCTTATTTTTGTGTCTCTCACTGTTAATACACCTACCATTAAAATGATAGACTGATAATTTCTTTGTCAGTGGACAAACATTCAAAATCAGCAGGGGATCAAATACTGTAGATATTCCAGTTCCGGCATTATTAATAAACAAGGGTGTATGGCAGCTGTAATAGGATGTGTACTACATGGTGCATTGAGTCTATGGATCTGACAGTTAGACCCTCCTAGCATATTCAGAGGTTATGTCACTGCTTAAAGTTGTCCTAGCTTTTCATTCCCCAGAGACTGATTAGTAGAGGCAGAATGTGTCAACTGATGTCCCCTAGCTACAGGACCACACAGTCACCTTGCTGTATATCTTCCTGCCCGTGTCCTACACAGCAACTTTTTAATCAGGTAATGAATAAAAACAAGTGAAAATTATTGAAAAGAACAAAGCATTTGTATGTGCATTTACACAGCGCTATGTATTTAGAGGTGAATCAGGATCTTCACAGGTAAAGTATGGTGACACAGTACTCTGAGATTCAGATAAAGTTGCATAGGACTTACGAGATCTAGAAGAACAAAATGGGACATTTCAAAATGTTTTATGACAGGAAGCAAATATCTATGCCAGAAAGTTGAGTGTGGAATTTGCATCTAGTATCTGATGAAGCAGGGAATACACATATGCATAAACATATGTATATTATACACATCAATCTTACTGCCAGAATATAAATGTGTTTAAATCAGCAGAAAAGGCATAAATGCTGAGGTCTTCAACAATTTCAGCTCCTACACCCATGACCACAGAGTGTCATATATATGGGACCTAACAATGTTTATATGTATACGCTGACTATCTATCTATCTATCTATCTATCTATCTATCTATCTATCTATCTATCTAGCTATCTATCTATCTAGCTATCTATCTATCTATCTACCTACCTACCTATATATTCTGATAACTCTGCAAAAAAACTTCAATTTCAATTTTCTTTATTGTATTTTCACATATTTTAAGAAGTTCTAAATGATGGTGAAATTGCCATCAAAACTGTGCCCCTAAAAAACGCCTTATAATTTCACATGTTGCTGTTGAGGATATAATTGACCAATGCTTTCTGTACTTTTGTCTTCACACAGTAATGTGATACCGCATCTACACATTGGCTGTTCTTATGCACAATCAGTTCTAAAGAACTCTTAAATAGCAGGGTTACATGCAAGGGGATAATTATTTCTATCACATCCCACTCACATCTCTGAAGCAACATATATTAAAAGGAAACTATCATCACCTAAAACCTTGAGGCTAATAAAAGACTTATATAATCTTTGCTAGATGAATCTTAATCCTACTTAAGTGGCAGTTTTCTTACTTGTGATCATTTTAAGTGTCAGAAACATCCTCTTTAATTAGTACCTGTACTACTGATACATGACAAAAAGGAGAATATAAGGAGGAGACGTTAGCTCTTCTTTGTATTTTTTTTTTCATAGAAATCACTTAACTCTGGAAAATAATATTATACAGTATTTGTTACTTGTTATTGCTTGAAGGTGAAGCAAATCGGTTTGCTTGTGTGTTATCCCCTTATTGGAAATCTTAGTTTATCATGGCCCAATTGGCTACAGTGGTTTGTTACATACTACACAAATATGTGAAGTTGTACCCAAACTAGAAGAAGTAAAACTACATAAGTTTAAAAGCATCTTTAGAGAATTTCTAAATGTTTGAAGACTTTTTATGTCAGTTACATCTTATCTAGCTACACCACTTCATGGTGGCTAGTATTTACCTATCAGTTGAGCGAAGGGATGAGGAGGAGAGAAGTGGGAGACAGGAAGGGTATTTGTTATATCATTGGTGATTTTAGAATTTGACACCTACCCCCTTATCTCACACATGTTTAGTAGCCGATAGTGGGAAGAATAACTGCAAGCCCTGCTCCTGCAGAAATTAAAAGATCCATCTCACACATATAACCTTCACTAAAGTGTCATTGATGCCTCTAGGAACCAGCAGAGGCATTAATATGCATATGTTTTCTAATTAAAAGATAGCTTTATACATTTTCCCTGTCTAATGAAGCACATACAAAAAGGACCCACGTTTTTAACCATATTGTTTCATCATAAGTTGGTTTGTTATGGAAATCACAGAAAGTAATTATACTGTAATTTCAAGTATAACAATTTTCTATTTGTTGTATGTGCATTTGCTTCATGATCACAATGGGCAATGTAGCCTAATCTTTAAAATTAAAAAAGCCAAACTGCATCAATCTTCAAATATAATAGCAATTAGTCAGTGTAAAACAAAGGCCACTTAAATAACAATAATACACAGCTTAACATTTCTAATAGTTGACATGTTGAAAAATAGTAAAAGCTGTACTAGGCACTCTTAGCCATTAGCTTAGCTTTAATGCCAAGACCTAAGTTGCTCTTGAGTGAAACAGCAAACTGAGAGAAGAGTGTATAGTACGTACTGCATGTACAGTTTTTCTAATTTCATATATTGAAGATTTTGATTTAAAAATAGACATTATCATTTTAAAAGATTAAAAATAGAAATTGTAATTAAATTATTATAATACATTGTTTTGTATTCATATTGCTTTTATTTTTTCAAATTTATGATTTTAAGAACAATACTTGAAAATATGTAAAGTATTTAGAATGTATATATATACATTTGAATGGTAAAGCAGCCATGAGTGTCCAGTAATTTAGTTTTCATTGTGCTTTCTTATCGAATGTCTATATAAATTCATCCTTAAGTGCAGTTTTTGTCTGGTTTCTCCAATGTAACAGCCTTTTTCACATAAAGTACATTGTGTTATATGGACAACATTGGAGGATGTGCATGTATACAATAGTTTGATGTTATAGGTCTTGTTGTTATTTATGGCTGTGTCATCATTACAATTGTGCAGACATTTATTAGGTTTTTATATGAAATCATGCTGCTCTGGAATCGACCATTTTGTCTTCAACAGATCAGTTTCCTGTGGTGGGAGGAGATTTAAATATACAGGAACTTTGTACCGGCACAGTGTATAAGTGGCAGTAACTACTCCCACTAATGGCAACAGCAGTGGGTAGTGTGTATTTGGTGTCGTAGATAAGAGCTACGTTTTTAGGATATTATCTCTATTCTGTTCTATAAGAAAAATACCATAATGGTGTGATATTTAATAACATAATTAAATGGAAGTGCATCTCACATTTCACGATGAGTAAAAAACAAAGTGTAGATATGTTCTGAGACATATTTCTCTCTAAAAACCACAGGTTGCTGACCCATATAGTACCTTACATATTTAGAATTACATTATTATCCTTTACTTGAGAAACAAAAACATATTCCATAGTGCTATATGGGGGTTAACTACAATGCAAAATACAATATTAAAACATTGCATAAAAGTGGGGAGCCCTGTCTTTCAGCTTAAAATCTAACGTAAATAGTGCTTTTCACAAAGCATCTTGCAAAATTGAAATTGAAAAACTTGATATTACATTAAGATTTTTCGTTTGCTTGCCAAATCATTTGTTGCAGTTGCTCTTTATTTTTTACATGTAAAACAGAATATACAGAATTAATAGCTTCAAGTTAGCTGATATCTATTTTGTATCATTAGCTGCTACTTGCAATTTCAAAATAACCAGGCTCAGCGGAATTACATGTAATGAATATAAACCATGGTTTCTGTTAAACAAATATATTATTAATATGCATCATGTGCACAAGGCTATATAGAATTTTTTCCATGTGTAGTATTTAATCTAAGAGAAAGAAAGATGAAGTACTTTGTACATTAATTAGAGACAAGACAAATACTGTTTTAACTAATTGTTTAAATATGCAATGGTAAAAACAAATAAAAATAACAACATTCTGGAAGAGCTATTTAACGCTTATTGTTATCAGTACTCTACGTTTTCTTTTGATTTGTCTCAAATTCTACTCATATATATTTATACATCATGTAGTTTTATTGTTGAGGCTAGTGTTGAAATATTTACACATTAGTATAAATATTCGTATTTATAAACTTGGTTATGAAGATTACAGTGCCTTGCAAAATTATTCACCCCCTTGACTTTTTAACTATTTTGTTACATTACAGGCTTAAATTCAATGTTTTGTTAATCTGAATTTTATGTGATGGATCAGAACACAATAGTCTAAGTTGGTGAAGTGAAATGAGAAAAATACATTCATAAAACTATTTAAAAAAAAATAGAAAACAGAAAATTGGCATGTGCGTATGTATTCACCCCCATTCTTATGAAGCCAATAAAAAGATCTGGTGCAACCAATTACATTCAGAATTCACATAATTAGTGACATGATGTCCACCTGTGTGCAATCTAAGTGTCACATAATCTGTCATTACATATAGACCTTTTTTTAAAAGCCCCATTGGCTGCAACACCTAAGCAAGAGGCACCACCAACCAAACACTGCCATGAAGACCAAGGAACTCTCCAAACAAGTAAGGCACAATGTTGTTGAGAAGTACAAGTCAGGGTTAGGTTATAAAAAAATATCAAAATCTTTCATGATCCCCAGGAGCATCATCAAATCTATCATAACCAAATGGAAAGAACATGGCACAACAGCAAACCTGCCAAGAGACGGCCGCCCACCTAAACTCTAGGTCCGGGCAAGGAGGGCATTAATCAGAGAGGCAGCACAGAGACCTAAGGTAACCCTGGAGGAGCTGCACAGTTCCACAGCAGAGACTGGAGTATCTGTACATAGGACGACAATAAGCTGTACGCTCCATAGAGTTGGGCTTTATGGCGGAGTGGCCAGAAAAAAGCCATTACTTTCAGCGGAAAAAAAAAATGGCACGTTCTGAGTTTACGAAAAGGCATGTGGGAGACTCCCAAAATGTATGGAGGAAGGTGCTCTGGTCTAAGACTAAAAATTAACTTTTCGGCCATCAAAGAAAACGCTATGTCTGGCGCAAACCCAACACATCACCCAAAGTACACCATCCCCACAGTGAAACATGGTTTTGGCAGCATCATGCTGTGGGGATGTTTTTCAGCAGCCGCGACTGGGAAACTGGTCAGAGTTGAGGGAAAGATGGATCGTGCTAAATACAGGGATATTCTTGAGCAAAACCTGTACCACTCTGTGCGGGATTTGAGGCTAGAACGGAGGTTCACCTTCCAGCAGGACAATGACCCCAAACACACTGCTAAAGCAACACTTGAGTGGTTTAAGGGGAAACATGTAAATGTGTTGGAATGGCCAAGTCAAAGCCCAGACCTCAATCCAATAGAAAATCTGTGGCCAGACTTAAAGATTGCTGTTTACAAGCGCAAACCATCCAACTTGAAGGCGCTGGAGCAGCTTTGCACGGAGGAATGGGCAAAAATCCCAGTGGTAAAATGTGGCAAGCTCATAGAGTCTTATCCAAAGCGACTTGGAGCTTTCATTGCCGCAAAAGGTGGCTCTACAAAGTATTTGCTTTAGGGGGGTGAAAAGTTATGCACATTTACTTTTTCTGTTATTTTGTCCTATTTGTTGTTTGCTTCACAATAAAAAAAATAAAAATAAAAAAACATCTTCAAGGTTATGGGCATGTTCTGTAAATTAAATGATGTAAATCCTCAAATAATCCATGTTAACTCCAGGTTGTGAAGCAAAAAAACACGAAAAATGCCAAGGGGGGTGAATAATTTTGCAAGGCAATGTATTAGTGGTGTTTCATAAATACTCTACTGCAAAAAAATAAAATTAAAAAATAAATAAAAAAGAATAAAATAAAACCTAATCAATCAACTAGGACTATTAATATTATCTGTAGTGTTAACTTATGTAAGTTGCCTTGTCTTGGCCGGCCAAACCATAAACACTATGTATTATGTTGGCTCGTTACAAATAAAATATAATAATAATAATTTAATTACCAAAACTTTTGTGAATGTTTCTCTAAATTTATACTTTTTGTTTCTATAGAGACCATTTAATTACCTGACCCTTTGTGAATGTTTCTCTAAAGTTATATCTAGGATACATAATTGCTTAGTGTGACATAGTAATACAAGGGGTTTGTGTAAGCCACATACTTTACAATTCTCTCTTTCCACAGGAGGTCTGAAAGAGTTAACTTCCATGAGCTATTGATTAGATGCACCTAATTAAATATGACTTAAGACTGCTCCTGGAATTCAAATGTGGCTGTGTTTTGAACTGCAGTAGCAGTCTATGTGAGGCTGTGAAGCACATTTTTGCAGTCTGTGTGAGACTGCTAAAGAAACAGAGTGTACAGTCAGTCTGGGCTAAACAAAAGCACATACAGGGAGGAGTGTGTGCCGAGTTTAGGTTGGAACAAGTTAGAAATACAGAGGATTTTTTTTGTCTAAAGATGGAAGACACAAATAGAGAAACGTGTGCAGTTTGTCTGAGTTGGAAAAAGAGAAACACAGAGAAGAGTGTGTGTAGGTATCAGAACCTGGAAATTGAAAGAGAGGCAGATTGGAGCTGATGATCATTTTGAAGCAGTCAAGGAGACAGGCCAGTAATTGTGAACAAACTATTGGGCTTTATGTTTTTGCTTCACCCAGGTTTAGCTGGATGGGAGTTGGAGAGTGAGGGAACTATCAGTAGAGGTAGTGCTTATGTAGAAGTTAGGCCTAATGTTTTCTTTGATTTGTGTCAATGTATTATTTCTGTAACAGTGGCTGAAGTTATAGTAAAATTTTAAAAAAGAATTAAAGCCTCCTGTAATTGTGTTCCTCATTAAAGTGCCAGAAACACTGGCAGAAACCCAACTGAGTCTGCCAACTTGTCACATTAGTGATTAGGATCAACTTAAACACATTTTTGATTATTAAAGGGACCACTGGTCAGTTGATTTCTATGTGGTATTTTCAATAACTAATTTTGATAACAATTTTTTTTTTAGAAATTAAAAAAAAATTAACACAGCCTTAAAATGTTTCACTTTTATATTCATTCAATAAATGCTTGACTGACAGCTTTCATTTTCATTAATGAGTGTGTTTCTGACAGGTTCTACCTCAGTAGGGTGTGTCCTAAATGAACGAGCTTGCAATAGTGACAGTGAGAGATATAGTAGTAGTAGAGTAAAAAACTAATTGTCAAAACATTTATCATTAAAACATAGAGAAATAATATTTAGAAAATATTTAGAAAATATGGTTAAATGTGCTGTGATGCTGCCCCAGAGTAAAACGCCTCCTCCTGACAGTTTTACTTTGTGAACTTCCCATTTGGGCTTCTTCATCCAATAAAAAGTCAAATCATATTATGCTTTGTAAACGACAATCCCCTGATATTGAGTGAGAAATGCTACGTGGCGGAGGTATTTTATATTCAGTGCTGGCAGGAAAAGGCGTCACTGACAATAATGGCACTTGCACTGTTGTAATAATGTGAAAAATATTTTTTACACACTATTTATTCTAGTTCTAGTTCAAAAAGCATAGAGACTAATTCAATTGCAATCTCGCAGGATAGAGGCTGTATGATTGCGGGCGTGCTGCGGGGTCCTGTTCGTCTCTGATTCTGGTACTATTTAATTGAACAAGCCGGCAAATTACAGGCCGAACACCGAAGACGTAAAAAAAAAGCAGTTCAGGGCGGGAACATGATCAATTTAGCAAGGCCGTGTTTTTGCAGTGTTTAAAATATGATATTTTTAATTTGTGGAAAATTGTTGTGAGGCTACAGTGATTTGATTAATGTTTTCAATAATCCAGAATACAAATACATGCCATTAGGGTAATACAATTTGACCCAGACAATGCTATTAAATATTTCTGCAATGGACTGCATGATTTTATTAAATATATTCTCAATAGTGTTATAATTTGAAAAGGATGCACAAAGCCTGTGACACTGCAAGATTATTCTGTAATCATATATGCTCATGTATTCTAAGTAATATAATCCCATAAGACATCTTATAAGGCAGAAAGATATTTTACAGTCAAAACATTTCAATGGGCCAGAAAACCTTCTCCCGCTCCAGATGGCGCCTGCCGGAATTTGCCAGTCATTAGTTGGCTTACTATATAACTTTAGATATTATGGTCTGTTTTTGCAATTGTTTCATAGAACTGAGAAACACTAAAATGGGGCATTTGCCAGGTTCCTGTTTTGAAACAATTACACATTTTAATAGGTTGTTTTTTTTCTAGATTAAGACATATTTAGCAATCAGTGTGTTTAAAAAAAGAATATTTTTTAATGGTTTACTTACATGTGCTTTTTTACATCATTATCAATAAAATTAAATCTGTCCGACTGCCTGGCAAAGAGACCT
Organism: Discoglossus pictus; assembly: GCA_027410445.1. Classification (NCBI taxonomy): domain Eukaryota; kingdom Metazoa; phylum Chordata; class Amphibia; order Anura; family Alytidae; genus Discoglossus; species Discoglossus pictus. The sequence goes on along the minus strand of CM050173.1, from coordinate 29,188,955 downwards.
GTTTCTTCTTCCTTTCCCTTAGTTATGGATTCAGCATCTTCAGTCTTTACCACACAATTTGGAACATTTTAGGCAGAAAAAAACAGAGATTTAAATACTTCTTAATAAAATAAAGCAATACCAGCAATAGAGGTGCTCAGTCAGAGAACAAACTGTCCTTAATAGGTAGTTTTATAGATATGGTCATGCACTCTGAGAGCATCCTCCTCGTGCCGGACACACGTGAGCTAAAAGCGGATACTCTCAGAGTGGATGACCATATCCATAGGACTAACTATAAAGGATAGTTCGTTCTCTGCCTGAGCACCTCTATTGCTTATGCAAATGACGTCTCTCAGGGCTTAGTCTCCCTAAGGGTAATAGGGGACTCTAGACATGGACCCCTTGCTCACTGTGCCTTAGGGAGTTAACAACTATAGCCTAATGACGAGGCCCAATTTAGGCCGAAACGTACGTCTAGGGTTTGCTGTTTCTCCTGAAGGGCACAAGTGTGCTAAGAGAGGATGCTCTCTGAGTGGATGACCATATCCATAGAACTACCAAATAAGGATAGTTCACTCTCTGCCTGAGCACCTCTATTGTTGGTATTTCTTATGCAAATTACCCTTAGGACTTTTTTCTCCCTAATGGGAATGGGGGACTCTAAACGTGGACCCCTTGATCACTGGGCCTTAGGGAGTTATCAGCGACACCTCTGATGAGGCCCAATGAAGGCTGAAACCTGCATCTAGGGTTTGCTGTTTCTCCTGTTCAGGGTAGAATTGCCTGGTATTTTGGGTCTGGAGACCAGACTGATACTGCAGGATATATCTCCCTGTGAAAGGCACAAGTGAGCTAAAAGAGGATGCTCTGAGAGTTCATGACCATATCCAAGGAATAGCTTGTTCTCTGTCTGCGGACCTCTTTTGTTTGTATTGCTTAATAAAATAAAGTATTCATAATTAAAGATATTCATTGGTATATACATTCTAGTGAAATCCAGAAAGACTCTTTAGGCATGCCTGGGCAAGAATTAGGCAAATCTGAAACGTAATTAAGCCAAACATTTAGGTTGATAGGAAGGGCACACTAGATGGGCCTTTTTAGTTGTTATCTGCCATCACATCTATGTTTATATATTATGTGTTACTTCTTAGTAATTATATATATTAATATAATATATATGCTTGTTATAAGACAATTAAAAAAACATTAAATAATTAGATGATAAATATTTACATATTTAAACAGAATTCTGTCACTAAATCTCCTTTCTTGCATACAAGTTCTTTCTTGGAAGCTCTATTTGTAAAATAACTAAAAGCAGTAACGTCTCAGCAGTGACAAGTAAAATGTTATCTAGCGCAATAACAGAGCCGGTAATGGCCTCCGCTGTGCGGAGACATAAATGAGGGATTACAAAACTCATGTCCTATAATTTTACAAGCTCAAATTTGTGACAGAACGACAAACCTAAATTGGCACAAAATGGCTTCTAACAAAATTCTCTGAAGAACGTTCTTGGTTTTGAATGTAAAGTCAACTCTCACAAGAACTGCAATATTAAACTATTCAGACTGTTTCAGACAAAATGCAATGCCAAGTGCAATTGTATCAGGATTATGAATGGTTTTAATAGCTTTTATTATCTCTGTTGTTTGTGAATTCTATGCAAAGAGTTGAGAGAGATATTTTAAGCACATGACTGCTACCAGATGCCATAAAATTTAAATTAAGTAGGTGTTAGCAGTATGATTTTCCGTTCCCAGACTACATTACATACATTGCTATAAAACATATCTTATTATTTTTTATTAATGCATATGTATTTCATATAAAAGAGGCTGGCATTTTAAGTGATACATTATGGGACAATATTGGCATTATCTGTGAATCAATTATGCTTTATGGCATTTCTTTTATTCTTTTTGCTCAACTTTCATTTCTAAAATGAAGCATAATAATGGTATTTTTATATTGTATTACATTTTACACAGTATTGTACTATTCATAGATATTTAGTATGATATCAGTTTTTTATATAATTAAACATTTTAGCATTTTTAATACAAATGAAGGTCAAAAGTAACTAACTGTGTATTGTTACAATTAACTGTAATATATTAACACATAATAAAACATATGGAATGAAATCTGTGCTAAGACTCAGGATTTAAGGTGAAATCTCAGGATAACTAGTTTACTGGAAAACATTAGATTTATTTTACTAATTGGCTGCTGGTTAACCTGTAAAACAAGGGTGTGTTTTGTCTGTCCCATGAGCATTTTCATGGGGCAGTAGGCTTCCAATGATACAGTGTAATACATTGAAATATGTTTGTACTGGGAAATTGCCCATCAAAAATGACGGGAGTAAAATTGTAAGCCTGGCAATGCTGTTTGCCACACAAAGCGAGGCTATGGTGCTCAACCTTGATGCTCATGGCGCCTTCTGCGCTCATTACAAGCCTCTCACCCTGTGTACTTAATAGGCGATTCGCGCTTGAGTGTTACTGTCTTGGGTTGTGTTACTGACTTGGGTTAAGTGTTACTGGCTTGCATTGTCTTACTGCTTAGGGCTCATTTTTATGTTCTTTGGGCTAGTGTTACGTCCTTCGACCTCGTTTTCGTGTCGCGTTTTTTCAACAGACATTTTTTTTTCTCGCTCATGAAACAATGGAAAATATGGCTCAAATTAACTTGCAACCTCATTCCCAGGCTCCCTGGCTCTCGCACTGTGCTGTGTGTAAGTTAATTTGAGGCATATTTGTTGTTATTTTCAGGTGTTTTGAGTTCCGTGGTTTGGCCGTTTAAATCAGATTTTTATGAGGCGCACAGTGCTTGTACGGGTTTTGGTCCTAAGTCGTACGGGTCATAAGTCCCGCTTGCACCGCTGGCGATGAGCACCAGGTGCATTGAGAGCCCTGCAATGAGCACCTTCGGCGCTCATTGCAGCCTGAGTCCCGCGGGCCTTCGAGGTTGCGGCCCGTAACGGCTTGCCACGCTGAAATACGCACTTGCAGTAAGTACTATCCTGGTAAAGGAAGCACGACACACTGTCTGTCATAACACTTGTTTGTTCAGTACGTACCAAACTAACAATATTAGCAACTGCGTAAGTCATGGGAATAAACATTTTTTGGGGGAAAATCTGATATTGTGAAAACTGTTTATGATTGCAGGAACCCATTTTGCATTTAGTACACCACTTCCCGAGAACTGGAGGATAGAGGGAGTGTTTGTAGTTATCAGTGGGTGGAAGAGTGGGTAGAAGCAGTGCCTTTGATAAATTTATAAGATGGAAAAAGACAACACAACCCTTCCTCCTCACTGGCCCAGAAAGGATACAAATATAGCTCTGCAGAAATGTAAGCACCCCTCTCACATGCACACCTTTCACCAATGTACTATTTACCCCTACTGGGTCTTGCAGAGGTATCACAATTCATTTTTATGTAATTAAAAACAAGCTCTATTACTTTTTTCCTGCTTAGTTATGTTTTTAGTCAGGCAGAAGTTTGTGAACCTATATTTTTATATTGTGCAGTGGTATATTGTGCAATGTTTTTGTAATTTAAACAAAATAATGTTGCCTGTAATCTATTATCTTTTATATGCAATTTTCTGTTGTGGAATCTACTAATTTGGCTTCAGCAGATCAACTTCCTGAGATGGGATTAGACTTTAAATACACAGGAAGTGTCTATCTGCACAATGGGAAAATTAAAGTTACTTATGTCAGTGCTCCTAACAGGATTAAAGAGAAACTAATGAATTTACCAGGCACACCGACCTGAGAAACGAATAGGGAGCAGCTTAGAAGAAAGCAAATTAAAGAATAATTACATGTAAGACTTGGCTGTGTTTTTATTTGCTTTCCAAAAACCCTTTACCCATTATCATGTTTAATTAATTAAAAAACAATATAAAAAATGACTACAGTGGACTATTGAAAAACAGCACCGAATCATAACCTATTTCTTCTATACTTTATATACCCCGCAATCAATGTGTCAATACATATAAGGGAACTCTCATAGACTAGAATATCATATTTATTGGTTTCTTAGTATTGCATTATTTCTGCAATGTGGGTCCGATTGAAACTCGTACTTTAAACCCGTAAGGGATTGAAATCTAACCTCCAATTTTCAGTAATGTAATGATGACGAACTCTTTTACCATTAGCTCTGTCTAAACCCGTAACCACGGGTTTGATTAATTGATCATGTTAATGGATGCAAATGCAATGTACGCAAGAATGGTTTACGGGTTTGGATGTCGGCCACATCTGTTGCGGGCTTGGCTAATTTCATTGTTCTGTAACCGCTGAATTTCAAGCCCACAAACTTTGCTGGTGTACCGGTGCCGCTGCGGGCTTGGAATTGAATATGGCCCCTAGCAACATGAAAGGTTAAATTAAGCAAATGAGCCCAGAATCTAAAATATTTCACTGAATTGTTAATAAAAAGTATAGAAGACATTCATTTTGTTTCAATGTGTTTTTTTTACCAATGCACCTTTTAGTTCATGTTCTTCTATAGGATAATTTTTTTTAGAAGGACAATCTTATGTGCTTTAATGGAGTTAATAAAATAAAATTTCAGTTGCCTGTGTATCTCTTTTCAAACAATACCTAACACAGCAAAATTAATAATATATATCCTTAGCATCTGGGCTTTTGTATCATATTATTTTCAACTTGGTCTTAGCTTTACCTCCATCCCATTTTATGCAGTTAAATGGCAAGAAAAAAAAATCTTCTTGGTAAAATGTAATAAGAAATGTATTAAGAATTTTTTCTCATTTCAAAATTGCAGTTTGGATCTCTTGTTTCTATGAAGTGGGGGGATCATCCCACGTAGTAAAGGTTGATGTGGCAGCTCCTGCAAAGTGTGGGTGTTTTGCCAGGATAACTAGATAGACGATGAAGGTTATGAACACAACCTACACATTCAGAATGCATTTATTCAGAATTATTCTCTTTTAACTGCATGCATTCTTATCTCTACCTATATTTATCATCTTTCTCATGTGATGTGATAATAAACTTTTACTGTCCTGGTATTTCTTATTTAATGCACGGCCGCACTTTTTTCTGTTGGATTGGAGTCACTAAAATAATGAGCTGAGATATTAACATCTTACATTTTTTTCACGTCAACCATAAGGAAAACAGCACATTCTTAAAAAGGGAGCAACATCCTTGGGAGATTTCGCTAACAGCCTTATTAAATTTAAAAGGGCTCCGTTTAAGCACATAGCATATTTTTTTTACAGAAGTGTTTAGTTAGTGAACTTCTATCCAAAAGCTTAGCTTCACTAACTAAAAACTTCTATAAAAAAAATATATGCTATGTGCTTAAATAGAGCCCTTTTAAATTTGCTGAATCGCAATTTAATAAGGCTGATAGCCTTTTGTTGCTGGCAAATAGCTAGTTTTTTTCACTGGTATATACAGCTGTGCTCAAAAGTTTGCATATACTGTATTGGTAATATATGCACCATTTGTAAAGAAAACATGAGTGAGCAGGCAAAACACATTTATTTTATTTCTTATGGGATGCATGTTCAACTGTATGTTATAACAGAATGGCACAGTAATAAAACAAAACTTGGCAACAAAGAAACAAATGACCCTGTTCAAATGTTTGCATACCCTTAGTTCTTAATACTGTGGCCTTGTGCTTAGGGTCATTGTCATGCTGGAAAGTCCAAGAGCGTCTTATGCGCAGCCTTCGTGCATAAAAATGCAAATTGTCTGCCAGTATTTTCTGATAACATGCTGCATTCATCTTGTCATCAATTTTCACAAGATTCCCTGTGCCTTTAGACCTCACCCCCCAAAAAACATCAGTGAGCCACCACTATGCTTCACAGTGGGGATGGTATTCTTTTCACTATAGGCCTTATTTACCCCTCTCCAAACATAGTGCTTAAAGTTGTGACCATAAAACTCTATTTTGGTCTCGTCACTCCAAATTATATTGTGCCAGAAGCTGTGAGGCGTGTCAAAGTGTTGTCAGGCATATGGTAACTGGCCTTTTTTTTGTGGCTTTGGCGCAGTAAAGGCTTCTTTCTGGCAACTCGACCAAGCAGTTCATTTTTGTTCAAATATTGTTGTATTGTGCTCCTTGAAACAACCACACCATCTTTTTCACAAGCAGCCTGTATTTCTCCTGAGGTTACCTGTGGGTTTTTCTTTGTATTTCGAACAATTCTTCTGGCAGTATTGGCTGAAATAATTCTCGGCTTGGTATCAAGAGATCCCCAAATTTTCCACTTCTTAATAAGAGATTGAACAGTACTGACTGGCATTTTCAAGGCTTTTGATATCTTTTTATATCCTTTTCCATCTTTATGAAGTTTCATTACCTTGTTATGCAGGTCTTTTGACAGTTCTTTTCTGCTCCCCAATGGCTCATTATCTAGCCTGTTCAGTGCATCCACGTGAGAGCTAACAAAATCATTGACTATTTATACACAGACACTAATTGCAATTTAAAAAGCCAAAGGTTTGGGAAATTAACCTTTAATTGGTATTTTAGCCTGTGTGTGTGTCACCTTGCGTGTCTGTAACAAGGCCAAAAATTCAAGGGTATGTAAACTTTTGATGAGGGCCATTTGGCAGATTTCTGTTATTATTATGATTTAAAATGGGGCCAAACAAATATATAATATAAATGGCTTCATATGATCACTATCCTTCAATAAAATACTTTTTTTTTTGCATGATCAGTCATATTTAAAATAAATGTCAATATTTCATAATTTCTGCCAGGGTATGCAAACATTTGAGCACAACTGTATGTATAAAGTGCATGCAAATATTATTCTGGCATGGAATAAAAAAAAACACCTCCCTAATTACAGCTGACAGCCATATATAATACACAATAAACAAATAAACAGCTAACATAATATCATATAATAATTTAAAAAATCCACAAAACTGCTTTCTTCATGTGCAGGGTACTAATATATTGAGGAAATCAGAATAGTCAAATGTGCAACGTCTTAGAGTATTTCTGTTATATGCCCTTTTAGGGAAAGACAGTTTTTTTGCAGATAGTATAGAGGGTTAGCAATGCAACTGTCTACCTGCTGACATATATGACCAGTCACTTACAGCCTTATTAAATTGCTATTCGGTACATTTCAAAGGACTCTATTTAAGCACACAGCATATTTTTTTACAGAAGTTTTTAGTTAGTGAAGACCTTGCTTTTGGATAGGATCGCAATTTAATAAGGCTGTTGATGTGCATCATGGCTAAAACTAGTTACTGGAATCTGCTAACTACACAACTGTCGAAACTGTTGTTTGGTTTGTCTAAGACATCCGGAGTCCCTGTTTGTTTTTTTAACACAAGTGGTAGCTATTGTTTTAGACTGATGGTTAAAATCTAATCACTGTAAATAATTAATCTAAACTCTGTATTTTGTAAATGATATATATTCACCATTCCTCTCCCCCCTGCAACCAGAACTCCCATACCCATCCACTCCCTTTTCTCTCTGTAAACTTATTTGTACAGTTATCAATATAACTGATATTATTATCATTTATTTGTAATGCGCCAACATATTCCTTAGCGCTATACATGGGTTACGATCAAGGCAAAAAAAAAAAAAAGCAGTATTAACACATGGCAAAGGATGGAGGGCTGTCTTTGAGCTTAGAATCCAGTGCCCAAAGAGCTTTCCCAAAGCTCCCTGCAAGATTGAAAACTTGCAAACTTACAATTTAAAATAAACGATAATATTAATAACTCATATCTCTGTCTCTTTTACATTGCAACATAATAATAAAACCTTTTTTTACATTTTGCTTCTTTTACATTAAAAGAAGCACCATTTTGTTATTATCACTGGAAGTATTGAGGTGAGTTGGCAACTTAGAATCAAACATTTTAACAACTACCCGTATTTATATTGTTAGAGAAAAAACATACCCACAAACCACTTTTTACTCCAAAACCCAGTCATAATACCCAAAACACAGAGGCCTCGGATTTTTTTGGGTTTATTGGGAAAAAAATGAATTAGCAACAGAAGACCAGTTACAATTGTCTCCTGCTACTGGCTAACTGGACCACTGGGCACAAATATAAACAAAACACAGCTTTTATAATGTTTGCATAAAGACAATGGGATAATCCATTCTCACCTTTTAAAAACATGGTATAACCCACCAACAGACAATTAACAATTATTTACATAAAATATAACACGTGTGATCAGCACTTATCAAGCATGTCTTGGTACGTCATACTAGATGCGCAAAAACACTTTTATTTCTTATCTTCTGTACACAGGGCAAGTGCTGGCCTTGTAGATTTACTGAAATACATATTTGTTTAGACTAAATAGTTATTTACTTAGTTATAGTTATTTACTGACTTTTGAGAACAATTTATTATGAGAAATAGGGACTTGTTTACATTTATAAAATAAAAACAATGAATTTATAAGAATTAACTGTTTACTACCTATTAGACTATAATGAAAAAGTACAGTTTTAAGCAATAAAAGTATAACATGTGTATATATATATATATGCTAAATAAATGTATGCATATTTGTAATACTCCACAACAATATTCAAACAGCTCACACTACAACAAAACTACATATATAATAAAAAAAATAAATAATTAAAGGTTTTATGTTTTTTTAGTTTGTTAAAATAGTGAATACAATGTAAATATGGGACTACAGTGTTTGTTTAATAACTTAATAGATATTTCTTTATCAATGAATATGGCACCATGCGTTCTACTATAAAGTATTTTCAGATGTCTTCCTTTATAGGAGTAATAAATAGGTTTGACATACAGCATATAGAGGAGCAGCTGTTGCAGAATTCTTAATGAAGATAAATCCTTCTAAGTGAAAAATATATTGGGCCTCTTCCAATTTTTATGCACAGAAATATTTGTGTTTCCCAATTAAGCTGAAATAATCATGGTCCTAATACATTATCCATTAAGCTTTTATATATTTTAAAACACTTTTAAATTTTGATAACACTAAAAATGACACTGAAAATGATACAAAAAAGCAAAGCAAATTGTAAAGGGCATATTTATAAAAACATGGATCTATTTTCTATCATGTATGTATAAGAATTAAACAGTTTAGAGTAAAACATTTAGTAAAAGTAAAGCTGTTGTATATTGTAAGAGACATAATCAGTTTGTATTGTTTAACATGATAAAAATAAAAAATGGAAGTCTGTGCTTGCACTTACAGTTCATTCGTTTTGTTGGGGAGGGTAATCGGAGAGTTGGCTGTAGGGAAAGGGAGGTGGTAATTCAGCTTGTAGTTGGGAGGATATTGGTGAGAAATAATACATAGGTTTAGAAAAAATATATATAACCCTTTCCACATATAACTACTTACCCATACTATAGGGTTGATAAACTTGACTAGAAGTGCTTCATAGAAGTTACCATCTATGGCAAATAGAATTCATCACTTTGATTATTCCTTTCTCTCTTTATAGCTCTTTGGCATTGCTGAAGGTGTGCACTAATTGTGTGGCTGCCATGTCATAGTGAGTAAGTAAAATGTGTAGAAAGTCATTGTCCATGGTGAGTAGTGTGGTAGTTTAAGTTGTTCTCTTCAACTGAAGAAGTCAACACAGCTTTGATGAATGTGATATGGTAGGAGTTTCTATCTTTTTTGGAATAGTGTGAATATGACATATTAGAGGATAATATTATGAGACTGGAAGACGCCATTATTTACTATATGTTCTGTGGACATGGGGGGGGGGGGGGGGGCGGAGCGTGCCCACAAGTGCACATAAGATAAACTCTCAAGCATCAGCACAGCAAAAATGGACCTGGGGTTTCCTGTTTCAATTCCAACAGAAACCCTTCAGTATGGTTTAGTGGTCGCTGTGTGTGAACAGGTAATTATTGAACGTAATGTACCATTTTACAAAGATTTTATTGGCCAAAATAGCACATCCCCTCATACAGGTCACATTCTAAATCAACTTATGAATAATTAAAGTATTGATTGAAATGTAGGGCAAAATAAACTTACGTTTGATTGCAAAGTTATATTAATACTCATTGCATACTGGCACTGACAGATTATGTTGCGACCCAGAGTGTTAATATAATGTTGCCAGCTAAGATAAGGCGCACATATACAAGCAGGTCATAGGCATTAAAGAGACGCATCAGAGGTCCAAGTTATGGTAGGATATTAAAGTACCAATAAAAATATGAATATCTACAATTGGAAGTTATTACAAATATCCTATAATAATAGTAAATCAGCTTTTAATTCACTCAATTTAAGCTGCCAATCAGTTCAGGAGTTCCTACCACAAGACCCTTCCTATCAATAACTAAGTGCCATTATTATTGATGAATGGCTGCCTAATTAATGATTGAAGCAGTTTTTCTATTGTGAAAATTATATTTTTTTAATAACTTTTATAGTTACGGTACAAATATTTCTGTTATATCAATAAAGGTAGGGTACTCAATCCAGTGGAGTTTGTCTGGTCTTAAATAATCTCAAAGGACGAGTCTCTAATATCATTACAGGGAGTAGGAGTGCATGAATACATATATGGCATTCTCAGCATTCAGGTAGTATGAAAACAGAATGTGGAAGAGAGTTTATATATGCTTGGTATAAGATTTTTAATTGAAGAAGCCTAGCGTCTGCAATTAGATTTGTAGTACCCCTCTTCCAGTTGTTTTTATAAGTATTTAATATTTTGGCCCAGGCCTTGATAGCTGTTGAGTATGTTAATGATAATTTTAAATCAAAGGGATTATTTGGCTCAGTGTCGTATGACTGATACCTTGGATTGTGTTATTGTCTTCAGGGATTGTGAGAAGTGGAAAAAAAAAAAATTAAATGAAATACTCATTTGCAGGTTGTCCCAGCTCTAAACCCATAAAAACGTTCTATTGACTACAACAGGATATCCAACTCCCAATGAACATTTAATTTAATTTCACCATTTCTCACAACGCCTGAAGACATACATGTAAGACAGTTGACATCTAACCGGTCCAGTTTGGTATAGCTTGTTGTATGCAATGTCTAGTCGGTTATGAAAGAACATGTTTTAAGCATTACAAAGTTGTGTGTCTGTTTCCATTAAAAGGTTACATTTATTTTAATATGTTTCAAACTTGTAAGAAAACATTATGATATCTTATTGACTGAGACTAATACATTTCTATTAATGCACACTGAGTGACAAGGGACATATCTCCAAAGCAATGAATTACTCAGTATGACACATTTAGCAATGTTCAAAATATTTTGCCATAAAAAAAAAATACCATAGATATGGGATTTCAGTGTGTCCCTAAATTAAAGAGACTCTACCACCCCCAAATCAAGCTTTTGTTTTTAATTTAGTATTAGATCATGACAATTTGGCTATACATCATATTAGCCATTTTCCAAAGTGAATAGTTCCTGCGATATGCAGCATTATCTGTTTTGTACAATTGTGCAACTGTCTGGCTTTTGAATATTATTTAGCTGCCTGGATGGATTAGTTAGTATTATAGTCCGATTATATATATCATATCTCTACAATGCCCCCAATATAAGCTTAGATTCCCTCCCCCACCCTTATCAAACCCTTTGAGACATAAATTAGCATATTGAGTGACACATTAGCATACAGGAACTGCGTAAATAATGCTGAATGTCTCTGGATTAATTCTAGTACAATGTATAGACAGTTTTAATGCTCTTCAAGATGGAAACAACTTGTTATTTAGGTGACAGTGTCCTCTTTAAATGATATACTTAAACAAATGGAAGAATAGTGCAAATATTATTATGTTATAATTTTTTTATCATGAAAATCATACATACAGAGTATTTTAGTGTTTCAGCATTGATGCTTTCAATTTACTTTGTGACATCTCTGACACCTGACATTTTTGTGATAAGTGATTCACTTTTTTAAATGGTGTTGACATACCAAGGAATCTGCTAATGTGATACAATTAGAGAATATAAGAAAATCATATTGGTTTTACTAATGTGAGATAAAGAGTAAATGGGCAAAGTGTGTAACTTTTTATACAACAAAAGGAAAAGTAAATTAATGATAAGTTAATATGAATTCCCGGCCTTGACTTCACAAATAGATTTGAACATCAGGGAATTTTCATATAATTAAATTGCCACTAGGATTTTCATACAATAGGGTTTTATTTGTGTACTGGCGACTTGCCCGTCAAAAATGACGGAGCAATAAAATTGTAAGGCAGGTAATGCTGTTTGCCACAGACAGTAAGTGTTTTGGTGGTCTGAGATCCTTCAGCGCTCATTGTGAGCCTCTCGGTTGGTGTATTTTTTGTTATCAGAGGCGCTTTTGCACTCATTGTAAGGTAGGCACTGACCTCCTTTTTGCGCTTATTTCAAGCCTCTCCCTTGCACTTTGTGTCCTATAAGCACCGTTAGCGCTCCTTGTGAGGTGCGTGGTGAAGGTCTTTGTCGTTTATTGCGATACTGTGGTGTTTTTTTGTTTGTTCTGTATATGTATGTTTTCATGATAATTAATTAATTAATTAAATCATAAATTAATATACCGTATATACTCGAGTATAAGCCGACCCGAGTATAAGCTGAGGCACCTATTGTACCACAAAATACTGGGTAAAATGAGTGACTCGAGTATAAGCCGAGGGTGGGAAATGTGCTGCTCCCTGTGTCCCTCTTGTGCCCTCTGTGTCCCCCTCTTTTGTCCCCGTCTCTCTCCCGTGTCTCTTCTCCCCTCTCCATTCCTGGTGTCTCTTCTCCCCTCTTCCTTCCCTGTGTCTCTTCCCCCTCTCCCTTCCCTGTGTCTCTTCCCCCACCTCTCCCTTCCCTGTGTCTCTTCCCCCACCTCTCCCTTCCCTGTGTCTCTTCCCCCACCTCTCCCTTCCCTGTGTCTCTTCCCCCCCCCTTTCCCTTCCTTGTGTCTCTTCCCCCCCTCCTCATCCTCAACCCCACTCCTCATCCTCAACCTCCCTCCTCATCATCCATCCTCATCCTCAACCTCCCTCCTCAACCCCCTCCTCCTCAACCTCTCTTCTCAACCCCCCATCCTCATCCTCAACCCCCCCATCCTCAACCTCAACCCCCCTCCTCATCCACAACCCCCTCCTCAACCTCCCTCCTATACCTCAACTCCCCTCCTCATCCTCAACCCCCTCCTCAACCTCCCTCCTCAACCTACCTCCTCATCCTCCCTCCTCAACCTCAACCTCCCTCCTCAACCTCCCTCCTCAACCCCCCTCCTCAACCTCAACCCACCCATCCTCAACCCCCTCCTCAAACTCCCTCCTCAACCTCAACCCCCCCATCCTCAACCCCCTCTTCAAACTCCCTCCTCATCCTCAACCCCCTCCTCATCCTCAACCCCCTCCTCAACCTCCCTCCTCAACCTCAACCCCCCCATCCTCAACCCCCACCTCATCCTCCCTCCTCATCCTCAACCTCCCTCCTCAACCTCACTCCTCAACCCCCCTCCTCAACCTCCCTCCTCAACCTCCCTCCTCAACCTCCCCATCCTCAACCCCCTCCTCAACCTTCATTCTACCCCTCTAAATACATCCCCCTTCTGCCTTACCGGCACCCGGTATATGCTAATGACGTGACGTCACATGCGCGCCACGTCAAGACGCCGGAAGGAGCGGAGGCCGGAGCAGGAGCTTCAGATGCAGGTAAGTGAGGGGAAAGGGTGAGGGCAGGTATTTAGAGGGGTAGAATGAGGGGGGGTTGAGGATGAGGAGGGGGGAGGGAAAGAGACACGGGGGGTTAGAGAGACACGGGGGTAGAGAGACACTGGGGGTAGAGAGACACGGGGGTTAGAGAGACACGGGGAAGGTTGAGTGACTCGAGTATAAGCTGAGGGGGCCCTTTTTAGCCTTAAAAAAAGGGCTGAAAAACTTGGCTTATACTTGAGTATATACGGTACTTTACCTCCCTCCTCACCCTCAACCTCCCTCCTCAACCTCCCTCCTCATCCTCAACCTCCCTCCTCAACCCCCCTCCTCAACCTCAACCCCCTCCTCAACCTCCCTCCTCATCCGCAACCCCCCCCCCCCTCATTCTACCCCTCTAAATACACGGGCGGGTTAGACTCGAGTATAAGCCGAGGGGGCTCTTTTTAGCCTTAAAAAAAGGGCTGAAAAACTTGGCTTATACTCGAGTATATACGGTACTTTACCTATTTGTAATTAATATATGCAGCAAGCACTGTGCTGAAGAGCTAACAATCTGTTTTGATGTTCCTGCAGCATACAATGTAGATTTGCAGTGTTGATGAGCTGAGGTGTAAGTGTCAGCAATGTGTGCAGTGTGTAGTGTAAATAGGCTGCGTGTGTGAGGGGAAACCATTTGCGTAGCTGTGTACTTCCGCATTCTGTAAGTTAGTGTTGTAAAATGGCAGCGATTGTGTATGTGGTACGCGGGTGTGGATGATTTAGCGTCCTTGCTAATAGTGTATGTTGTACCTCGCATAGGTTTTTGTAAAAGTCGTATGTGCTTGGCGGTGTTTTGCGGCTTTAGGGTTATTGCAACCTCGTTTTCTTTTTGTTTCTTTTGTTTCTTTTTCTCTTGCTTAGGGGATTTTCTAGTGTCTAAAAGCTGTAAATTGGACTTAAATGTGCGTGTAAACGGACTCCCTGATGTCCTGGCTGTCCCCCCTTGCTGTGTGTAATGTTTTTTTTTTGTTTGTTTGCATTTTGTGTTTTTTTATGTTTTTCAGTGTGCACAGGTCGGCCGTTAAGGTCGTATTTTTGCGAGTTCGCTTGTAAGGCGCCGTAGAGCCTCCACCTCCGCAAATGCGGCCCCTCGAGCTCGCAAAGCGTGACGATGTTTCGTAGTTTGACAACTATTATGTGATGTAACTTGTCACATTTACATATGAAGTATAGTGTACAAAAGCATAGATCAGCTGATCGATTAATTAATTCATTAATCAAGTGTCCAGAGGGTGGGAAAGGATCTGTTCAGGAGGACTGTCCTTAAATGTTGTTTATCTGCTTCCTCCCCAGCAGTGGCTATTGTAGTCAACTCTACACTAGCCAGAAAAAAAATAGAACAATCTACTGAACAGATCCATCTCCTAGACACCTAACAACGGGTGGAGAGAAGCACAATGATAACTTCAAATTTTTGAAATATTGATTTCATTGTTAAAAAGCAAATAAATAAATGATACCCTATTGTGTGAACACCTTAGTGGCCATGTTACCAACTATATCTATACATTATTATTAATAACCCTTCACCTATAGCTTCCACTTTCTCCACACTGATCTGTTTAGCTCAATTTCCATTGATACACACAGTTGGGATTCATGCCTGCCACACTGAAAATGACTACTTTACATACTGAAGCTTCAGATAAATTATGCAGATTTTAACACATTACAAAACCCTGACAAATGCATGCTTAACTACAAGGAATTGTAAGGTAAATCAGATGGGACCTGACTTGTGTTGTAGACACACTAATCAGCATAGCGTACACAATTAAAAGGAAAAATACTCAGCATGGGGTGACAGTCAGCAACGTCCCGGCTTGTTAGTATTCAGTACCAAGCTGTCAGTTACGGACACCTTCCAATGTTCAGAGCTGTTACTACACAAGATAAGATTAATGATATTTATGAGGAAAACTGTCACAGTAAACTTAAACTGCTCACAGAACAGCAATGGTGGAGCTAGAGAATGGAGGGCCCTGGTACAAAAAAAAAAAGGAAACATAAAATCATATTTAGAGAAAATGTTATAGTTGATGAAGTCTCTCTATAGGTTAACTGAGAGAGTTACTCTGCCATTGCTTTTCTTATCATGTGTGCTATTTGGAGAGGACATTTTTTTTAAACAGAAATGCAAATGTTATTTTAATCCA
The DNA here is from genome assembly GCA_027410445.1 of Discoglossus pictus. Lineage (NCBI taxonomy): Eukaryota > Metazoa > Chordata > Amphibia > Anura > Alytidae > Discoglossus > Discoglossus pictus. Next base: position 29,173,073 of record CM050173.1, on the reverse strand, counting down.
CTGTTCCTCCCACTCATTTCAGGTTTCTAACCCTTCAGCTTCATGTTCATATTATGGTGTGCTTCTCAGTCCCCATGCTCAACCATTGGCTTTTTTGACTATCCTCTGTCTTATGTCTGCCTTCTGACCCTGGATTTCCTTGACCACAGTTACCTGTCTTTCTCCTCATGCTGTCTACCTATTGACCAGGATTGCCTAGTCCTTATTTATCTTTGTTACACCAAAAAGGAACATTATTGACCCAGGTACGTGAGTCTGTGATCTGTCTTAAGCTCCCAATCTCATCCTGCTGACTTTTCTTCCCATTCTTCCAAGTACAGTCACACATTTGGCCAGTGTTTAACTAACGTTAAGGTTCTCAGTCTTATAGTATGATGATGTAGGGCTCTCGTGTTCAATTAATGATTTGATTGATCTGCACAACATAACATAAATGCCTATATATATATATATATATATATATATATATATATATATATATATATATGTATGTGTGTCAGGAGATAACTTATGATAAGCCTATTTAGCCTGCATATTCAAATTACCCAAGGGGCATGCCTTCTCAGATTACCCATATGCATACTCAAAGTTTACTTGAATTCCCTTATTGTAGTAGTTCCTAATATTTTGATGGGAGTTTTTTCATTTATCTACTACCCTTCTGTAAAATACTACTTTTGCACAATTCCCTAAAATCATCTACCCTTTAACATCAAACCATAACCTCTTGTTCTTGTGTTCCTCTTTTTCTGGAAGATACTTCCTTCCTGAACTTTATTAAATTCTTTGATGTATTTGGATGTGTCTGTGATCTCCCTCTTCTTCCACTTATACCCATTAAAGGACCACTGTAGTTCCCTAACAATATGAGCTATAGATTTTATTTAGGCATTGATAATTAATAAAAAAACATATTCAACAAATTAAAAAGCAATATTAAGGTTACTGTCAAAGCTTAGACTCAGCTGTCACTGGTCTTCACTCACTATTAGGGCAATGGGGAAAAGTGCCTTTGTATAGCAAGTAGTTGCTAATTTTTCAGACACAAGCTGTACCACAAAGACAAGGATCTCCACTGACTAAAGACTTGAGGTCTCACTTGGCAACAAGCATTTGCTTTGAGAACAGCTTATCAATGATTGTTTATTGCCTTGTCTTATATGCAATTGTTCTTAAAGCCCTTCAGAACTTTCATTCAGCCAACCCTCCCCTTAATGACCCTATCAAGGTGGAGACAAACACTCACCTGGAGGCTCTAATCTTTGAAAATTAACTTAATATTGAATATTGCTATTATAAATAATAAAGTAAAGATCAACACATAATTAAAATAAGTAGCTCCTCTTGACAAGGCATTACACTCCTTTAAGTCCACGAAGACATTCTTATATGTTTTGTGTAGGTCTTTGATATGATAACATAGCAAAATAATATCTAAATGAGGGAAGTAGATGCATCAGAACTTGATTTATTCAACACTGTTTAGTATTTCTAATTTATTTTTCACACATTTTTGTTTTTTTGTTATAATTGTGTGAAACAATTGCAGTACTGATGCAATTTTGGGTTTCACAGAGGAGGTTTAGCAAACTGAAAAAATACTATATTCTCTTCTACCCCTATTATAATTTTCTGTTTTTATACAGTGAAGTCTTGGACATTACTTTTATTATTATGATTATATTTTATTTGTAGAGTGCCAGCCGATTCTGAATCCGTAGGGGTATAATCAATAGGTATATCGTTTATATATACATTTGAAGGCAGAGTATAAGACAAAACTGTACACTTACCCATATAAATTGGTACAATCATAGAAGTAATTGAGTAATTGGTGGAGACATGAGGTGAGGGGGCTCCTTGATGGATAAATGTTATAGGATAATTGTTGGAGTGTGAGCAAAAATAGATAACCTTGTTTGAAACTGTCATTAGTGGAATTAAACCACTACAGTTCAATTCAAAATAAATGTGTTAGTTATGTATGTACCAAACCAAGAATATTTGCAATTGTGTAAGACATGGACAATAACATTTTTGGGGAAAATCTGAATTTTAGAATACACAGTTTGAGTATAGGAATCCATTTGTTTTTATTACGTCACACCCTGAAATCTGGATGATGGGGGTATATGTTTTTAGTTATTAGTGGATGGGAGGGTGTGATAGGAGGAAATAGGCAGAAGTTTAGAGCCTTTGCTTAATAATTGGATAATATTAAAATTGATAACACAATCCCTACACGCTCAATGGCCACTCACCTTGCATCATTCAATGCAACCACTGCTCTCCAGAAATGTAAACTCCCCGTTCATGCAAACAAATTCAACCAATATTTCAGGTATCCCTCCAGGATCCCACAGAGGCATCAACATTAATTTTATTTTAAATAAAAACTAGCTCTACGATTTTTCCCATGAATACTTATGCTATTAGTCAGACTTAAAGTGACATGGAAATATATTTCACTTTTTTTTTCATCAGAAAAAAAGGTATTTGATAATGTGCACAATGTGTTTTTTTTTTTCAAATAAGGTTCTCAGAGTACAAGAATATATTCAGAAGTTTATCTGCTCTTGGGAGCTTGCCATTTGCCAATCATAAAGTGTACTGTGTGCATTTTCTGTTAATTTCAATGAAGTCTAAACAGGTTTTACTTAATATTTTTCATAGAAAAAAAACTACTTTTGTGATGTTTTTTTAAATACTTGAAAATAACAGTAATGTTCCATATATTTGTAGCGCAGTGATCCTTTATGGAGACAAGTGGTTTGCTTCTCATATTTGCAAATCATGGGAATGTGGGGAGGGTATATCTGGAGATAAGAGACACTGAGTACATTGTAGTGCTATGTATTTCACAGAAGTCTAATGATATAGCAAACAAACCAGATACCTGGGGTTCTCCAATAGACGAAGCACCTGCTTCCCGTCATGCTATGGTGTTTTGCAGCCATTCCCTGTTGTTCATATTCTTTTTACCAAAAACCTGATTACTCGGTTCAACCACTGTGAAGGGTTCTTCATATTATGCAGTTATATTTTTAGGTGAGAATTTGCAAAAAAATGAATGTGCACATCTAGGGTTGGCATAGATATCAATTTGGAAATGCAAGATCAAAACAAAACTAGGCATCTGCCTGGGGCGTTACAAGGGAGCCGGCCTGGCTAGTTAGGTGACACAACTTTGAAACCAATATCTCCATGATTTACATTCTATGTTAGAAATATTGCTGCTTACTGACACTATTCAGAGGCTACACTGAAGAATTTGTTTCTTTTTATTTTGAGTTCTGTGAGTATTGATTTCAGTGGAGAGAAATAGTAAATAAAAAAATTGAGATGAAAAATCTGTGCCTAAGGACACTAAATATCTAACTCCACCTCTGAGTGTATATCTCAGGGTACATAATGAAACATTACCCAGCAAGTGCATGAATTAGATGTGTTAAGTGTTTCACATCTGTTTCCAAGCAGTTTATACCAGGCAAAGTTTCATTGAAACATAAATATTTCAACAGCCCAGGTCATGAAGAAGCAAAACAATCTGGCACTTGTTTTATGGAGCACTACAGTGAGACTAATCTACTAATTATATATGCCTGAACCTGCATTCTGTCTTATTGTTTAAAAAAAAAATTGCTAGGAAGCTCATATTTTATTTACCACTTTTATTGATGCTTTTGGTTTGCAACATAAATAATTCTAATAATAAATACATGTATATTCTGTAAGCTTTGGATCTGCAGATATATATTCAGTATATATATATATATATATATATATATATATATATATATATAAATTTGCTAGTCATATTCAGTATAGAACCAAATCCCATTGTTTGTAATTCAAAGATTTAATATTTATGTTAACATAAACTTGGGCAGAGACATGCTGGCAAGATATAGGTAATCTCTACTGGAATAGCGATGTCCTTTCTATCCACCCCCTGAGCACCATTCCTGTCCCTGCTAATTCCATTACCAGAGACATGAAATTTGAAAAATGGACTGTACATAATGATAACAATGAGTCTGATGGGATTATCTAGCTGTCGATATGAAATTGAAATAGTAGAAGTGAGTTCACTAGTTTAGAAGGGAATTTGAAAGAGTTTATATTTGTGATGTAAATAGTAGCTCACCCTGTAATGGGATTAACTCTCACACCCACAGGTTGGCTATTGAGATATTATCACTTAATTATGTTTGTGGGTTGAACTAAAGTTGTGTTCTTCTGTTTGCCTATAAATGTCCCAACTCTTCCCAGCAAAGACACTTGTTTAGTGAACTTAATTAAGCAAGTTGTTCTCTCTTCTATTTATAGGTTATAACTTCCATTTGTTATTTTTAGCCCCTTCTTCCCTATTCTGCATCCTGATGGTCCTGGAATAGAAGCCAGTCATCGAGAAGCACATCCACTCCATGGTCCAAGGGAGAATTCCTGTAGTCAAAGCAGGGGGATTCTGGAGTTGGATCAGACTCCTTGTCTGGGCTGTGACACACGCTTATTGAAACAGATATAGAAGTAACATGGAAGTTTGTCAAGTTTTATAGATTCGAAAAAGGGCACTGCACAAAGTACCATACAGATGTGCTAAGGCTTATCCAACATCATGTTACTTCTCGTTATCTTTCAAATCTACTTATCAGATTGAAGTACCAGACTGGTAAAAATAGAGAACGAGCATTAGAACACTCATATTTAACACAAAAATCTGTACTGTACTGACAATGTCCAAATTTAAGCTTAAATATCAATTAACTACATATTGCAAAACAAAACCAAATCTACATTAAATAGTCCAACCATCAAAAAATAATCCATATAAAAGTGAATTGATAGACATTGCAGTCCTAAAATGTTTAATTGTATTATTAAATATATCTGCAAAGTCTTCCAGGGATAAGAGATCGTTTTTAAGCCATACAAGCTTTGTTGTTTCATGATTTTGCATCCTGCGCAAGAAGTGCATGCTGCCATCCATAAGGGAAGAGGAAGTGTCAGGTTAAGCATGTAGCCAATATGCAATCAATCTCAATATGTGATTATAATCTGTAACCAACCTAAACATACATATATTGTGAATGTCTGTATACTTATTGAGGTTGGTTATGTTGTCTAAAACATATTAGGAAGCTCACAGGGGCCTTTTATTTATAAAGCCCCATACACCAGTACACATAGTAAGGCCTAATACCTTTATCTACTATGATCATATTCTCAGGGACTAAAATACGACACAGACTTGTCACTGCTAGAAGTCTCATGAAGTTATCATCTAGCCTCAAAGCTAGGTCAAGGTCAACCAGTCAAGCTATCTGTAACCCTCAAGGGGATATGATCACCATTATGTCTACAGTGGCAAAGTGTTCTATATCATCTAAAACGTTCAGTCTTAAAAGTAGAGGCTATCCAAGGGCTCCAGTGATTTAACAAATCTCCTTCCCTAACCCTCCACTAATGAGTATAGCCCCTTAGAACCGAAGCTAGCAAGAAGTATTGGAGTCAGACAAGATGGAACATTCTTAATACAAACAGAACAAACACAGAGCAGTCAAACATTATAATTTTCTTTAAAATGTTGTTTAAGTTTTTCATAAACATGTGAAGTTGTTTCTGAACTATGGAGCACCCTTGTGTTTTATTTTGTTTACTTGTTGAAACATTACATTTTCTACAATCAAATCTCTTCCTCGAGTACAAACACAGATTTTAAGCTACTTCCTTCCAGTAATCAGCGTCGGACAAATTGGTTTGCAGTTTTCTATGATAAGGCCATCATTTGGCAGGTGAGATTCGGACAAATCTAATTCTCAAATAGGAACATCTAGCTTAATTCCTTTTTGTTGGATCTTTGTGTCCTTATGCAAGTGATTTTGTCTGTTTATGCTATCAAACATTAAATTGTAAATGTAAACATAAACTAATATATAAATAAAGATATTTTGAATACACTGAACATTGTATAAAGTAATAAATATGTCACTACATTTATCATCAAGCAGGTTCCATTCCTAATGCAAATATACTTTAAAATATTTCTTGAAGAATTTGCATTTATTGGTGATGGCCACTCCCAGGCAGCTGAAGAGATGGGGCCAGAGCGGTAAAATGGACAGCCGATTGACCTTGAAAAGAAAGAGCCTAAAACATTAACTCTGACAGGCCATGCCAGGATTACATTTTCCTTGTTGTACTGACCTGAATTTAACTCTTCAATGGAAAATAATATATGAGCGATAAAGAAACTACCCCCAGATGAATTCAGAGTTTGGAGACTCTGAGATCATACAGATCGGATGGTGTCTTACTCTGAAGTAGAAGAGGTCCTCTGGGTAGAGTGGAGCCACTGAGACCTCCCTTGGTGGAAAAGTGCAGCCGCTAGTGGAACGTGGAAGGTAGCCTTTGAATGTGCAGCCCTGAGATCCTCGCGGACAAATGGCAGGTGAATAATACTGACTGCCTGATGGATGCCTCAAAAGCAACTTGCCCTGCTTTAGAACCTGAGGTTCAAAAAGACAAAGAGGACATCAACTAATCTATTGAGAACAGGAGAGCGGCAACGTCGGAGAGTGGAGGTAGTTGGTGGAATCAGAGGATTCTGAGGCCCCCCTCAACTGGAAGGCACAATTACTGGTTGACAGTGAGAAACTCAGGTAAACTAGAACTGGGGTCCCAAAAAATAAAGGGGATACTGACTACCCCATTGACTACCCTATTGAGAGGAGAAGAGAGATAGCAGGCGGTAGAAGGTGAAAATCTCCTACAGATTAAAATCAACGGCGTATTCGGTAGAAGACCTGCAAACAAGAAACTCTACTAGTTAGAGAAGCTAAAATCTCTCGCCAGAGAGTGACTAAACCCAGGAACCTCGTAGAAGTCTTGCGGACAAGAAGAGCTGCCTGCTCGAGAACCTGAGGCCCAGGATCTTCTCAAAGAGAAATAATAGGAGAAATGGGAGAAGAATGGAGTAGAACTATTAGAACTTTTTGAACTCAAATAGTCATTATATAATTTGGAAGAAAATGGAATAATTTATAAACTTTCTGAAATACAAATAATAAAATATTTAGAACAAATTTCACTACCTAAAATCACAGAGGAACAACTCAAAGAATTAGAAAGAGATATAATAGAAGAGGAAATTTGATTAAGTATATATCAAATCGACAGTTCCTGATGGATTTCCGAACACATATTACAAGATATTTGCACCATCTCTAGTGAAACATTTAAAGAATATGTATAATGAAATAAAAGAAACTGGAACAGCACCGGCAGAGACACTAGAGGCAGCTTTTTTAAACATACCAAAACCTGATAAAGATCTATCTAAATGCCAGAATTATCATACAATATCACTCCTCAATACAGATATAAAAATATACTCTAGCATATTAGCCTATAGATTAAATCCTTTTTTAAGCAAACTAATCAATACAGATCAAACAAGATTTATTAAAAACAGACAATCAACAGATAATACTCGGAAACTTATAGATATCCTAGACTTTTCACAGAACAAAAATATACCGGTAGTAGCTTTATCACTTGATGCTGAAAAAGCATTTGATAGAGTAAACTGGGAATTTATTCAAACTGTTCTAGTTTTGGTTGATCCATAACAGTAATAGGACCCTTAAATGGTCTAAATGGGTAAGATTTTTAAATGCAAGGTCTAATAAGGAATAACGAATAATATGGTTTACATCTGTACCCATGAGTCGGCTGAGAAATAAACTTCCCGTATTAGTTTACAGCAAATAATTCTTAATATTCTCATTGGTCATTGGAATCATGAGTGTTTGGTTAATTTATAACTAATATATATCAGAATTGGATTATCTAACCAAGTGTTTTATGTGATTTTTATTGTATTCATGTATTATTGATTTTTGTATTGTCTGAAAACTTAAAAAAAAAAAAAAAAAAGATGGTTTTGGTATATTTGGATCTCATGCAGTTAAAGCATTATATACAGAAGTAAATGCTTATATTTTGGGAAAAGGGATTACATCTGAAACCTTTAAAAAAAATAATGGTACTAGACAAGGGTGCCCTCTTTCCCCACTAATATTTGCATTAATTATTGAACCATTACTTTAAACAATTTGAAATTGTAAAAAGATAGAAGGCATTATAACAGGTTCTATAACTAATAAAGCCACTATTTTGCTGATGATCTAGTTATAACAGCTACCAATCCAGAAAAATCACTAACCAAATTACATCATATTATCAATGATTATAGTAAAGTATCATATTACAAGTTAAATATTCCCAAAACAAAAGTCCTACACATTAATCTTGGAATTAAAGAGAAACTGGAATTAATGGAGAAATTCCCTTATAACTAGAAGTTAAATAGTATAACACAGTTGGGAATTACATTTACACCAAACTTAAACAAGTTAGGTATAAATAATTTAGATAGACTTTTTTTCCCAAATAAGCATTACTTTAATAAACTGGAAAAAAATAAATTGGTCTAGGCTAGGGAGATTAGCTGCTATCAAAATGACTGTTTTACTTAAAATCACTTATAGAAGTCTTCCAATAAAAATTCCAGAATACAAACTTAAAAAATTCAAAAAATAATAGACCAATTTATTTATAGAGACAAAAAATCTTGCATAAAAAAAGAAATAGTTACAAGAGCCTTTTCCAAAGGAGGATTAGCTGCACCAAATATATTGGAGTACTCAAAAGCAGTTAATTTAATCCATATTCTAAAATGTAACCTTAAAGAACAACATTCCTCAATTTCTACAAATAGAAAATACTTTATGTAAGAACATTTATCTAGAATATTTATCTAGAATACTTTATGTAAGAACATTTATCTAGAATATGCACTTTGGGGAAAAAATATAGACAAACTACCACTTGTTCCCAGAAGCAGAATTAGTAAAATTTCCATCAAATATATAAGATAACTGCTGATCTATTACCTTTTTTAAATATAAACTGGGAACAATGGAGATTAAGATCCCTGAAAGATTTATATCAAGATTAAAAATGTTAAACTTTTGAGATTAACCAGAGAATACAACAAGCCCAAAAGAAAAATGGTTATTTTACAAAATGTTGCATACAGCAATTCTCACATCAGAATATAACCTAATGAAAAATAGAGAAAAAGCACAAACACGGTTTGAAAAAAACGTAAGTGATATGAAAATAAAACATACAATTTCAATTTGTTACAAAATCATAAAATCACAAAAAGAAACAAAATAAAAACTGACAGAATGCAGAAGTTGGAAAGGAAACTCAAAAAAGAATGGGATATAAAACAATGGTACAAAGCTTTCCTTGATACAGAGACATTTTCAAAATGTTGATCTTTTCAAAAAAACTATTTTATATTGACTCAGAGATGGTACATAACTACAGAAAAACTAAGGAAAATTGCTCCACAAGAAAACATGGGAAATGTTGGAGATGTGATGAGGAATTTTGAACAACACATGAGGATTTTGAAGAACACATGTGGTCATCTTGTACTTTAATAAAAACCTACTGGTCAAAATGTCTCTGACATATATCTACAATTATAAAATATCAATCAGAATTGACCCCAGGTATTGTATTATTCCATATTTTATAATTTTGAATTGGAAAAGTATTACCCTACCCTCATGGAAGGAAGTCAAAATTATAGTTGATAGAAACAATCAAATTGAATTAACGGTAGATTATATAACTCTAAATCATTCGAAATCTATGAAAAATGTGGCAAAGTGGCCTCTATGGAAATAATAATAATTATGAATAACTAACCAAAAAAGCTTCCAGCAATCCCTTTCCCTTTCCAATTCCATGTGCTACATATTTAAGAAAATGTTATGTTATTTGTTTAGTTTTGATATGTAAGTAAAAAACTAAAATACATTTGTAAGTTTATGATGAACAATTAAACTTCCATAACTTTATCTTACATAGAAGTAAGAAACTTAAAGTAAAACATTTTTTTTAAAATATTGTACTAAATGTAATGAAAGTTCATTGTAAACAATCTAAATCTGTGAAACTCTTTGTTTGGGTGACTTACTCACAGTATCAAGGCTTTTTTTGTTGTATTGTCGTATTGTGATATCTTGTAAAAATAAAAAAATCGAAATATATATGTTTTATTTTTTATTTATTATTTCCCATATATATTTAAATTAACTCTGCAATTTATCTTCTGTGTCTCCGCCTGTTCATTCTTCTCCCTCCCTCCCTACTGCACTGTTTATCTATGGAGATAGGCAGCAATCTTAGCAGCCACAATTTTTTTTTTGCATTCAAGGCTCTCTCCAACTTGTAGAAATGGATCAATTGAAACCCCAGTGGTGGTTATACTTGTATATAATAGTTGATCATTTAAAATCTGTTTGTTTGTTGTTTTCTTTTTCCTTTCTAAAAATGTTATAATGTACCATTCTTCAAGAGAGCATAACCTAAATATCGGTCTCCCGTGACCCTTTAATTTCCATCCTCAAGTACACAGATATATAAAAAAGTTAGTTAAATAACAAAAACATTTAGAGAAGCAAACATTGTAGGAAAGTAACAAGTCCTTGTGGGCAAGTGTCACAAGCCGTTTGTGAATAGGTTTCACAATCGTGACTGCTATCTATTTTATGTGTATACGGAATGTTAGAGACGTATCATGGAGTGCTTGTTACTCTCAAATATGTAAACATAATGGAATCAATTTTATTGGGATGAGTTGGGACTATCCAACAGCTCAGATTGTGCATTCTGTTAGTGACGGTGAAAAAGAAAGAGATGTCAGGGTTAGGAAGGATGTGACTAAACTTTCAACTATTTGATACAAAGACCAGCTCTTTCACTTGCTCTGAGGTTCATCTAGAACAGACGTAGTCAACCTTTTAATAACTTTTGATGGTACAATTTCCTTAACGCCCACCAGTGTCGCAGTAACTCAATTTACAATTTTCATTTCTGGTTACATAAATCCTTTGACCCTAGCTATGTATCTGCCTGTACTTACTAGGTAGTGATCCGGCCCTGACTGCTGTCTGTAGGCTCTCACACCAGCTCTCCAACCAGCCATGCATGGTGCTGGGGGTCTCTGGTGTGTGACGTCACTCATCCCACTAGTGGACTGGTGACTATTAGTATGTGTATATATATTTGTATCAATATCTTATAATATAAAACTGATTGTACTAAATATACTTGCATACTATTTTGTAATTATTTTATTAATATACTGTGTAAATAAACATATGCATCATATTCAGTTGTTAAGTTCTATCACTATACTCCTAAGAACTTTGCATTGTCAAAGAATTGTTTTATTTTCGATAAGTTTCCCTTGTAACATATCTGTCCTTGTCTAAAAAAAAAAAAAAAACACCTGCCCTCACCATTCTGACCTTCTTCTTTCCTTCTCTCTTATCACCTCCTCTCATTCCCGCCTTCAGGACTTTTCTTGTGCTGCCCTCTCCTTTGGAACTCCTTGCCTCTCTCTACTAGACTTTTCACCTGCCTCAAGACCTTCAAAACCTCACTAAAATGCATTTTTTAAAGGAGCTTATCATCTTCATCCTTAATTTACACGAAACACGTCTATCTGCCCCTGTACCACACCCAAACCCTTTAGATTGGCAGTTTGCAAGTTTTTAATCTTGTAAGGTGCTTTGGGAAAGCACTTTCTATGCCAGATTCTAAGGTCAAAAACAGGACACTCTATTCATTTGCACCGTTACTTCCCTTGTACTTAACCCATGTATGGCGCTGCGGAATATGTTGGCACGTTAAAAATAAAGGATAATAATAATATTTTTTTTCTTCAATAAACTGTTCCTGCTGAATCCAGGGGAGGAAAACATTACAGAAACCTTTAAATGTGGTCTTGTCAAATGTGCATATGGCCGTTGAACTTTATGCAGCTGGAACAGTATTCATTATCTCAATATATGCAGGTAATGGATATAAGGAATGCTGTTCAAGAGGCATTTAATAGAAATGAACCCTAGATCACGACTAAACAAGGCTTGCTCTCTATCTCATTCCTATTTACAGAATGAAAACAGGTCTTGTCAGCAGTTACCAGCACTGCACCTGCACACAACCAAAGTCTTTGTTACCCACTGAAAGTGAACCAGGCGATTCACTGCTCAATTACATTTGAGCCCCTTATTTGACTTATACTGTGGAGCCTGACTTCCCAATGTAGGAGGTTATGGTTATAAGTTCAGTGTTTAAAACAAATGCTTGTATTTCCATAATTGTCTAAAAATGTAACATCTAGTCAGTAATGAAACTAGTACATAATATATATATATATATATATATATATATATATATATATATATATATATATCACACATAATAGTTGTCAAACTACGAAACGTTGTCACGCAATTGCGGAAGGTGGAATCTCCAACATCGAGGGGCCGCATTTGCGGAGGTGGAGGCTCTACGGCGCCTCACAAGCGGTTACAAACACCCACAGAAGAGGGACTTTGAAAAAATAGATCTAACACGCAATGACTAAATAAATACTTACACAAAAGTCGCAGGACTTAGAAAGAAAAAATTACGGACTTGCACTAAAAAAATACGAGACGCAGAACTTAGAAAAAAAACATTACGAACTTGCAAAAATATGATTTTAACGTCAGAACCGTGTGCAGCGGAAAACATAAAAAATTAAAATAATTACACACAAAAAGGACAGAAAAACGTTACACACAGCAAGGGGGGGGGGGGCAGGACCTCTGCAAGTGAAGTTACACCTCAATTTAAGTCCAAATTACTGAGTTTAGACACACGAAAATCACCTAAGCGAGAGAAAAAATGGCCGCTGAACAAAACAAAAACGAGGCTACACGACCATAAATGCGCAAAACACCAGCAAGCACATACTGATTTTCCAAAAAGCCATACGAGGTACAAGATACACTCTTAGTAAGGACGCAAAATCATCCACATCCGTGTATCACATACACATTTGCTGCCATTTTACAACACTAACACATACACAATGCGGAAGTACCCAGCTACACTAACGGCTTCCCCTCGCGCACTCAGCCTATTTACACTACACACTGCAAACATTGCTGACACTTACACCTCAGCTCCACAACACTGCAAACCTACATTGTATGGTGTTGGAACATCAAAACAGATTGTCAGCTCTTCAGCACAATGCTTCCTGCATATATTACTTCCAAATAGGTAAAGTATATTCATTTATTAATTTAATAATTATTTAATTAGCATACAAAAATACATATACACAAAAAAAAACAACCTATCTCAATAAACACAAAAGCCATTCACTGCGCGGCTCATAGCACACAAGCTACACCAGGGGACAGCCTTGCAATAAGCGCAAAAAGTAGATCAGCGCCAACCTTACAATGACAGCAAAAGCGCCTCGGATAAAAAAAAAAATACAACAACCAAGAGTCTCACAATGAGCGCCAAAGGTGCTCATTGCGATCCACGCAATTAGCGCTGAAGGCGCTCAGCGCAAGGTTTGCAATGAGCGCCGAAGGATCTCAAACCACACAAAAAATGAATGTCTGTGGCAAACAGCATTAGCTGCCTTACAATTTTATTGCCCCGTCATTTTTGACAGGCAAGTCACTAGTAGTAAATAAATAGTAAATGTGTGCTCACATTCGAAAGTCTAAGACAAGTTAAAAAACTTGTTTCCTGCTCAGAATTGCAAGAAATACAGTTATCCCACTGCATTCTGGGAAACTGGGCAGGGACATGCAAATAGGCCCGCAAAAGTTTGCTCTTGTAATCCATTACCATTTAAACATGGCTTCCTTTAAGCATATACCTGCTTTATTACACAGCTTCAAGCAGAGCTTGGGATGGATTATACATAAGCTAGGAATCTTACCCACATACAGCTGTTTCAAGGTTACTGAATCACTTCAGCGTGGGGCCGGTTCCTATTTTTTGTAGTAGATTTTTGGGGGAGGTAGTTTACCACAACAATCATTTATTTTATGGTGGGCAAAAGAGCGACAGAAGCAGTACAACAGTATTTTAATAGTACATTTGAGTTCATATCTATATATATATAATGTTGCTCTGCTTTCAAGACTCTCTCCAACTTGTAGAAATATAATTAACTGAAATGGTGACTACCTCCACATTATAATTACATATAATAGCTGATAATTTAAAATCTGTATTTGTTTTTTTCTGAATATCTAAAAATGTTATCAAGTATTGTTCTTCAAAAAGGCATTCCTCAACTCCAGTGACCCTTAAGTTATTTAAATTAACAAAACATCTAGATAAGCAAACATTTGATGAGCATTGTATTACACCAGTGTGTAATACCTGAAAAAAGTATATAAATCAAATGGTTCAAGAATAAACTGTGTAGCTCCTCATTATATTTTATGCTATCAGAGTTCAACTTTGTAAATAAAAGTTCCACACCCATACAATGAGATAGAATTGATCATAAAATTTAATTGACTTTCACATCTGCTTCTAGAACATGATCTCCTTTGAGATAATGACTATACTTCAAAATACTTTTTGCTTTAACATTAAGTCATCTAGTCTTCTGTTAGCTGCCTCTCTCTAATGGATTTACTGTATATGATTTAGCTAAAGAGTACTAGCTTGGAAATGATGCAAAGAGAGAAGCGTTACATGAAAGAATGCTTTAAGTAATAAACTTTTGACCAGATTACAGAAGTACTTTACCAAAAATTATCAATAAAATCTAACCTTCCCATAATGTCTAAATGCCAACCTTTTATCGGTAAAATATGTTCATATTTTTTATCATAATGTATTAACTTCTGAATTATGTAGCAATCGTGATAGAGGGACATTCTCCCCCATCCTTTTGAACAAACTGCACTGGCAGGACCACGGGTGTAGAAACTTCGGCAGATGGGTGGACAAATACCCCCAGAATATCTATGTTTGTATGTATGTATATATAAGCTGTTGTATGGAATTTGTATACAATGAGCTGTATCCCCGCAGAATTATTCTGGGCCCTACACCTCTGGGCAGGACCCATGTCTACTGGGGTCATTGATTAAATTAGAGCTGTGACATACAAAGGAAATAGTTTTCTTCATGTATGAGTGTTTTTTTATAGGTTGGTGGTTCACCAGTAAGGGGATTTTCACTGTACTAGTGACCTCACCAGCCCACGCAGTATGGGGGAGTGCTGCTGACTTACCGTGCCTGTTACACAACTTAAAAGTACATTTTAATACATTTGCCCTTAAAAAAGAAAAAGTCATGCAGTTTATTTGCTGCCTACTTAGTCTAAAGCTTTAGTGGAAAGATATATTTTGACGTAAAATAGATGTGATATATATTTTTATCTGTAGATACGAGATTTCTTTTGCAATTTACTTGTTACTTGGGTCTAAGCTTTTTTACCCCAATAATACCAATTCAATTCAAGAAGTGCTTTACCTCGTCACTCCTTGAACTTACTGGATCAATTTGTAACAGTTAAATTATTATAATTTTACATTGTGCTCCATTTAACATGAGTAGCTCTGCAATCATATGAAGCATGAACAATAATAGTGTAATTAAGGGAAGAAAAGAAATATTAATAAGCTTAAAAGAACAAAAATCATAAATTAAAACAATAATTCAAAGGAACTATTATATTATTTTTATTAAATGAAAGGAGAAGAATAAATCAAAATACATGATTTGTACATGGTTTGGTATCATCCAGAAGGCTTTCTGTGATGACCTTAGAAGACACAAAGCCCAGAAAATATACTCAGTCTGTGCAATATGCTGATTATGGGCCATATTAAATTCCAGCCTCGTAAGTCCAACGTTTAGCTTGTAAGGGCTGTGTGCTTCAAATTTGTCAGACGTACGTTGCTATTAAATAAGAAAAGGCTGCGAGCTACGAGCGAAAGACGCTAACTCGTAAACCATTTAGCGGATTTGCATGTGCAAACGCAAACAATTAATCAACCTCGTAGTTACGGGTTCAGATGGAGCCAATGGAAAAGAGATCATAAGCATCATTACATCACTGAAAAAGGGGAGGGTAGATTTCAAAGTCCTACGTGCTCCATAACCAGTTTGCAATCGGACCCACAGGCCAGAAATAATGCAATATTAATAAAGCCGTAAACATGATATTCTATTACATGCGAGTTACAGTATATGTCGTAACACATTGATTGCAGGGATCAATATAACACAAAATAGAAACATGAAATAAAGTATTTTTCGGGGCCGATTTGCAGGCTTGAGAATGTTGTGCTATTAATTCTAAGACCTAACATCACTTTCCCTTATAATAAATGTACAGTAGAGTGATTTTATTTACATTACAAGTGCTACATATTGGACTTTACCCCCATTGCAGGTGCTCTCAGGCACACGTTGGCATCTGGGCTACGTTTGCATGTTACGTGCTTGCTCGCGAGTGACCATGTTGCACTTTATTAGCTGAATTAGACAATTAGCGGTTACGGGCATGACAGATCAAAGGATTTACGTTTGCAAAATTCAACGTTGCTCTCCACTTAGCCTATTCTCAGCCGTCCTTCATGTTAACACGCAAAGCCCGCTGCGAGCAATGTTACAAGACATCTTAGCACGAAAATAGTCCTAATATGACAGTTACATGCTATGTGTTAACACGTAGCTCCAATTTAATGAGGCTGTATATTGGGATACCGTTTCTAAGAATGGCTGTGAAAAGCTATGATAGATTGCTACAGTATGTATTTTTTTGAAAGTACAGACCATAGAGAATGCAAAACCATCCAATTTGTTTAATTCCCTAAAATATCCAATCATTAAATCATTAGGCTTTGCTAAAGTCAAACTTTTAATGTTACCGTATTGGTCCATATATAAGCCGCACCTTTTTTCCTATTTTTGAGTTTGCGAGTTACGGGTGCGACTTATATTCGCGACCGTAAAAAAAATCATTGCCGATTTGCGAGTTATGTGTGCGGCTTCTATTCAAGAATGTAAAATCACTGCCGAGTTGTGCGATTGCGAGTTAAGGGTGGTGATTTGCGTGCTTGAGACTGCGGTATTGTAGCAATTGAATAGCGATTTATGGTTTTAGTGATTCTAACATCCTATAAAGCCTGTAACCTGCAAAATAAGTTACAGTACTAATTAGAAAGCCTGTTTCTTGCAAGGGCTGATCACTTGTAGAGAGTCTTTTTCTCCAATTTTAAGGGTGCGGCTTATATTTGAGTACTATCCTTTTTCTATTTTTCCCCCTTGAATTTTACAGGTACGGCTTATATGCGGGTGCAGCTTATATTCGGACCAATACGGTATAATAATTAAACAAAATAGAATAATTTCTCTATTGCCTCTAACCTTCACTCTCTCCCTCATCTACTTACTCTTTTCTTCATGCCATTTGCTTCCCTCTACTTTCCCTTTTTCCCCTTCTCCCTCTTTTTCCTTTATTGTTCTCTACCCCCACCCCCCTCTTCATCATGCTCTCTCTCTCCCTCTCTGGGGGCACGGGGAGGGGTGTTTGAGGGGAGGGGTGTCTGATGGAAGGAGGATTAGAGGAGTAAGGAGGATTAGAGTAGGGAGGGTGCAGGGAGGAGGGGATTCCAAAGGGGAAATGAGGAATATAGGGGAAAATCAAAAGTGGGAGGAGCAGGGTTTCTTTTTCTCTTTTAAAATTCATGTAAATGTTATACAAAAAAAAAATATCTGATCACATTTGCTTTCCTCTACTTTCTCTTTTCCCTTTCTCCATCTATATCCTTCATTGCCCCTCTCCCCCCATCCCCTGCCCACCATGCTCTCCCTCTCTGGGTGCATGGGGAGGGGGTTGGAGGGGAGGAGGCGATCTGATGGAAGGGGGATTAGACAAGTAAATAGAGGAGTAAAGAGGATTAGATGAGGGCGGGTGCATGGAGGATGGTAATAGAGGGGGGATTCCACAGGGAGGAGTACAGGGGAAAATCCCAGGTGGGAGGAGGGTGTTTTTCTCTTTTTAAAACTCATGTACATTTTGTAAAAAAACATTTAAAAATGAAATGGGATCAGAGTATTTCCCATGCCCTCCGCTAGCACCCCCCTGCATGCTGATCAGCTGCCCCAGTCTAGCATGGGGTTGATTAGCATGCATCTAAGCACATTAAATTATAGTGCTTCACCATGGAAGCTCCGGCAGCCAAGCATGTTATATTAATGTGCTGGGCACTCTAAAAAGCTAAGGAGAATGTTTAATCACTTATAAATTTATTGGTATGCCGTTTTTTTTCCAGCTAATATATTGTACAATTGACAATCAAACAAGTTTTAAAAAAACAAGTTTAAACTAATTTAGTTAACATAATATATATTTTCAGCAGCATTTAAGAATGATTGTGTATGTCAGGTAGTTTCTTACTGAACATAACCTCAAGTCACAGCTGATGCATCTGTCATGTATGACAGCATTATGAAAATATTTCAAAATACATGCGTGGGCTGAACTGTTGCCAACAAAATAGGTTATCTACTGTAAATTATTTGAAACTGGCGAACTGCCTGTCAGAAAATGGCAACAATAAAAGTGTAAGCCAGGCAATGCTGTTTGCCACACAATGTGATGATGCCTTTGCTTCTCTGAGCACCTTTGGCGCTCATCACGAGCCCCGCAATGAGCGCCTTCCACCTTCCACGCTCATTGCATGGCTCGCAATGAGTGCATTTGGCACTCATTGTGACCTTTCCTCCGCAGGTCGGACGTTAAATGTGTATTTTTCCAAGGTCGTATCCCCCCCCCCCCCCGCCCCCCGAGCTTGCATGTGTGACTGCACCGCTGGGTGCAATGAGAAGGCGCTCATTGCAGCCTATGTGCTGCATGGCTGCTTAAGTGCTCATTGCTGCATGCTTCAATGCCTCAACTGCTCACCTTTGGCGCTCATTGCCTAAGTCCTGCGAGCTCGGAATGCTTCAATGCCTCAGCGGCGAGACTCACAAGCGTGACGACAGATCGCCGTTTCATAATTATAATATGTGATGTTTTTATCACCCAAATAATCATGGACTTTGTCTTCTTATGTGGATTGCTTACATTGTTAGTCAATTTAACATTTACTTTTTGAGTTTTAAAATGTTTTCAGTAAAGAAAAACACTTTTTATCGTAATTTGGACCCAAGGAATGATTACATCTTGTAAAGAGCTAACTCCCTTGGAGTGACTGTGGGGTCAGCCATGCCTCTAAATCTCGTATCATTTATTTTGTATCTTAATAAGTCTTTCACTGTGTACTTGAAAGCATTGTGTGAAGCCTGTTAGTATTCCCACTATCCTTCCATGGGCGGTTACAGGTCTCTTCTCAGTTGAACCATCTTGTTTTATCTCTTTCCCAGACAAAGGTAACCTTCTTGACTGAGATCCATCTCTATGTCTCACAGACACTTTCAGTTTTCGTTTTATTAAAAACTGAACTTTCTAATAAGAGTAGACAGTCACATTATTCTCAGTCAGACCAAATACATTACTGAAATCAGAAAACACATAATTATTTATTATTTTCGTACACATAAAGAAGGAATAGCAGCAGAGTAAACATTTTAGTAATCAGTCATAAAATAATATCCACTCTTAAAATAGACCAAATAAAGAACCCATCATTTTATACAAATCACACTGTGTTTACTAACCATTGATTCTTTGTACTGTTTTATTTTATCATGAAGCTTACAATTATTATACACCAATTGTAGATACTGACATTTTGCTTAAAGTACCACTGAAATGTTTGTAAAGTATATAACAAACTGACAATGTTAGGGGCCATCTTCAGAGAAAATATTATCTTGTCTGGGTTCAACGCTTCCTTATAGCTTGACGCCTGATGGTATGTACTTATCTAATGAACAGTGGAGGCTAGAGGAGGAGCAAGAGGGGAACGTGATTTATTATGTAAGTTCTTACTTTGGTAAAAATAAATGTGTTATCCGGCTGCTTTACTCCAATTTATATATTAAAGATTTTTGTTTTCTATACAGAAAAATAGTGGGAATGACTGTTAAAACATCTTTATTTATTCATTATCAAGAAAAAAACTAAGTTTAATTAGAGCAGTTGTACACCATATAATTTATTAACAAGGGCATATACTTTTTTTGTGTCCAATCACCATGCAAAACAATACCTCATACAACTTCCATTCAAGAAAAGGGTTAGTGAGGCCTATGATCTCGGTGGGTTCTCCTGCCTGGAAGGCTCACTAGCTAAAGCCCCAAATCTGGATAATAGTTCTATCCAATAAACAGCAGGAAAAATAAAATAATTTCCAGTCTTTTGCATTCTTCAGTATTTGATGCATACCCACTTCTCCATGCACATGATCAAAAGCAGACAACTCCCAGGCATAATTATAGATCTAATTCTGCAGAAAATGTAAATCCCCCACTCTATTGGTATATATATATATATATATATATACAGCCTTTACTAAAATATAATAGATCCCTCCTTGGACCAGCAGATGCATGAACATTTTTCTAATTAAAACTAGCTTTTTTTTCTAATATATATAGTGGCAACATCTAGTAAAACAGAGTTTTAAAATTAATATGAACGTGTAACCTGCACTTCATTGCATGGAAATAACAGAGCAGTGGTTCCCAAACCTCTCCTCTGGGCTCCCCAGACAGGTCAGGATTTCAATGTAACAGTGTGTGAACATTAGTATTCAACAGGCAATGGAGCCTCTAATTTCCTCACCTGTGTTCACACACTGTTACATTGAAATCCCGACCGGTCTGGGGAGCCCAGAGGAGAGGCTTGGGAACCACTGACATAGAGCATATTATACAGTAACAATCTCATTGAATGGAGTCTATGTGATATTGTCCAACTCAATCTAATTTAATGTAACAATAAACTTTGTGATTGTTAAGAAGTACTAATTGTATATGCCCTTAAAGACTCAATTTGTATATTCTTATTAAACCCTTTATTTTATTTTTCTCATTACGCAAACAATGGGGATGCATGTTAAAAAATGTGAAAAATATAAACACAGCCAGGAGATATACAATCATTGGGACCTGCAAGTATCTGCATATCGACAACCCCATTAAATTCGAGCCCTGTAAGTACAATGTGAAGCTCGCAACGGCTGTTGGCTTGAAATTTGGCCGAGTTACTGTGCTATTGAATTAGAGCGGGCTGCGAGTTACGAGCTTGAGACGCAAACCCCTAAACCAGTTGATCTGCGGTTTGTTGATAATCAATTAAGCAAACTCATTGTTATGGTTTAGATGGAGCCAATGGAAACAGAGGTTGTCATCATTACGATAATGACAATTAATAGAGGTTGAAGCCTACGGGCTTCAATAAAAAGTTACCATCGGACCCACATTCCAGTCATACTGCAAAATTAATAAAGCCGCAAATATTATATTCCATCACATGTGTGTTCCAGCATATGTAACAACACACTGATTGCCGGGATCGATATAACACAAAAAATATACATGAAATAAGTATTTTATTGGGCCGATTTGCGGGCTTGAGAATGTTGTACTATTAACTCTATGACCTAATATCACTTTTTACTTTTAATTTAAGTACAGTAGTGTGATTTTATTTACAGTTGAAGTGCTACGTATTGGACTTTACCCCACTTGCGAGTCCACTCCAGCACTCGGTGGGCTTTGGGCTATATTTTCGTGTTACGGGCTTGCTCGCGAGTGACTTTGTTGCAATTTAATACCATGATTGAAATTGTAGCATTACAGGCTTGACGGATCAAAGGATTTGCGGCCGTGAAGTTTACCATTGCTCATCCCGTAGGCTTTTTTTCGCAGCAAACACGCAGATCGGTAGTGACCTGCTTTACGGGGCTAATTTAATAGCCGTAGGTCCTACTTTTTACACATAGCTCTAATTTAATAGGGCCACTAGTGTTGTATAGTCTATGAATGGATAAATATGTACACACCTAGGCCACAAGGCACACACCTAGGGAAGAAAGTGGACCGGACCAGAAGGCAGTCCCTGACCATTTATAGCAGGGGTCTGCAAATTTTTATAATTTATAAAATCAATCTCTTACATGATGTAAGACTGGAGACCCCTGCTATAGAGGGTTTGCAAAAGACCAAAATGAGTCTGTGTATAAAACCAACTCCATTACTTATACATGAAATAGCACAAGGACACATGGTCAAAACTGTATGGATTGTGCTTGTTTTGTCTGTTATTAATTTATGAAGCAAACTAACACTATTTTGTATTCACAGCTAACAGTGATTTTAATTAATGCTGACAAATTTGGGCTTGGCAGAAGAGCCACATATTGATCTGTGCAGAGCCATGTTTGTCTCTAGATCCATACACTGCTGACCTGCTCTGTAGCCTTTAAAGAACCACCCTAGCAAGAATAGCTATTAATTTTAATTATGCATTGTTAATTAATAAAAATCCTATTTAATATATTGTAATAACATTATTCAACATTAATTTTCTTACTTTAAAATATCTGCTTCCAGCAGAATGTTTGTCTCCTTCCTGAAAATGTCATTAAGTGGAATGTGAGGGTTTGGGATCAAAGACAAGTCTAAAGGGTTTTAAGAACAATGTGATAGGAAAAATGTATTAGTAGGCTGCACTAACAAGGGAAACCTTTAACACTACAAATCTCTCATCAATGGAGATCATTGTGTTGGTGTTCAGCACTTCATATCTGAAATTTTAGCACTTTTCTGGTAGACAAATCCACCTTTAACCCATTAATCTTATAGTGTGTGGATACCAGCACTCTGAACTTTGACAGTATTTTAGTATTAAATATTGCTTTTTTTAAGCCACCGAATATATTTTTACTAATGACCAATGCCTGGTTAAAAGGTCTAGCTCATAATATCAGAGCACTACAGTGTCATTTATCGGATTGATTTATATTATTATTATAGTATTATTGCTACTGTTGGGCCAGCAGTGTAATCTGCATAAATTATACAACTAAGCAGTATGTGACAAGCAATAAATCAAATTTTGATTGACAATCTGACATTTATTAAACTTTATATCCAAACTGCTCTAAGATTAGAAACACTGACCTTGGTGTCTGTAACCCACCTGCTTATGTCTAATTATTCCTTTATGATGGAAACATCCATGGAGAAATATTATTGTACAGGAAAGTGAGGAAGACGTATGTGGTGCATATAGGAAGGCAAAGTGGGTGAGGAGTCTGTCCTGGCAGTGGCACAGATACTGCTGGTGCAACAAGTGCAAAGCACCAGGGCCAAATACATGGCAAGGGCCCATTGCTACCAGCAGCAGCCTTGGGTAAAGTGGGATTCTTAATTTATTAGGAGAGAGGGGCAGATCATAATTTTTTTGATCACAGACTTGTTCCATGCCAAATTTCATTGAATTTTTTTTTCTATTAAGACTTAGTGCCTTTCAAAAGTATTCACCCCCCCCCCCCCTGGCATTTTTCGTGTTTTGTTTGAGGATTTGTATCATTTAGTTTACAGAACATGCCCACAACTTTGAAGATGTTTTTTTTTTTTTATTGTGAAGCAAACAACAAATAGGATAAAATAACAGAAAAAGTCAATGTGCGGAACTATTCACCCCCCTAAAGTCAATACTTTGTAGCGCCACCTTTTGCGGCAATCACAGCTCCAAGTCACTTTGGATAAGTCTCTATGAGCTTGCCACATCTTACCACTGGGATTTGTGCCCATTCCTCCTTGCAAAACTGCTCCAGCTCCTTCAAGTTGGATGGTTTGTGCTTGTGAACAGCAACCTTTAAGTCTGACCACAGATTTTCTATTGGATTGAGTTCTGGGCTTTGACTAGGCCATTCCAACACATTTACGTGTTTCCCCTTAAACCACTCAAGTGTTGCTTTAGCAGTGTGTTTGGGGTCATTGTCCTGCTGGAAGGTGAACCTCCGTCCTAGCCTCAAATCACCCACAGAGTGGTACAGGTTTTGCTCAAGAATATCCCTGTATTTCGCACCATCCATCTTTCCCTCAACTCTGACCAGTTTCCCAGTCCCGGCTGCTGAAAAACATCCCCACAGCATGATGCTGCCACCACCATGTTTCACTGTGGGGATGGTGTTCTTTGGGTGATGTGATGTGTTGGGTTTGTGCCAGACATAGCGTTTTCTTTGATGGCCGAAAAGTTCAATTTTAGCCTCATCAGACCAGAGAACCTTCCTCCATACATTTTGGGAGTCTCCCACATGCCTTTTTGTTTTTTGCTGAAAGATTGCACACAGGTGGACACCATTTCACAAATTATGTGACTTCTGTAGGTAATTGGTTGCACCAGAGCTTTTTATGGGCTTCATAACAAAGAGGGTGAATACATACGCAGATGGCAATTTTCTGTTTTCTATTACTAAAAAATAGTTTTGTGTATATATTTTTCTCATTTCACTTCACCAACTTAGACTATTGTGTTCTGATCCATTACATAAGATTCAGATTCAAGGGGGGTGAATACTTTTGCAAGTGTAATACCAGTAGTTTTAAAGCTAAAGCAGAAAAAACATACTTGTTCCCTGGGAACATTAATTACTTGTATAATTACTGTCAATAGCTTAAAGAACTGCAGTACCTCTAAAAAATCTGTTTTTATCAGTCTCTTAATTATTGGTTTAACACTATTTATATTTTTATTTTTACTATATCATTAAAAGTAAAAAGGAAAATGTCACTTTAATTATAAAGAGTTGCTTCCTTGATGTACAAAGAAACTAAATGCACCCAAAGCTGTTCTTAATTTTAAGCATTTAAATGATATAAAGGTTTGGTTACTTGTCATGAAAAAAATAAGAGATCAGCAGCCTTATTAAATTGAGATTCGGCCAATTGAATAGGGCTCTATATAAGCACACAGCATATTTGTTTTACAGAAGTTTTTAGTTAGTGAAGACCTTGCTTTTGGATAGAAGTTTACTAAGGGCCTCATTCAATTGTGATTCAGCCAATTGAATAGGGCTCTATTTAAGCACATAGGGCCTCATTCAATTGCGATTTGGCCAATTGAAAAGGGCTCTATATAAGCACAGCGCATATTTTTTTTATAGAAGTTTTTAGTTAGTGATCTTCTATCCAAAAGCAAAGTTTTCCCTAACTAAAAACTTCTGTAAAAAAATATGCTATGTGCTTATTTAGAGCCCTATTCAATTGGCCAAATCACATTTGAATGAGGCCCATAGTATATTTTGTTACAGAAGTTTTTAGTTAGTGGCCTTCTATTCAAAAGCAAGATCTTCACTAACTAAACATTTCTGTAAAACAATATGCTATGTGCTTATATATAGCCCTATTCAATTGGCCGAATTGCAATTTAATAAGGCTGCAAATGTTTAGTAAATATGCACTGCCTTTAAGAATTATTCTCCTTTCCTGATATGTGTTTACCACCATTATCAGCCATGTATTCATTACTACAAGTTACAATAGTTTAACCATGTTCATTTTATCCTGCTCCATGTATTTGTTATATAAATGCTACACTTCACTTACTTCTGAGAAGCATCTAGAGGAATAGCTTCCCAACTTCTGGAACCTGTCCCTTTCTTCCGGATCTCTCTCATGCAGTGTGCCATGTTTCACAGCTGTGAACTAAAGCCATACCCCCTCTGCTGTAACTGAATATTATTAAAATGATCATACATTGTCATAAACCAACTAGGAAATCAAATTCCCGATAAGTTTGACAATATGTACAAAACATTTATTTGGAATGATTATTATTATATTTGTAGAGTATATTTGTAAGCACTATTCTTATTGCTAGAGTAATATTTTTACACGGATGCAATTACATACATTTTGAACACAGTGTAAACAGATAGAATGATCAGTAACCCTGTATTAGGGCCTCATTCAATTACGATGTGGCCAATTGAATAGGGCTCTATATAAGTACAGAGCATATTTTTTTTACAGAAGTTTTTAGTTAGTGAAAACCTTGCTTTTGGGTAGAAGTTAACTAACTAAAACCTTCTGTGAAAAAAATATGCTCTGTGCTTAAATGGAGCCTTATTCAATTGGAAAAATCTCAATTGAATGAGGCCCTTAGTCATCTAACTCTTTAGTCAAGAGTAGGGGGATGCAACTCACTTAGGGGGAGATAGAACATGATTTCCTGAAGAACCGATTTATTGGATCTTCTTGCAGTCCAAGGGACTCTGAGTAGTGTTCACATCACCAGTACTGATACTCGATTAGCTCAAGTTATCTTATTGGCTATTCTGTGTACTGGGATCTAAATGTAATTTGCATTGCTCAGTCATGTCCAACTCTCTGTGACCTCATGGACAAAAAACAAAGCTGATCCACTTGGTTTTCATGGCAGATATACTGGAGTGGGTTGCAGTTCCTTCTCCAGTGGGCCACAGAATGCAGCTCCTGGTATTTCCAGGTGACATCCCATCCAAAGACTGACCAGTGTGATCTCTTGGTCCCTTGGCTGGATTCAAACCAAGGATGTTGTGGTGAAAGCACCTGCATCCTAACCATTGCACCACCAGGTAACCCACTGGGATCTGGTGCAGGTTATTTCAATAGGTGTGAAAAAATAGTATGTAAATCCTGTTTAAACTTTATGGAAACTAGCAGGATGTACAGAGAGCATGTCTTAACAAGTCCCCAAGAGTAGTCAAACTGCTCTGAGATCTTTATTTAAAATAAGAAAACACACCATTACACATGAAATATTCTCTTTCAGATGCAATGAAGAAAAAACGGATTACATTGGATCTATAACATAAAAGCTTACTGCAATACATATAATAAGTCATTTTAAGGAAGCTATAACTAGTTGGAGAACCATAACAAAAACCTTTCCAGCACTAATAAAACTAGCAGGCCCTCATTCAATTGTGATTTGGCCAATTGAATAGGGCCCTAAATAAGCACATAACATATTTTTTTTAAAGAAGTTTTTAGTTAGTGAAAACCTTGCTTTTGGATAGATGCTTACTAACTAAAAACTTCTTTAAAAAAAATATGCTATGTGCTTATTTAGAGCCATATTCAATTGGCCAACTCACAATTGAATGAGGGACGCAGAGTTTATGTATTAACCATCTGCACTCCTCTCAAAATACCCTAGGGGGTATCCATAATTATAATTACAATGAAATCCACAGCTATGTGTCCCACTTATTTTTATTTACTATTATATAGTATATAACAAAATAACAAAATTATTATATTTAGATGACTCGTACAGTGTTAAGGAGGATCAGTTTAATACCTTTAGTAAATGTTTGTCTCTTTGTAAGGGTCTACAATGGATTATAAAACAAATCCACATAAAATGTTGATTTGTTGAGCCAAAACACAGATAACGTTTTGAAACCTTGTGATGCTAACTGCAATACATTACCACATTACTGTAAAAGTTAAATTGAGCAGGTTCAGACAATGAATTAGATTCATTACACTTTCACACAAGACCTACACATATTTCACTTTTCCTGAAGATGTACTTCTTTCACTTTCAAACCCTAATACATCCTAGATTCTCTCACCCTACCTGTACTGATCTCCTAACTTGTCCTATTGCTCTCCTGACCTTCATGGTTTCTTTTTTTGCGTCGCCCAGTTGTGTCCAACTCCCTGTGACCTTATAGACCATAACACGCTACTCACTTTTTTATGTCCATGTTCACGTTGATCCACTTGGTTTTCATGGCAGAGATTCTGGAGTGGATTGCCAGTTCCTTCTCTAATGGGCCACAGCATACAGCTGCTGGTATTCCTAGGTGGTCTCCTATCCAAGTATTAACCAGGCCCAACCCCTGCATGGCTTCAGGGTGATGTGACCTCTTGACTGGAATTGAACCCTGGTAACAGCTGTGAAAGCACTGACCACTGGACCACCAGGGAACCTTAATCCAAAGCTCAATTTTCAAAAGAATGATGTATAATTTTATAATTATTTAAAAAGCCCTTGTGAAGCTTAGTGAATCTAGCTGAATGACTTCACACTTCTCATGAGCTTTTAAAGTAAGCTAGCAGCTTACAGTAAGAACGATTTTACACTTCCCAATCAGCTTCTGGTAATTAAAAAAAAGACTATCATCAAGTGTTAATTAGTTAGTTGCACCCTATGGAAATCATGCTGAAAGTATCATTCACACAATAATTGTAGGTGCCACTGGATTCAAACATTTATATTTCATTCTACCTGTTATTAAAGCTGAAAACATTAAAATATGAACTGACCTATTTTGTAAACTGATTTTTATCATTCTCCAGTAAATTAATGTTTTTTCCTAAACAGCACTATAATGTGTTGTAGTTGTAAAATAAGTGATGCATAGCACAGAAAATATAAATAAAAACAGAATATTATTGTGTATATTAACATTGTCAGGCTTCAAAGCTAGTTCATTGTGTAACCAAATACAAACAGCATAATACTGAAAAAAAATGTATTCTGCCCCAAAATATTCTGCTTATAATAATATATGAAATAGCGGAGAAGGGCAATTTCTAATGTGCAAACAATATAAAATATCACTGTAATTCAACAAAAACTGCAAGTTTGTAGCAAAGTAAAAAATGTGTAAGCTATGAACATAAAAACATATTTTAAACCTGTCAATATATACAGGTCAACATCTTATCTTGTTTTAACAATTCCTAATAGACTGAAGCCAGAGGGGTGTGCTGATATATTTATATAGTAAATCAATAGTAGATCTGCATTCACATTTAAATGTCTAAAACAAGTTAAGAAACCTGCTTCCAGTTCAGAATTCCAAGAAAAACAGTCATTACACTGCATTCTGGGAAGCTGAGCTGGGACATGCAAATGTGCCCACAAATGCCTCACTCTTCAATCCATAGCCATTAGCAAACATGGCTTCCTTTAAGCTTATGCATGCTGTATTACACAGCTTTAATGCAAAGCCAATATTGGATTATACACAAGCTGAGAATCCTATCCACATACAGCTGTTTCAAGCTTACTGGCTATCATATATATATATATATATATATATATATATATATATATATATATATATATATATATATATATATATATATATTAGCAGCATTTCTTGAAAATATAGCTTAATGTTTAAAAAATGCAATGTTTAAAAAATAAACTATTTAACAAACTGATCTCCTTACACTTTCTATTCCTCTCTTGTATTTAATCATTTAAAATCATCAGAATATTAATCTATATGTATTATTATAGTTTTAATATTATACTGTTATTATTTGGAAAACCAATAAAATTATGTTTAACAATAATGTTTGACTGCTTACAATTAAACAAATTCTTATATTTGCATATTTGTCCATATATTATATTATATCATGAGATCCTGCAGAACGCAGTGATGTTTCTTATTTTAATTCACTTGGAAACCACTTCCATTGGCAGTTTTCTATTGGCTACCAAAGTGAGGCTATGCATGGCTATGTTATTCTTAAATGATCAGTGGTATGCCTTAACAAGGGGAGTAATTATTTTAATTATAAATTGATATAAAATAAAATTCATATTCAAATAATTTATAAGCAATATTCAATATTTAATGTATGGTAACGTCAAAGGTTTGATAACTCGCCCTTTATTTATGTTGTTGGTCTCCATCCTCATAAGATCATCATATTGGAGGGTCTGGCTGGGAAACAGACCTAAATGGCTTTAAGAACTATATACTATACTAGAGTATAAGCTTGTGCCTGACAATTCAGTAATACCTGCCAGCAAGAGCCACTTCCCATCCTTGACCTTTTAGTGTGTGGAGACCAGCAACAGCAGAATCTGAGGACTGAAAGTGAGTTTAATGTTCAATATTACTATTTTACCCCTTTTGGATCGCTAACTTGTCGCTTAGAAATTCGTTACAGTTACAGATGTATTTAATTGACTCAAGCCCGCAAATCCAGGCTCACAAGGCACCACACGCAAACCATGAGCCCATACATAGCATTTCAGGGTATGATCATGGTCACTTAAGCAAGCCCGTAAGTCACAATTTAGAGCTAATAGTAAATGAGACCGTCATCATGACATCAGGAAAACATGGAGTTTAAACTACAATCAGTTAGTGTTTAGAAGTCCGTTTTGCTATCAGAATCTCAATCCAGAAATGTAGATTTCAATAAAAAATAATAAATCAACTGTTCTAATCCATGTGGATGGCCTGACATATACCTATAGCTAATAGAATATGGCCCATAGTAACTAAGACCAACTTACAGTGCCTTGCAAAAGTATTCACCCCCTTGGCATTTTTCGTGTTTTGTTGCCTCACAACCTGGAATGAATATGGACTGTTTGAGGATTTGCTTCATTTAATTCACAGAACATGCCCACAACTTTGAAGATGCTTTTGCTTACTATAAAGCAAACAACAAATAGGACAAAATAACAGAAAAAGTCAATGTGCATAACTATTCACCCCCCTAAATTCAATACTTTGTAGAGCCACCTTTTGCGGCAATCACAGCTCCAAGTGGCTTTGGATAAGTCTCTATGAGCTTGCCACATCTTACCAATGGGATTTTTGCCCATTCCTCCTTGCAAAACTGCTCCAGCTCCTTCAAGTTGGATGGTTTGAGCTTGTGAGCAGCAATCTTTAAGTCTGACCACAGATTTTCTATTGGATTGAGGTCTGGGCTGTGACTAGGCCATTCCAACACATTTACATGTTTTCCCTTAAACCACTCAAGTGTTGCTTTAGCAGTGTGTTTGGGGTCATTGTCCTGCTGGAAGGTGAACCTCCGTCTCAAATCCACCGCCTCAAATCACGAATGGAGTGGTTTGCTCAAGAATATCCCTGTATTTATTTAGCACCATCCATCTTTCCCTCAACTCTGACCAGTTTCCCAGTCCCGGCTGCTGAAAAACATCCCCACAGCATGATGCTGCCACCACCACGTTTCACTGTGGGGATGGTGTTCTTTGGGTGATGTGATGTGTTGGGTTTGCGCCAGACATAGCCTTTTCTTTGATGGCCGAAAAGTTAAATTTTAGTCTCATCAGATCAGAGCACTCACCTCCATACATTTTGGGAGTCTCCCACATGCCTTTTCGCAAACTAAAAATGTGCCATTTTGTTTTTTGCTGAAAGTAATGGCTTTCTTCTGGCCCAACTCTATGGAGCGTACGGCTTATTGTCATCCTATGTATAGATACTCCAGTCTCTGCTGTTGAACTCAGTAGCTCCTCCAGGGTTACCTTAGGTCAATATGCTGCCTTTCTGATTAATGTCCTCCTTGCCCGGTCCGTGATTTTTGTTGGGCGGCCGTCTCTTGGCAGTTTGCTGTTGTGCCATGTTCTTTCCATTTGGTTATGACAGATTTGTTGGCGCTCCTGGGGATCATCAGATATTTTGGATATTTTTTTATAACCTAACACTGACTTGTACTTCTCAACAACATTGTCCCTCACTTGTCTGGAGAGTTCTTTGGTCTTCATGGCAGTGTTTAGTTGATGGTGCCTCTTGCTTAGGTGTTGGAGCCTCTGGGGCCTTTCAAAAAAGGTGTGTATATGTAATGACAGATCATGTGACACTTAGATTGCACACAGGTGGACATCATTTCACTAAGTATGTGACTTATGAAGGTAATTGGTGACCCCAGAGCTTTTTATGGGCTTGATAACAAAGGGGGTGAATACATACGCACATGCCCATTTTCTGTTTTCGATTTCTAAAAAATAGTTTTATGTATATATTTTTCTCATTTCACTTCATCAACTTAGACTATTGTGTTCTGATCCATCACATCAAAGTCATATTAACAAAACATTGAACTTAAGGCTGTAATGTAACAAAATAGGTAAAAAGTCAAGGGGGTGAATACTTTTGCAAGGCACTGTATAATGTTAATTGTACAAATAAAGAAGGTTATTCAGACAGGTGAGTGTGAACAGTCTGGTGTCTGCTATTGGATACATTAGAAAAGAGATATGGTTATTTCTCGTCTCCTGCATAATCAAGCAGGTATACAAACAATTCTACATGTCGAAATAGGGCACATATCCCATGCCCAGGATCGGCTTTATCAGGTATCAGATTCTATCAGTTTCAATTCACAAACCTGTCTTTCATTCCATGTTCTTAAGTTTCCTTTGGGGACTGTTGTTTTCATGTCTTTCAGGCTGTGATTTGGACAGTGGAAGTGCTGCCACCGGTGTATCCGCTTTCTTGTGCTTAACTCCTAACTTGTGAAGCTTCATTCTTTTCCCAAATGTCTGTCCTGTTTCTCCAATCACTATTATATACCACTTTGTTATTTTTTTCTAACAAAAGTATTTCACTCTCTTATCGGTTCTGTAGCGTAACACAGTAGTATTCTTTTTCTACCTTACAATTTGAGACTGGATAGAAAGTAAGCACATGAACAAGAACATTGAAGAACAAATACTAATAAAGGACCACTGTAATTTAAGAAAATATGCACTTGTTTGTAAAGTATGTAATAAACTAACAGCATTAACACCTGTATAATCCGTAAGCATAAAACATTTTTTGGAGGAGAAAATCAGATTTTTTTAAGCCTCTGTTTATGAGTAGAGGAATTCATTTGTACCTTTGTTATATCACTTCAAGAGGGCTGGATCCATGGGGATATGTTTTTTTTACCTGTCAGAGGAGGGATAGGAGAACAGGGGAAGTCAGATGACTTGGCTTGTTTTTGGTGGAGAAGTTCTTGGGTTCAGTTCCCAGAGAGAGAGATTTTCTTTTACCGTTTAAAAAATTGGAAATATGGAACCTCATTCAATTCGGAGGCACAAGTTATGGAAGTATAGGCCGTAGTGAAATGGTGAAATGAGTTTAACTTGTACACATACTTTTAAAGCAGAGTGTGTTCCATAAAATGTTTTCATTAGTAAGTCATTGGTTCTAAATCAATGCCTTCCACTTGTTTTTTTTATTAATAAATGTATTTAACACATATGGCTGATTATATATATATATATATATATATATATATATATATATATATATATATATATATATATTTTTTATATATATATATATATATATACACACATATATATGTACATATGTACATTTTTTTATAAAAACAAATCAAGTGGAAGACAGGTAATCGAACATACGATGTAAGCTCAATGTAGGCATTATTATTCAGTTGAAAAATTGTAATCACCAAATAACAAAAGAACTAAGAAAGCTCTATTTACTACACGTCATGTAATAATAAAGGAAAAACTGATACACATTACAAAATACAAAAAAATATATCTAATAGAGAGCTATTAATTGGATCCCAAAAAAGAAAACATTAAATCTTCGTATGTCTTGCCACGTTAAGACCAATAAAAATGGTCTAAAAGTGTTCTCAATGTACTTTAACAAGCACATATTGAATAGATTAACAGAGTGCAATACACACTAATTTAGTTAATGAAATATTGTCTTGAAGACTTGTTAGGGCTAAGAGCTTACAGGGCAGCTAGTGTTGCTAGATACTTCACAAATGTGAAGATTTTCCTAAATTACACTGTACCTTCAAATAACTCTTAAATGATCACACAAGTGATAATAATTATAGTACATACTGAATTGGTCAAAAGCAAAATGTTTTTAGAAAGTAAAAAAAAAATATTCAATTTTAGTATACTATAAGGAGCCTTTTGCTTGTTTTTTCCCTCTAATGGGATTAGTAATTTGGGATGAATGGGATGAATTGTAGAACTTAAATGGCCACTGTAGTTCAAGAAAAAAAAGCACTTGTTTGTGAAGTATGTGATAAACTAACAACATTAGCAGCTGTGCAATTCATGGACAGCTTTGTTGAAGACTATAGACTAGTGATGTCCCGAACAGTTAGCCGGCGGGCTATTGGCGGCGATTTTTGTATGTTCGCGTTCGCAGCGAACGGCGAACACATGCGCTTTTGGGTTCGCCCCCTATTCTTTATCATTGAGGAAACTTTGACCCTGCACCTCACAGTCAGCAGACACATTCCAGCCAATCAGCAGCATACACTCCCTTCCAGAGCCTTCCATCTGAAGGACAGCAACCCAAAAAGCCCTTTTTAGGGCTAGAACATCATTTATTTTATTTTATAATTTTTTTCTGTGTAATCTAATTGCATATGCGTGCCAGCGTGTGTGTGTGACAGGCTAACACCTAACAGCTTATATTGTGCTCAGTGAAATAAAACAACACTTTTTTGACTGTAATAGATTGAATATCAGTTGCCTGCCTACAGGCGTGTGTGTGAAGCCTATTGCATCTACTCTGCCAACTTTTGCCAGTGCACAGTGATACGTCATATCTGGTGCAACCGTAGTGTACAGTGACATAAAACAACACTTTTTTGACTGTAATAGATTGAATAGCAATTGCCTGCCTACAGGCGTGTGTCTGAAGCTTATTGCATCTACTCAACTTTTGCCAGTGCACAGTGACACTCATATCTGGTGGCACCTTAGATTGCACGCGCAGTGTCCAAATTTGAAGTGGGAGGACCGACCAAGCATCTTTTTCCATCTCCCGCTTCCAAAAATCCATGCCATATACACGTCCTCTGATAGTGGACGTAACAGGGATTAAACTGATAGGAATAGTACTACTTAACAGTACACACCTTATAATAATGCAGACAGAGGCAACGCGTATAATCTTCCATGCTGTGCAGTGGAAGCCCCCAGACTCTGACCTGTGTATAATATTCAATGCTGGGCAGTGGAAGCCCCCAGACTCTGGGAGTCTGAAGAAGAGGAGTCAGAGGAGGAAGGTGGCTTTGAGAAGGTGGAAGACCAAACACAGCAGGCGTCCCAGGGGGCTTTTTGTCACCTTTCGGGGACCCTTGGTGGCTGGGTGGAGGAAGAGACCTTCAATGACATCAGTGAGGACAAGGAACGGGACATGGCTAGCTTGGTATCCAACCTTGTGCAAATGGGGAGTTTGCGGTTGTGCAAAGGGACTGTTTGCGGTTGTTTGCGGTGCATTAAACGGGGAGATTGGTCTGTTACTTTGAAGCGGGTGTAACCCTTACACTACCTGCTCGATACAACATCATACCTGATGTTTTAAAGCATGTTATTCCAAACAATTTAGGAATGTTAGGTGATTTATGACCTTTATGGCTTAAAACCAGACTGTGCATCAACTATGTAATTTTCCGTGGGAGTTTTGCCATGGATCCCCCTCCGGCATGCCACAGTGCAGGTGTTAGTCCCCTTGAAACAACTTTCCCATCACTATTGAGGCCAAAAAGAGTCCCTGTGGGTTTTGAAAATCGCCTGCCCATTGAAGTCTATGGCGGTTCGCCGATGTTCGCCCATTCGCGAACATTTGATGAAGTTCGCGTTTGCTATTCGCAAACCCAAAATTTGATGTTCGCGACATCACTACTATAGACTAATCTATTTTATCTTTGACACATGGCTGGATCATGAGGTTGTGCTTTTAAACTATCCGTGGAGTAGGACGCAGGGAGTAATCAGGAAATGTTGTTAGAAAACTGGATCTGATTGAAAGTGATACCACATCCTTTCTCATTCATAGTCAAGAAGAGGATGCTTACATCAACAGATTGCATTGCTCTTCAGAAGTGTAAACACCCTTCTCACAAACAATGTCTTCTGGGTTCAGTAGATTCATCACAGTTCTTTTCTAATTAAAATCAACGCTCCCCGCCTTATTATGATCTTTTTCAGATTTGAAGTTTCAAACATATATGTCTGTTTTCATTGTATAGTAGTCCTTTAACTGGAGAGCATCTCACAGTAGGATAATCCTGAAGGCCAATAAGCAAAGCAAGATGGATATGCGCATGACAGAAGAAGAGTCTGAAAAATGTATGATTTTCTGTAAAAAATACTTTTATGCTCATGATTTATACTCCTACTACTGTTGTTACATTGCTACCCAATGCACAAATAAGTGAAGCCTTTTCCAAGTTTTGTATGGTTCTTTAAATTTAATAAATACAGCATTGTTTTGCATGGACTAGACTTGATAATTGGTTTGAAATAAATGCATATATTACTATAATAGTTGTCAGTGTTGGGGACGTATGCAATGTTGGTAATGCACTTGCATCCCTCGCACAGAGAGGAATGTCTGCGGTACATTATTTAGGTGAGCCTCGCAAAGCGAGGCTCGCCAGCGGTGCAGAATTTAGTTCAAGCGTGTAACTATAAAAAAAACCAAAAATAAGGAAATCATGGGGGGAAAGAAGCCTGGGAGTGAGGATGCAAATTAATTAGACCCATATTTGGCTTTTTTCGTGACTTGAAAATTGCCTAAGCAAGGAGAAAAATGGCAAACGAAAAACAGAAATTTCAGGCTTGCAGAACTTACAAAATACACGATGGTAAAGACAGTAACACACACCAACAACACAAACATTCAGCAGACACACAGAGGAGACACAGGGAAAGGACAGGCGGGAGATGCTGGAAAGAGACACATGAACCCTGCAATGAGCAGCACGTACAGTAGGCAGGAGGAAAGGCTCGCAATAAGCGCCAAAGGCGTTTATTGAGAGCCACACGATGAGTCATTGGGAGACACGCGATGTGCGATGAAGGTGGCTTGTGATGCGTGCCAAACGTCATCATTGAAACACAGGAAAGTTGAAGTACACGGGGGGAGAGGCTCTCAATGAGTGCCGAAGGTGCTCAGAGGATCAAAACCATTGCCAGCCTTACAATTTTATTCCCGTCATTGCTGACGGGCAAGTTACTAGTGTATATATAGTACTCACTGTATAATAACAGTTTTTGTCTGAAATTATGCAAGATTTTTATAGGCTGAGATATTCTTTACTGAAGGCTGCAATGAAAAAATTATGGTATAGCCGATGAGAACACTATGCAGTGCCCGCAAAGTATCGAATTTTTGTTCTTATTTTTGGTATTAGATTTTATTTTTCCATCTCCAACAAATTATTTAGTACCAGTTTACAAAACAATTAATAGAACTTATTTCTATATACCTAGTATGTTCATACTATCTTCCTATAAGCTTGTTTTAATTAATCATCAGGATAGCCTTACACATATCCTAGGCATGCTTGAATTTCTGTTTAAATCTACCATGTACATTGGAAGGCTGATATATTTGTCCACTACATTTTTCTAAGTAGTACTTTCACACATTACCTTTAAATATTTTACCCTTTACCAGATGATACTTCCACCCTGAAATTAAACCTCCCTTCTGTCCTCTAAGATATATATATTCATGTTATAAAACCCCTGCTTTTATATTTAAATCATGGGCTGTTTTAGGTGCCATCCTTTGAACTGTTTCCAGTAAATTAAAGATATATACAAGATTTCGTGTTTTTATCTTTTTCTAATCTAACACATACTGCTTATATCTGAAACATACATTGCATTGAGTCATGCTTTACACATACATATTTATTTTATATAGGCATCTGGTACCTACCAATAGAAACATTTCATTCTGAGCAGCTGCATCATTCAAGGGAGCAGAGAAACAAGCTAAGAGCAACAGACAAACAGACTACAAAACCCACAATGCTTTGCTGCAGAGACTGAATTCCAATACAGCTATAATCTTGTAGCTGCCTTTGATTGCTACAAGAATTCTGAAATTTATTCTAATTTAGCTTGGATTTGCATGGGCATTCCTTCTCAAAAACAACTGTTAGAAAACTGAATAAACTATGCAAACTCTAGGGTAAGTTGGTATTTTTTCATGCAAAAAATGTTTGCATAAACTACTGATTCTCCTCTATCAAATGCATTCATATTCTATTAATCTTCTATATGCCTTTAATATCTTTTTAGAGACATGTTATGGCCTCCATTGAACTTTAATTCCCACATATTGGACCATTCCTCTAGCAAAGGCTTTTTTTTGCAGAATTAAGTAATTATATATAAAGTATTTTTGCCTTGTTCCATATAGTATCAGCATTACTTCTGCATTAAAACAACTAATGTTTTAAAGGCCTGCACTATGTAGAAAACCCTCATGCTAAATCAAAACTGAAGATTATTTACATAATTCAACTTTATCTCTTGAAGAATGTGAGAAGAAATAATTAATATAGACACTAACAAAAACTAATTTATTCAGTCACACAGTAAACATTTGCTGTACACATTACACTTGATGAATAAAGGAACTGCTAAATTATGCAAAATACCGGTAATTGAAAGAAATATTCATAACTTTATTAGCAATTCGGCAAATTTTTAAATCACATATTAAAGCCTAATTTTTATACTACTTTATACATGAATACAACAAACACGGCCTGTTTCTGAGAATTATTCCCATATTATGTGATGGGTTAGATAGAGTTAAGTAATAAAATCCATCAAAGACTAACCAACATGAATACCGAAGCTGCCTTATTTCAAATGTCCTTGACTCCCATGACAGATTTATACTCTTAAACCATAGATCCTTTAAACTGAAGTGTTTAGAAGGGCTGGGTGCTCCAGTATATCAATCAATAAGCAGCTGCCACATCATTTAGATGGTGCTAACATATTCAAGTCCTACATCACAGAGGTCAGGGGTTAATGCTATGCAAAAAAGACAGCATTTAAAACTTATAAAACTGCACAATATATTTATGTATTTCTTACCAGCATGGCGCCAAGATGAATGTGATACAGCCGAGTATGTAGAATCTAATGTTACAAGGATGCTTTGAATTAAATGTATTAAAATGTCCTTGGTATGAATTACATTGTATCTTCTTGTGTGTTGGACCTACTCATACTGCACTTCAAGGTCTCTATCTATGTCAATCTATATATCTATTTGTGTGTGAATCTGGTCCATAGAGACATATGTCAATTGTTTAAGTCAGTGTTGGGCAAAAGGAGGACCGTTGGCCTCATATGGACCTCATGCATTTTATATTTTGCTCCCATCTTGTTCTTTGCAGTGGGAGAGGATGACATTCTTCAACAACACACAGTCCATTATAGCTCATTAATGCAAATAAACCCAGTTGTGCTCCTAGATAGGTCTCCTAAATATCTATTATTATTATTATACTTTATTTGTAGAGCACCAACATATTTTGTAGCTCTATACAGGGGTTAAGTACAAGGCAAACATAATGTATCTATACCTATATTGCCAATTAATTCCTTTCCTAAAGCAATTTTACCATTTTGCCTTGGGTAAAATAAAAAGGTTTGAAGCACTATGAGGCCCTCGGGGGTCTCATATGAGGCCCTTTAAGTGAAACATGTTGAATGTCACTGGTTTAAGTAGATCAGTGTAGATACCTCAACTCTGTTGTGACTTCATTTTACAATTGTAAATGGTGGCAATAAATAAAAAGATAAATAATAATACGTAAGTAGGTATATTACACAAAATATGTTTTAGTCTGATCAAAAAATGAAAAATAAATAATAAATAATTTAGACCCTAACTTACAAAGCCCTCAATAGTAATGCTCCCCCTTACATCTCTGCTCTCCTCTCCAAATACTCCCCCACCCGCCCTCTTCGTTTTGCTAATGACCTTCTTCTTTCTACAACTCTTGTCACCTCCTCTCACTCCCTCCTCCAGGACTTTTCTCGTGCTGCCCCTATTCTCTGGAACTCCTTGCCTCGCTTCACCAGATTATCCTCTTGCCTCAAAACCTTTAAAACCTCACTAAGGCCCTCATTCAGTTGCGATTTGGCCAATTGAATAGGTCTCTAAATAAGCACATAACATATTTTTTTAAAATAAGTTTTTAGTTAGTAAACATCTATCCGAAAGCACGGTTTTCACTAACTAAAAACTTCTTTAAAAAAATATGCTATGTGCTTATTTAGAGCCCTATTCAATTGGCCAAATTGCAATTGAATGAGGGCCTTAAAACGCATCTCTTTAAGGAAGCGTATCACCTTCCACCCTAACACACTTATCACCTCTCTCTCCCTCTTTTATCACTCACTATCCCTGAGATTGTAAGTCTGCGAGTTTCTATCCTAAGTACTTTGGGAATTCATCATGGACATTGGATTCCTAGCTCAAAGACAGGGCCGTCCTTACTTTGCTAAATACTAATCTGTATTTATCACTGTCTGAACCTAATTTATGTACAGCGCTACGGAATATGTCGGCGCATTATAAATGAACTATAATAATAATAATAATAGGGTATACGTGGTTTCAGTTCCATGTTGAGATCATAGTCAATTCTAGAAATATAAATTTAAAGGGATATTGAAAAGCAGGCACATCATTTTGAAATCAAAGTAAAGTACCATGTTAGTAAAAGATTTTCAATATCATTTTGTTATTACTTATTATTGAATTATTTCTGCACTACTGCAGGTACTTATGATTGTAGTTTTGATCCTATCACAGGGCAGGGTCAATGGATCTTTGATTTTGTTTCTTGAATTGTTCTTATCTTAAAATAAACATTGCACAAGGCAAATTCTGTCTTTGTGTATAAGCCTTGTGCGCTGTGGTACTGCTGGGTAGTGTCTTGCTAAAATAAATGTAAGCAGCCCTTCTATTGATAGTAGGTTAGGAGTAGGTCCAGGAGGACAAAATGTATGTCTACAATATGTCAAATACACAAATACAAAATATAAGTAATTATATTAA
The DNA here is from genome assembly GCA_027410445.1 of Discoglossus pictus. Classification (NCBI taxonomy): domain Eukaryota; kingdom Metazoa; phylum Chordata; class Amphibia; order Anura; family Alytidae; genus Discoglossus; species Discoglossus pictus. The sequence continues at coordinate 29,132,550 of CM050173.1, read as the reverse complement.
AAAATGTAACCAAATTATATTCAAAGGCTTTATTAACATGGAGCCTCATTCAATTCGGTGCTCGCAACTCGATCACAGACAGCCAAATGCCTGCGATTGAGTTGCGTGCTCCCGTTGCACTACTTTTGCGATGCTGTTCAACTGGTTGGGCCCGCAAGTTAGGCGCCGGTTGCGAAAATCGGAAACTATGCTGTCGACAATAGCATTTGCAGGCTTGAACATGATCACTGATGCAAGGCCGTAACTCATGGTTCAAGCCTGTATGGTTTTGCAATTCAACCTCCATATTTCATTGAAGTCCTACGGGCTTGAACCACGAGTTATAGTCTTGCATCAGCGGTCGTGTTCAAGCCCGTAAGACTTCAATAAAAAAATGGAGGTTGGATTTCAAAGTAGGACTTCACCTTGATTCCTGTGATCGACATAACACGAAAATTGAACATGAAATAAAGTATTGGAAAATGTTGTGCTATTAATTCTAAGACCTAACATCACTTTCACTCTTAATAAAAGTACAGTATTGCTTTTGTTTGGCTTTTAAAGTGCTGCAATTTGTATTGAGCCCAAATTGAATAGCGATTTGCGATTTTAGCCTTGCAAATTTGAAAGAACAAAGGCTTGGAAGGCAGTAACTTGCGATTTAAAAAAAATCGGTATGAGTCGCAGCTCGGAGCCAGTAACTCGATCTGAGCCTGCAAGAAGTTGCCAATAGAATAGCAAAATAAAAATGGCTCAATTGAATGAGGGTCATGATATTTTACGTAATTATACTACATTTTTTTTTTTGTCTAGCAGAGTTTTATGTAGTTTACGTTTTAACTCCTGTTTCTAGTCTACTATTTTATATTGAATAGACAAGCATGTGTGGGCTTGCCCACACTGAATATTTTCCACCTTTTAGTATGAAATATCTTGATTAATTTATCATTACAACTATTTTCTGAGTTAGTAATGACTACATTTAAAAGGATAACTAAAAGTGTTTTAGACAGATTTATCTATGCTATACTTGACATGTGTGCCATACCCAGGGCCTGACTGGACTGTTTTGGACTATGACCTTGGTCTGACTGGCCAAAGTTACCCAGTTTTTATTATTATGGTTATTATGTATGCAACAGAGGAGGAGGCAGCATTCAGGAGATTCCAGAGATGGAAAGCAGTCATGCCAGAGGATATAACTACAGAACAGTTGATGGATCTAAGGACACAGATCATACAGGAGGTACAGGAGGAGTAAATAGGGGTAAGCAATGGCCCTCTCACAGCTCCTATGGATGGGGTGTGTTTATCCCCAGTAGAGACAGAGAATTTTGTGGTGACTGGAAAGGACTGTGAAGGAATGGGCCTTCTAAATAAATGGATGGCGTTTCTGGGACTATGGCTAGGTCACAATCTAATGAATGGCTGGAGGAACTGGTAGATGAGGAAGTCGCCCTGGAGGAGCAATATGCTTATTGGGTGGGACCTTTAGGGATACCTCATGGGGGGTCTTGTTTTTCATTGGGGCTGAATTAGGCACTTTGGGAAATTGTATTTGGGGATTCGGATTGTGGCTTGTGAACTGAAAGAAGACAGCTGGGTTTGTTTTCCAAGTGCTGTCAAATGCTAGGACTGGAGCCAGACTCCCAGACAGCTATCTTACTTTGGTCTTTGATACAGCAGGAGTTACATTTGCAGGTGGAATATGTAGACTTGCTAGATGAAGCATCCCTGGATGGGTTGTGGTCACCAAGTTAGGGGGGCTCATGCAAGTCAGGCATGGAGCAGAACCACCTAGCAGAGACTACAGGGACTCAGCTCAATTTTTCCAAGGCTGGGTCAGAAGAGAACGCTATGGACTATAAAGATAGTGGGGAGGTTTCGTGGATAACCATTGTCCAGGAACCAGCCACAGACCCTGGAGCAGAAACAGCAAGCAGTCCTACTGTCCAGACTGTACAGGAGGCAGTAACAGCTGATGCTCAGGGTCTGCCTGTATCTACACATCAGGCATTCTCAGATGGAGAGAGCCAGGAGGTTCTGCCTGAGGATCTAGAGACCAAAGAACCAGAGGGAGGTGAGAGATGTACCCAGACAGTAGTTCCAGAGAAAGGGGGCTGAGAGATAGTGAGTACAATGCAGCCCCAAGGAGTGGAGATCCCAGACAAGTCCATCAAAATGCAGATGCAGCAGGTACACTCCTTAGTGGAACTATTGTTTTATGGGATGCCCCAGAATATTGTTTTCCCTACTAAAGGGGGTAGGAAGGGGAATTGGCCCTGGCTTTTGGGGGTGGGATAGGGATTATCTGTGTTGAGCAGTTACTAGAACTGGCTAGGCCCCTGGGACCACTTGAATTGGGTAAGCCAGAAAGCCCATTAAATTCTCAGGGATTCAAATACTGGAGAAGTAGCAGACATGGGGAGGAGAAGAATGGTGACCACTTATGGTCCCCTAGGCCCAGTGACGGTTGTAAATACCACCAGTTTTCCCTGTACAGGTACAGGGTTTTCCAAGTAAGCAGGGGTAGCCTAATATTTAGGTATGGGGCTTACTGATTGGTCAGTCTGTGTGCCAGGAAAGTGTATAAAATGTAGCAATTAATAAAGGAGAGAGTGGAATCTGTACTTACATAAACAAGGTGTAAGTGTCAGTTTGTCAATTCATCCTAATTCTAAGGGATGATATGTTGTTCCCGATATACTGGAGCCATCTTCTGTACCAGAGGTAATAAGAACTACATAGTCCTGCTGTGGTAGGCTTGAACTAGGTTCTCGTCAAGCCCCATTGAAGAAGCAGGTCCTGACAATGTGAACAACATTTTCTTGTGTAGGCACTTACAGATAATTTAACCTAGTGGATATTATTAGTTTAACATCATATGGCCTTAGACTAAAAGGAGTACTGCCAGTCCCCCAGTAGGTAACTTACCATTAAACTAAAAAAAAATATATATACCTATTAGAAAAAATTAAACATATAATAATAACCACATAGATATTGAGGATGCTTTGTGAAAATACAATACGCTTTTCTATAAATCACATATAATATTTGTCAAACTACGAGATGTCGTCACGCTTTGCGTGATGTGTACGACTTATGTGATGAGTGCCAAAAGCACTCATCGCTTCTGAGACTCGCATAGCGAGGTGAGACATTAACTCGGAGCACTTAGGCGATGAGTGCCTGCGAGCCGTTAACTCGTCTGCGAGCCTTGCATAGCAAGGTGAGCTGTTAAGGCACTAAAATGCGCAAAACTTAGGCGATGAGCACTGAAGTTGCTCATTTCCTACGAGCCTCACGAAGCGAGGCGAGCAGTGAAGGCAATGGAACACGAGGAACTAAGCCACAAAGGAGTGCCGAAGGCGCTCCTGTGAGCCTCACGAAGAGAGGCGAGCCTATCACACATTGAAACACACGGGAATTAGCCACTAAAAACACTTAGGAAACGCAGGATCACCTTAGGCTGCAAGCAGTTGAGGAACGAGGGACTTAGAAAAAAAAGAAAAGAAACGCAGGACTTAGAAAAAAAATACAAGATATGAAAAATACGAAGTTAACAGACGAACTGTGCAAACCAAAAAACACGAAAAACACAAAGAATACAAAAAAAATACAACAAATTCATCACACACAGCACGGGGGAACAGCCAGGACGTCTGGGAGTGAGGTTAAACGCGAATTTAAGTCAATTTGGCCGAGTTTCGGCACTTGAAAATCACCTAAGCGAGAAAGAAAATGTCCGCCCCAAAAAATTAAAATGAGGCTACGTGATCCCGGACTGCGCAAAACTCCAATCGCGTACCACTTTCACACAGTAACGTACGAGGTACAAAATACACTATTACATAGGACGGCAAATGATCGCGAACCATTGGGACATTGATGACACTTTCACCTCAGGGCAGCAACAGTCCAACTGTGCATTGTATGCTGCAGGAAAATAAAAACAGATTGTTCAGGCTATTGATTGCTGGATATATTAATTAGAAATAGGTAAAGTATATTAATTTATTAAGTAACTAATTAATTCATTATTTGAAAAAAAAAAATATATATATATATATGTATATATATATCTGTCTTTGTGATGAGAGCCAAAGGTGCTCAGAGAAGCAAAAGTATACGAGAGGAGAGGCTCGCAATGAGCACCGAAGGTCCTCAAAGTAGAAAAAGCTTTACATTGTGTGACAAACAGCATTGCCATGGCTTCACATTTTATTGCCCCATCATTTTTGACAGGCAAGTCGCTCATAGTATTAATATTCTTAGAATTACTTTTAATTTATACAGAGCAGCATTTTCCATACAGCTCTTTATCTGGGTATAGTAAAGTAAATCGGGTATTTAGGTACATGAGAGAATTGTTTATAAGGTATAGGTGATACCCCCTTCTGGATCACTACCTTTTCATGCTAGGGCGTTGGGTGCCTCAGTGAAGCTATACCATGTCGGGTCACCCAAGATAGGCAGGTCATAGCAGAGAAGTCAGATAAATTGCGGTTGACTGAAGAAGGAACTGACAACCCACTCCAGAATCTTTGCCAAAAAAGCCATGTGGATAAACACAACCAGAAAACACAGACAGATGTGCTTGGTGTGCTGCGTATAACAAAGCCATACAGAGATGTAGGAGAGTCCTAGAGAATATGTGCATGAGCTTGAGACTGGAGCTATTTGCCCATATAGTATTGAACAGTTGAATTTCAAAGACTAAGAAACTGCAGCTTGGAACCATTTAAGCTGGGTGCAAGAGAAGATAAGCCAGCCACTGAGCAAATAAAATATTTTGCCATATAGAAAAGACAGTGAGTCTGCAGTGTGGAAGCTGAAAGCCATCCGATGACTAAAATGAATGTTTGGACATTTGGAACATAAAGGTCTGTAATTTATAAAAAAATAAAGTATTGGACTGTTTTTACTTTTGTTTTGCTAGATCCAGGCTTAGTTGGATGGAAGCCCTGGTTAGTAAGGGAACTATGTCTACAGTAAAGTTATGTCTTTGACAGAGCAAGGCCTGATTATTTTATGCTTTTACATTTTTTATGTTATTATGTATTTCTGGCAATAAGTATAGTAAAGATTGGAAAGAAAACACATTGAAGTGTCCTGTGTTATGGTGTTCATCAATAAGTGTCTGAAACAAGGCCACAACTAGAGAAGAGAAGGGCAATTTGCCACAGGTATTACTGCCAATCACTGCTATTTATCCAATGGTTGTCTGGTGACATTGTTACTCTATAGGGTCTGCACATGATCATTCTTGACACTGTCATATGGCTTTAGTCTCAAACAATACAGCCAGGCCATTAATAATTACCCATAATAATTTTAAAACAAGAATAAGATAACAGACTATATTACAACAATTTTCTTTAAATACATTTAATAGAGATGATACTCTACCTATAATTTTTGTATTATAAAGAATTGTCTGTGTATATCTATATTTTAATTAAATAAAGTATATTGTTATCACATTTGATTTGGTGCAGTAACAGATATGATGTTCTTGCCGAACAGTTATTGTTGGAAGCGTGGATATCTGCCTAATAGCATTGTGAAAATGTGATTCCAGTACCCCTCCTGATAAGATTTTTTCCAATTTTTTAAGCGGCGTTATTAAATAAGTAACCAAAGATTTTCCAATTTCTGTTTATTATATGACAGTAATAGATATGAGATAAATTGATTGATGACCGACTTAGGTTTGCATTAAAAAAAATACACAAAAGTTGCTTTTGTACAATCACCAAACTTGATACAAAGAGTATTTTAGTTCAGTTTTGTTATTTGAAGGCTTATACTTCTAAATGCTTTTTATTCAGTGTGAATAACAACTAGAGTGCATCTGCTTTAATTGCGCTATAGTTGCTCTGTAACATCTGTGTTACCACAAAACCAATTACCTTCCCACCCAGCTGTCTCAGGAATCACACAGTTATTTCATTTGTCAGGAAAGTTAAAGTGTTTTATATCTACTTACATCACGTTCTTGGTAGATACCATTGGCTTTGAATTAATTGAAAGGGACACAAGTAAAGCTGTTATTAGCAACAATAAACCGTTGACAAATCATGAACACAGTTTTGTTTAAAATTAATATGTTTCACTAGTTGCTCCTGTTGGTCATGATATGACATGTCATGATATTTAGCCACATGATCGAACATTTTGTCTTGATTTCCGGTAGTATTGATTGGATTGGATCTTCTCGCAGTCCAAGTAACTCTAAGCAGTTTTCTCCAGCTCCACAATTCAAAGGTGTTGATTCTATAGAGATTTGGTCCTGCTCTCACATCCGTATGTTACTACTGTGAGTACCAAAGTTTTAACTATGCAGACCTTTGTTGATAGTGATATATCTTTACTTTCTTAATAGTTTATCCAGACTTGCCATAGTTTGCCACAATCAAACATTTTTTTTTTATTTCATGGCTACAGCCATCATCTTAAGAGATCTTGGAGCCCAGGAAAATAAAATATATCACCACCTCCACTAATTCCCCATCTATTTGGCAGGAACTGAGAGTGCCGTTTGCCATGATCTTCATCTTTTGAATGCTGAGCCACAGGCCAACTTTTGCTCTCTTTTTTAATTCTCACTAATAGACCCTTTAGTGCCTCCTCATTTCAGTCATCAGAGTAGTTATCATCTGCATATTTGAGGCTATTGATATTGTTCCCAGCAATATTAATTCCAGCTTTGGATTCTTCCAGTCCGGCTTCACACATGATGTTTTCTGCATATGAGTTGAATGATTTTGGTGACAATACAAAACTAATCTTGGACCATTTGGTTGTTCCATGTTTGGTTCTGACTGTGGCTTCTTGGTCCACATCTGGATTCCTCAGGAGACAGATGGGATTGTCTGGTACTTACCACATTATTGTGATCCACACAGTCAAAGGCTTTAGAATAGTCTATGAAGCAGAAGTATATATTTTTTTTTTTTGGAACTCTCTTGCTTTCTCTATTATCCAGTGGATATTGGCAATTTGATCTCTTGTGCCTCTTGCTCTGCGAAACCAGACTTGCACACCTGGTAGTTCTCGTTCCAAAAGAGCTTGTTGTATCTTAAGCATTACCTTGCTGGCATGTGAAATTAGTGCATTTTTTGCAATAATTGGAGCACTCTTTGGCACTGCCTTTTTAGGGATAGGGATATAGATTGACCTTTTCCAGTCTACTGGGCCACTGTTCGAGTTTTCTAAATTTGTGGCATACTGTTTATCCATACCATTTTATTGACAAAGATACTGGTGTGGGTTGCCAGTTACTTCTGAAGTAGACCGTGATTGAAGTATTGAAGTACACAAGTCCCTTCAGCATGACAAGGTAGCAATTCAGAAAAATAATATATATATATATATATATATATATATATATATATATATATATATATATATATATAAATATATATATATGTATATATATATATATATTATATATATATATATATACATATATATATATACTTTACATACGCACAAATATGTCTGTAAATAAATACAATTGTTAAATGCTATGACTTAGAAATTATACATGCTAGAAAGTAGCATACATATTAATTTAAAAGAATAGTTAAAAACTGTTACAGACTCAAACCTTGTTGCCTATGCAGATTCTCGTGAGAGAGTTTCAATGATTGTACAAACAATAACTGAAAATACTAGTATCTTAGTTAATTTATTATTAATTTCAAATATTGTAATTGCTCTCCATCATGTGGTTTTCTAGCCTCTATGGTACAGAGTACTTGTGGTGTCTTCAGTGTCCATTTAATTAAACCTGAGGATAGTTTTATGCTTATCTCATAAGGCTACTCTGAGTTTTAATTTAAGACTAACTTTTTAAGATTGCTAAACATTTTTTATCATCAAAGCGAAAGATGTACATTTATGCAGAATTGCGTCAAATGATAGTATCTAGTGAAAGGACTATTGTGGTCATATATATATAAGATAATATATTGAAGAACATACCCTCTAATATACATACTTTTATATACAAATATACTGCCTTTTTGGTTTCTGATCAACTTCCCAGAGTGGGAGAAAACTTTAACTGCACATTGGAATGGTGACATCTACAACAGCCAATGCTTTCATTAGACCTATGAAAAGCTTATTACAGAGAAATCCCCTCAGGAATGAACTGGCAGAATCAGCTGACAAAAAAAAATACTCTTAAATCTCGTCTAGACTAGTAACCAGCGGTGTCCAACATATGTTAATGTCAATCATGGACTACAGGATGTCCATGATGCCACTTCATTCACTCATAAAAACTGATACACTTCATATTCTCACATGAAGTTCTAACTGAGCACACTCAAGATCATCTTTCTAACTTAGCTTTACATACGCCAAAAGATATTTTTACAGTAATGTGCATTTCTATTATAATTTTCTTCAGTAAGGTATTCAATAGCGAACATATTTGCCGCCCACAAGAATGTTCATTACCAGGGAAATTCTATTCACGAATTACCTTTTTTTCAATTATGTGTAACACTATCAATGTTTGGAACTTAAAGGGGCATTAAAGGTATTTTACAAGGTATATGATATTTCTGTATGGGTTTGCCCACCCCAGCATATGTAGACATCGACTCTTTAGGGCTGTATGTGCATTGTAGTGTCCTAGCCTATCAGAAACCATGTCTCAACAGCACATTGCAGAGAGATGGTCACTAGCAGCCTTATAAAATTGCGATTCAGTATATTTAAAAGGGCTCTATTTAAGCACACAGCATTTTTTTTTTACAGAAGTTTTTAGTTAGTGAAGACCTTGCTTTTGGATAGAAGTTCACTGACTAAAAACTTCTGTAAAAAATATGCTCTGTGCTTAAATAGAGCCCTTTTACATTTGCCGAATCTCAATTTAATAAGGCTGTAAATGGTTAGTATGAGATCAGCTCATCAAAATAGACTTGCTGTGCTGTAAGGAAAAACTGACCTCTTATGCACTTCTTAATAAATAAAGTGCATATTAGTAAATAGATACACAGGTATCTTATATTATATATCTAGTAAAATGCAGAAACCTCCCATATCCCTTTAAATCCCACACATGTAGCACACACATGGCTCCTAACTCAATTCTAACAAATGAGTATTTAGAAAGGAAATCCATTCTCATTTTAGAGCACCAAACAAAGCCTCCTAACCAAAGAAACGAGAGGCACCGGACCAAAGTGCTTGTGACACGCTGAGTAATCTGTGAACCACAAAAGTGTCAGGACAAATGAGGTTATTATGTCTTAAGGCAGGGGCTGCACAATAACCATACTCTCGGGATTCTATTTCACAAAAGTGGAGAGTGACTTCAAACTTTGATCCCCTGGCATCTTCTCGTTAGTGCAGAGCTGTCTCATATTAAAGGCTCCATGAAAATATATATTTTTTAGTAAATACTAACAGACGGAATGGAAGTTGTCTATATATATATATATATATATATATATATATATATATATATATATATATATATATATATGTTTGTTTTGTAAAATTAGCACAAACACTCCAGATAATCATAGAGTCATGTGTACATAAAATAAATATAATTAACATACAATTCAGAAATATGATCCCAAACAATTGTGTAATTTGTTAAAATCACAGTTAAAACTTTGTGTCAGTAAAAAAATCTAAATTTGTTAAAAATCTTAAATGGACATTATTTTTTTTGTTGCATCTTAAAGATGGTATATCATTGTATCACAATGGCCTCCATTCAACTGCAAGCCTAATTTCCTTTATACAGGTCGCATGTCTGCGGGTTAGAAATTTGTTACAATTCTGGCTGTATTCAATTGACTCAAGCCCGCAATCACAGGGCTAAAGCCTTAAGCCGTAAACCATGAACCCTTATGAAGCTATTCAGGGCCCGATCATGATCAATTAAGCAAGCCCGTAAGTTACAACTGAGACCGTCATCATGACGTCAGGAGGTTAAACCACAATCAATTAGTGTTTAGAAGTCCGATCTGCAATCAGACTCGCAATCAAGCAATGTAAAAATCAATCAAAATGAATGTAGAAAGTACTCTTTGATTCCCGGGATTGATATAACACAGAAATAAAACATAAAAAAAAATATTTTTGTTATTGCAGATTTTCAAGCTTTAGACTGTTGTGCAATTAATCATAATGCCTTTAATTGCTTTCCCAGTATTTTAAAGTACAGTAGTGTGTTTGTATATGCTTTTGCAGTGTTACAAACAGGTGTTTAACCCACTAGTGAATCCTCTCTAGTACTCGTAGGAATATTTGATACATTTGCCATTTACGGGTTTGAAGGAAATTGCGGGCTTGTTGAATTGTTGTAATTGAATATGGATGTGCTCTGCTGTCATCCAGCCCTTGCTTTCTCACTTCTTCTCTGATACATATCCCCAGCATGCTGAACTGCTACACACTGCCACCTCTTGGGGCTTCAGTAGAAATGCTCTACTAAAAAAAAATGCAAACCACCCCCCAAAAAAATACAGAACTCCCCACACCGGAGGAGGGCATTGCACCACCTGCACCAGTGGTAGATTCGCCCCTGGCAAGTAGCAAAATGTAGCCAATTGAATATCAGGAACTTTTATGGGCTATATTATGGGCTCAAGTAATTACAATTTGGCCAGTTGAATGGATGCCAATGTGTTTTAGTTTTTCAAATAAAAATCTCAATGCTGAAAAAAATCTAAATCTAAAAAAAGTTAAAAGTGCCATTTACCTCACTGTTAAAATTTAAAAAAAAAAAAAATTACACTAATAACAGCAAAAAAAAATCAAAAGTTTTAAGTCTATTTACAAAAAAAAAATGTTTCCTGCCTAATGATTGTTGCATGAGCAATAACAGACAGTCGAGCGCACATTAAAGATTCATCACAATTTTTCCCTGCTCTTAAACTAACCTGTTTAGGTGATTCCAGCATTCCATGATTTGCACAGAAAGATTTGATAAGGGTTCATTTTTTTTATTTTCCTTACTACAGGGAACTGTAGCTGCTGGTCTGGCGGTGGCCAGTCAGTGACGCATGTACAGATTTTATTTGATATACTTTCCCAGCGAAAAAATATATTTCAAAAATTCAAAAAGTATTTCCACATGCTTTTAGTAGAGTTTTACTGTGATGTGGTCCAAACTGTGCTGAATTAATTGCCCTTTAAATTTTTACCTTCTCTTGAGGTGGATTGTCCTGTCAGCCAATGAGCAACAGGCCTTGCTTAATATTTTGGTAATTTGATTGTAGTAATGTTTTAAACCCTCAATAAAATGTATTAAGTAGTAATATATATTTTTTTTTAGAGAAAAATACTATTGTAGTTTTTAAAACTTGCTCTTGTATATGAATGAAAAAAGCAATTGTGTTCAATGCCCTTTCAATAAAAAGTGAGCAAGTGAATGGACTTATATTGTGCAAAGAACAGCATTCTTAGTTTTATACAATCTTTAGCAACTAGCCATTTTAAGAAATTATAATTCATAGTTTAAATGTACTAATATTTCTAATATAACTGTTTAATTGTCATCATACCCTTAGCCATTATCAAGTTATTTTCTGTTTAGTGAAATAGAGGTTGGATAGATTTTGTGGACTTTATTGTCCTATTTGTAGTAGATTCAGTAAGCATGTATCATATACCGTATTTATCGGCATATAACATGCACCAGCGTATAACACGCACCTCATTTTAAGAAGGGAATTTCAGGAAAAAAAAAAAAATTAAAATAAAGAACTTTGAAGCAAAATCCACAACCTCAACCTCCCTCCTCATCCTCAACCTCCCTCCTCATCCTCCCTCCTCAACCCCCTCCTCAAACCCCCCATCCTCAACCCCCTCCACTCCCCAACCTCATCCTCCTTCCTCAATCCCCCTCCTCAACCTCAACCCCCCTCCTCAACCTCCCTCCTCATCCTCAACACCCCTCCTCATCCTCAACCCCCCTCCTCAACCTCAACCCCCCTCCTCAACCTCCCTCCTCAAACCCCTTCCTCAACCCCCCCTCCTCAAATCCCCTCAACCCCCCTCATCAACCCCCCCATCCTCAAGTCCCCTCAACCCCCCTCTTAAACCCCCCAATCCTAATCCTCCTTCCTCAACCCCCCTATCCTCAACCCCCCTCCTCAACCTCAACCCCCCTCCTCAACCTCAGACCCCCTCCTCATCCTCCCTCCTCAACCCCCTCCTCAAACCCCCCATCCTCAACCCCCTCCACCCCCCATCCTCATCCTCCTTCCTCAACCCCCCTCATCAACCTCAAACCCCCTCCTCAACCTCCCTCCTCATCCTCAACCCCCCTCCTCATCCTCAACCCCCCTCCTCATCCTCAACCCCCCTCCTCAACCTCAGACCCCCTCCTCAACCTCAACTCCCCTCCTCAACCTCCCTCCTCATCCTCAACCCCCCTCCTCATCCTCAACCCCCCTCCTCATCCCCAACCTCCCTCCTCATCCTCAACCTCCCTCCTCATCCTCAACCACCCTCCTCAACCCCCCTATCCTCAACCCCCTTCTCAACGTCCCTCCTCAAACCCCCTCCTCAACCCCCCATCCTCAAACCCCCTCAACCCCCCATCCTCCCTCCTCAACCCCCCTATGGGTGCACCCGGTATATGCTAATGACGTGGCGCGCTGGCGCGCATGTGACGTCACCGGGTCAAGGAGCAGAGCGGAGGCCGGAGCAGAAGCAGGTAAGTGAGGGGGAGGTATTAAGGGGGGTTTAGGTTGAGGAGGGGGGTTTAGGTTGAGGAGGAGGGAGGTTTAGGTTGAGGCGGGGCGGGTTAGAATGCAGAGGGGGTTTAGAGTGAGGAGGGAGGTTGAGGATGAGGAGGGGGGAGGTAATATCGGTGTATAACACGCACCTATTTTCAGGGAGAAAAAGTGTGTGTTATACGCCGATAAATATGGTAACTGTTTGCTCTGCAAAGTCTGTGATTTTGTTACTTGTGATGCAAAGATAAATCCTAGCACACCCATGAATATAGCTTAAAGGACCACTGTAGTGTTTGTGCTTAGTGGGTGAATCAGAAAGGCTCATTGACAGGTAAAAATTACAAACTTCACTCTAATTACTATGAGAAAATGTTTTTTTTTCTAATAACATTCAATTGAAAATAACTTATTACTCTTGATCAGGGGCAGAGCTATTGGTGGATGCAAGTGGTGCAATGCACCAGGGCCCTCCTCTAAGGGGAACCAGCTTTGAAAAGGGATCTTACGGGGCTGCAGCTATGGGAAAGGGTCTTGGGGAGGAATGCTTTAATGAGAATGGGTATTAGGGAGGGGAATTAGGGGAGGGGGGCCTGGGGAGGGATACTGAGTGAGTTGGTACCAAGGTGGGGGGCCCAGCGCAAAATAAAATTACAGCCCCCTCTTGGGGAAGGGCCCCAATTTTGTTTTTGCACCAGGTCCCTCCATTCTCTATTTCTGCCATTGTTTTCAATAATTACTGTAAAATAAGTTGTATATGATTCTATAGATAATTCCTTTTTTGCCATTTATAAAATAGATATAGGCTGCTTTGAGTTTACACTGTAGTTACTGTGTCATACCACCCAAGCTAAGCTATACATATAATATTTGTATATTGCAGGGATTAAAAGGATTAATGTATTACTTTTGGTACGTGTAAATACTATTATTGTGGACATCTGCAGTCTTAAAATGTATAGTTTTCTCGTATACCCAGTTAATATTTGCTGTATTCTTGAGTGAATAAATTTGATTTATGTTTAACAACTCTAATCTACATAAATGTTGAAAAATTACTTCAATTATGTACAATCCCCAGTGCCTTCAGAAGCATTCTTGCTTGATGAATACCGACCAAAGTAAGCTATTTTTATGCATGACAGGCTTCAATATCATTAGAAATATCACCAAAAATACATAGCTGCAAATGTTTTAAGCAATGGAAATAAGTGCAACATCATGAGTGGAGCATAATGTAAGTAGCAGGAGATTCAACCACATAACAGGTAGGCACATTATTAGTAGCCCTTCTTATTTTGATTTTCTTTTATCTTTTGTTTTCTTGTTTCAGTTCTTCAAGTATCTTTTACTTCAGTAGGTACTTTGGGCCAAGGCCTAGGTTGATGGCATTTCAGGGGCAGATATTCACGGGCATGGCTGGGTAGCAGCGTGGACAAAGATTACGGACAGTAATACATAATTTCTTTACAACTCAATTGAAAAACAAACTGAAATCCTTTAGGTAGAGGGAAGAAAAAAAAAATTAATAAAAATAATGTGGTTGCATAAGTCTGCACACCCTCTTATAACTGGGGATGTAGCTGTGTTCAGAATTAAGCAATCACATTCCATATCGTGTTAAATAGGAGTCAGCATACTCCTGCCATCATTTAAAGTGCCTCTGATTAACCCCAAATAAAGTTCAGCTGCTCTAGTTGGTCTTTCCTGAAATTTTCTTAATCGCATCCCACAGCAAAAGCCATGGTCCACAGAGAGCTTCCAAAGCATCAGAGGGATCTCATTGTTAAAAGGTATCAGTCAGGAGAAGGGTACAAAAGAATTTCCAAGGCATTAGATATACCATGGAACACAGTGAAGACAGTCATCATCAAGAGGAGAAAATATGGCACAACAGTTGCATTACCAAGAACTGGAGCTCCCTCCAAAATTAATGAAAAGACGAGAAGAAAACTGGTCTGGGAGGCTACCAAGAGGCCTACAGCAAAATTAAAGGAGCTGCAGGTATATCTGGCAAGTACTGGCTGTGTGGTACATGTGACAACAATCTCCCGTATTCTTCATATGTCTGGGCTATGCGGTAGAGTGGCAAGACAAAAGCCTTTTCTTACGAAGAAAAACATCCAAGCCAGGCTACATTTTGCAAAAACACATCTGAAGTCTCCCAAAAGCATGCGTGAAAAGGTGTTATGGTCTGATGAAACCAAGGTTGAACTTTTTGGCGCAAAACAACACTGCACATAACCAAAAGAACACCATACCCACAGTGAAGCATGGTGGTGGCAGCATCATGCTTTGGGGTTGTTTTTCTTCATCTGGAACTGGGGCCTTAGTTAAGATAGAGGGAATAATGAACAGTTCCAAATACCAGTCAATATTGGCACAAAACCTTCAGGCTTCTGCTAGAAAGCTGAACATGAAGAGGAACTTCATCTTTCAGCATAACAATGACCCAAAGCATATATCCACTGTATATATATATATTTGCATATCCGTGCTCAGCTTCCCAGAGTGCAGTGTAATAACTGTATTTCCTGGGATTCTGAGCTGGAAACAGGTTTTTTAACTTGTTTTAGCCATTAAAATGCAAAAAACAAATGTACTATTTATATACTATATATATATTCATCTCTCACTTCTAGATTTTAAGCCTTATTAAATATGCGATTCAGCCAATTGAATAGGGCTCTATTTAAGAACAGAGCATGTTTTTTTTTACAGAAAATTTAATAAGGCTGTATGAGTTTTACTTAATTTTCTTTATTTGGCAACGTAGTAAAATATTAAAGATCACTAAAATAATAATACTGCAGTGTGCTTTTAAGAGTCTCTGAAAGCACTTGCAACAACTATAGGGATTTACAAATTACTGTGACAAACTATTAGAGCAGTTTTTTTGAAGCAATATGTTGGGAAATATTGATGTGCTGCAAACTCCAGCTGACTCTGTCACTAATAATTAGGGCTATGGGTAAAAGGTGGGAGATGACAAAACATTGGATGACTTATAAAGAATAATGATCAATAAGGATAGAATATTAAGCATTATATTTGAACATATATATATATATATATATACATATATATATATATATATATATATATAGTAAATTATCATGTGTGAAGAATATCACAGCACTGCACTGCTGGTAATGAAAACACTATGGATTTTGAAATGTAATACAGTTTGCAAAACACTGCATATATATATATATATATATATATATATATATATATATATATATTCAGCTTTAGGTTATTCGCCATAGAGCTTTTTTTGCCTGCCAAATCCCTTTTAACGCTCTGATTCTCTAAAGCACTGTTCTTTTTTTTCAAAGAAATCCAGGATGACCAAGGATCTTCAACATCAATAATGTCAGGTTTATATTTCTGCTAATCAGTTTGTGTTATTGTTATGTTTGCTGTTTCTTTGAAGTTCATATAAAACCAAAAAAGTTTAAATTTCAATTATAATTGGGTGTTTTTTTCATGAGTTCCCCTAACCCTATCTTCCCCATATTAAACTGCCCCATTTAGAGCTGTTTTGCTTAGCACTTCTATTGGCTGGAACAGATCTACAGCGTTAAACGAGGTATAGTTGTATTTAAGTTATGACAATTTAAGAAAGAAAATATGTATAGAGCTACTTTATTCAGGAAAACAGCACAATGTAAACCAAAACTATAAGATGCAGGTGAATTTTGTAGCATTTTGACTAGTAAGCAAGTCATTTTAGAAAATGCATATGTTTACAATAGCTGTTTCATCTATATTCTATCTATCTATCTATCTATCTATCGAGCTCCCTCTTCTCTACTTCCATCAGTAGGATTTTTCTTATATCAGTTGCCTGGAGCTGCCATCAAACCCCAAAGTCATTTGATCCAGGAGAGAATAAACTAAAATAGATATACAACACTTGGTAAATGTTTTTTTGGTAAAAGGAGTACAGCCTAGACACCTCTCCTGATCAACCTTCTCTATCTGCAATACACAGGTGAAACGTTTTGGGGATTTTTGACTTCATCTTAATAGCAACAGGCCTTCCACTGGCATCCCCATTTACAACAATGACACCTCTAATCCTCTAATGGTAGTCTATCAACTTCTAGTTCCTTCCATACTGCAAATCTTTTATCACTGAAAAAGGCAGTGAATATGTCATCTCACCATCTTACAGATCCAACGTGGCCGGATAAGAGGTGGTCTGTGTTCTTTTTCCAAAAACGTGATATGGCCTGGACTACTTCAGATGTCAAGCAGTAGTATTGCACAGAGGCAATGGATTTGTCACTATATATATATATATATATATATATATATATATATATATATATATATATATATAGGAATAATCATAGTATTGCAGTGATACTTTTTTTTATTGGACAAACATATTAGTTACAATGACAAGCTTTCGAGAGTAGAACCTCTCTTTCTCAGAAGCAATAGTGAATAAATAAATGTGAGCAGTGAGAGCGCAGAGATTTAAAGTAACAGACCTCATGCTTAAAGGCATATCTAAGTTTCATGGATTATTACAGTTCTGCACTCCTTCGGCAAAAAGCATAATTTTATTTTTATAAATCCCTCTAATGATTATGTTGCCATAGGCACCTGATCCCCTCAATTTTAACCTATTATTCACCTGCTGTGTCTTCCAAAGCCAATAGGAGAGCACTGATATCAGCACCCAAGTCACTGCTGGGAGGTCACCCGCCCATCTGCCTTCTACTCTCTGCTGTGTCTGTGTGTGAGAGAGAGTGATAGAGAGAGAGAGAGAGAGAGAGAGAAAGAGAGGTGAGCAGAGCGGGAACCCCAGACTTTGATACAAATGTTTTTACTGCCTCTGCATGCTCATGATTAGCCAAAACAAAAGTATGAATTTTAACCTAATTTAGCCTGATTTTGAAGGGGGTGTCTACTCTTACTCTCAACTGTCAGAAATTACAATATAATGTTTTCATACACTACTGATTCTCCTCTATCAAATGCATTTATAATCCGGGAAACTTAGATATGCCTTTAATGTTTTCTTCGGTCAAGTGTGCATGCCTACTGGAGATCTTAGACAGGAGAAAACCACAGAAATAAAAGTTAGGGCTGTAAATATCCCCACATATTAAGAAGTAGAGAAATAAGAAGAAACCTGAGAAGGAATGTGGCAGGGTCACAAGAAATTTCTTAATGTGATAAAAATTCCCAGTCAATGTTAAGTTCTGTATCTTTAGTAATGAAGAATGTGATCGTTTTCATTTAATTCCCTTGGAGTACTTTGATTTTCACATTTTAGATCGAGTGATCAATCTTGTTAAAATTTGTATATAGTGCCTTGCAAAATTATTCACCCCCTTGACTTTGTAACCATTTTGTTACAGCCTTAAGTTCAATGTTTTGTTAATCTGAATTTTATGTGATGGATCAGAACACAATAGTCTAAGTTTGCGAAGTGAAATGAGAAAAATATATACATAAAACTATTTTTTAGAAATAGAAAACAAAAAATTGGCATGTGCATATGTATTCAACCCCTCTGTTACGAAGCCCATAAAAAGCTCTGGTGCAACCAATTACCTTCATAAGTCTCATAATTAGTGAAATGATGTCCACCTGTGTGCAATCTAAGTGTCACATGATCTGTCATTACATATAAACACCTTTTTTGAAAGGCCCAGAGGCTGCAACACCTAAGCAAGAGACACCACTAACCAAACACTGCCATGAAGACCAAGGAAATCTCCAAAAAAGTAAGGGACAATGCTGTTGAGAAGTACAAGTCAGGGTTAGGTTATAAAAAAATATCCAAATATTTGATGATCCCCAGGAGCACCATAAAATCTACCATAACCAAATGGAAAGAACATGGAACAACAGCAAACCTGCCAATAGACGGCCACCCATCAAAACTGAAGGACCGGGCAAGGAGGGCATTAATCAGAGAGGCAGCACAGAGAGCTAAGGTAACCCTGGAGGAGCCGCAGAGTTCCACAACAGAGACTGGAGTATCTGTACATAGGACGTCAATAAGCCGTTCTCTCCATAGAGTTGGGCTTTATTGTAGAGTGGCGCAACAACAAGACCCACAACATCAGAGGCTCATATTCATGTACATCATCAAATGTAGTGTACATGATACAATGTACTGTATGTGAAAGGGGGTGCTACATTGGGGAAACCAGCCAGAAACTACACATGCGAATGAACCTCCACCGAAGCTCCATCAAAAAGCATTATGAAGACAGCTATTGTACTCTAGCTGGACACCATTTCACCCAGGAGAATTACTTCATCCAGAACCTCAAAATAAAAGTACTTTCAGAACTATCCAACAGTGGACAACTTTTGAATTAAAAATGATAAAATGTTTTAATACAAAGGATTTGGGCATTAACATCGACTTAGGCTTTCTGGCCCACTATCTTAATGTCTTATAGCTAACACATTCCACTTATCTCCCCCCTTCTTTTGCTGTTTTTTAAGCTTCATGCTCTGCTGAAATGTATTGCTCTTTATTTGACTCTGCTGTGTTCTTATCTACAACCTGATCTATAGACTTACTTACTGACCTATCAGGACATTATTCACAATGCTGGTGTATTTCTCACTTAACTCTGGCCAATAAATTTTGTCTTCCTTGTTTTTCAAAAAAATGTTTTCCTCATCTCTTTCTGTTTACTGTTTTTAGTTCATACTTGTATCAGTATTGCTTTTTTACTTGATAAAGAGAGGCATTATCTCTCGAAATCTCGTTACTTTATTATGAATATGTTTGTCCAATAAAAAAGGTATCCGATTATTAAGTTACTCTGATTATTCAACTTTATTCAACTACCGGTATATATATATATATATATATATATATATATATATATATATATATAGTAAATAAATAGTACATCTGTGTTAATATTTGAATGTCTAAAACAAGTTAAAAAACCTGCTTCCAGCTCAGAATTCCAAGAAAACCAGTTATTACACTGCATCCTGGGAAGCTGAGCAGCGACATGCAAATGTGCCTGCAAATACCTCACTCTTTAATCCATAGCCCATGTCAAACATATATATAAAATTGTTTCCAATACAAAAATGTCTTTCACGCAACATTATCATCATGTCCACAAAAGAATACTGGTGGTTTAAAAATGCATAATTTCTTTGAGCTCTGGTTTATATCATTCCCTTACTGTTGTTACTTTTCAGTTGTTGGATATGTTATATCCTCGCTGACTGTGGCTTCCTGTGTA
This sequence comes from Discoglossus pictus, assembly GCA_027410445.1. Classification (NCBI taxonomy): domain Eukaryota; kingdom Metazoa; phylum Chordata; class Amphibia; order Anura; family Alytidae; genus Discoglossus; species Discoglossus pictus. Next base: position 29,112,608 of record CM050173.1, on the reverse strand, counting down.
TCTGCCCGTGGCTTTGATCATCCTGAGAAGGGCTTATTTACAAATACATTCTTGGTGTTGATCAGTCAGTAGTCACCACCTCCAACCACAACTGTGATAGGATTAGTTGCTGTGGATTCACGTCAGTGGATAAAATAACTGAAATTCAATAACGTATGTACTCTGACAGATTGCGTGTCTGTGTCCCATGATTGATCACACTGTTATGATGCTTTTACACTTATAATGCTATACTTGGCCTTCTGGGATCACACAGGTCTGCTGTGTTACAACTTGAAAAGAATAAATTAGCACAAGTATAGTCACTGTGAATGTTATACGTTATGTGAGATTATAATCAATGAGCAAGTGTTGATGTAACACCCAAAAATGTGAGTAGAGTGGATATATATATATATATATATATATATAGCATGTGGTCCTAAGAAATGCTTGGATAGCTCCACAGTTTCATATAATTTTGTCAATCCTTGATTTATATACCCGTTTATGTATGGAGTTTCACTATATAGTAAATATAATATTAAGTGGTAGAAGAAGGGCAGATAGTGCATGTGACATAAGTAAAATTAGATAATGTAATAGAGAGATTACAGTATAGATTGGATGTAAGATGACTTTCAGAGCTGGGGATTTATACATGTAGAACCTGGCTATGATGTCCATAGTGATGCCAAGAGTTTCTGCAAATAAAGAACATGCTTCTTTAGTGCTTTATTTGAAAGGGAATATATAGTGTTTTATTTGAAAACAAGTTGTTAAATTAGATATGCAATGGCATTGGACCATGTATAATAAAAGCTGAAGTGTGACAGACTTTTTAGAGATGTTAAATATGTGTATACATGACCAATGGGATACAGGAATGCAGAGGTTCACCATCACTTACTATTATATATAATAACACTGAGTACATATAGCGAAGGGGTTTTAAATGATAAGGCTTTGATTATCATTTAGCATAGCTGCAATGTACTTAGTTACAAATAAGTGTAATCTTTTTAGACTCACAGATAGGTAGGTTCCATTGAGTAACATAAGAATGTATCATGTGCAGAGGATGTAAACAATTCTCCTTAAAAGTCCAATGTAAGTTCCAGATAAATGGCTGTGAGTATCTTGTTTACCTCTCAAGAAATGTGTATTTTTAAAAGTGTACAATAAAGCCAACTGTAAATAACATGGTTTTAAAATGACTTTTACCTGCCTGGTGTGCTGGGTCTGTCTCCACCACCCTCCAGTCATGTGACTCACTGTCACCTGGCAGCTTTTTAATGATTTCCCTGTCCATGAGCATGCATGACCATGACCCCATCTGATGTCTTCAGTGATGTCAATGTGATTTTGTTGTCTAAGTAAAAGTTAATCAACTCTTAAATAACTAAGAAACTACCACATAACTTCAATAGCTTCCAGACAATCAATGTGGACCACATGAAAAGAGATAGGTGGAGAGAGACTCAGCACCTTGGGTGGATTGACATTCATTTTAGAACCATTGTATTTACAGATGACCTTATTTATTGTTTCTGTTTCTCAAACTAACATGGCGAACTACAGGGGTGTAGGAGCCAGAATAATTCTGGAGAGGGATACAGCTCATTGTATACAGAGGCCATAAAATAGCTTATATATCCATACATGCAAACATAAAAAAATCTGGGGTGGGGGACTTGTACCGCCATCCCCCCCAGTTCCCACACCAATGATGAACTAGATATCCACTTTAGGCTTATACAGACCCTTTAAAATAAGGTTTTATTTTGAAATTAATTTCTGTAGGGACTTGAGCCTAGTTTTCCTTGATCCTGGGGAATGACCAACTTGTACTCCCAATTATCTGTAACCTTTTCTGTAAATTAGTACAGTGGTACCCTGGTTCTCAACCTTAATTGTTCCAGACAGCATGTTAAGTACCAGAAAGTTTGAGTACCAAACTCCCATAAGAAGTAAAGTAATTTGGTTTTAGCAAATGTGATGAGTACCAAGGTAGAGCGATGAGTAACGAGGATTTTTGCTCATCCAGACGCGTTGAGTATTGAAAATGTTGAGTTCCAAGGAGGTTGAGAACCAAGGTACCACTGTAGTTGCACACATTTCCCGTTATCTTCCACTTTCCAACTTAAAGTCATGCCCACTTGTGCTTGTATTCCATTTTCTAAGACATACTTCTTACTTAATGCTTGGATACATTTGAATGTTTCTATCACCTGTCTCCCTTTAGGCTACACCTTTGAATTGATTCTAATTTGTTAGTATCTATCTGTAGATACGGTCTCCAGAGAACTAACTAGGGATTTTTATGGTGGCATTAGTAACTCTTTTATTCTGGTATTTGTAATACTGCTTGGCTGCTGCTTAAGGGGCACTTGTATTCCTATCTTTAAACTAAACGCTTTTCAAGAACAGCACTTAGATAAAAGCTTGGTGTGCTTAGAATGTAAAATAATAATACCTCTACATTTTCACCATTTATAATTATGCTGCTGTGGACTGTCATCCAAAAATCAAGTTGATTGCTTAGATTATTTGTAAAGGGTGTGAAAAACTGACTATATGCCATGTTCTTGTTGCTATATGTAAATTGGGTTCCCTAGTGGTCCAGTGGTTAGGATTCTGTGTTTTCCCTTCTGTGACCTGGGTTCGATTCCAGTCAGGGAACCAAGAGGTCATAACACCCTGAAGCTGAGCAGGGTTGGGCCTGGTCAGTACTTGAATGGGAGACCACCTAGGAGTACCAGGAGCTGTATGCTGTGGCCCACCGGAGAAGGAACTGGCAACCCACACAGTATCTCTGCCATGATTACCAAGTGGATCAGCATGGTGTGTTGCAATTCATGAGGCGACGGAGAGTGTGACACAACTGAGCGACGCAAACACACACAAGTGGTTCATGCATATTAATAAGCCGTTTTGATGTGCTAATTAGGATTAAAGTCTGCTTGTCACTCTCTGTAGAGGCCAGAATAAAGACCTGCAATTCTATCTGGTAGTTAGACCCCTCTCCCACCCATATCAAGCTGCACATTAGCATACTGAGCCACACATTAGCATACAGGAGCAGCAAAATCAATTTTAAATATTTCAGAAATGATTTACTGTACACGACTGCAGTACTGTCAGATTTATGAATATTGTTTGCTACAATACAGTGTTTTCTTACAAATGCAAAAAAAAGAGCACACTTTAATTCAGCATGGGTAGATAGAGCTCCATTAGGCGTAACGTTCCGCTGTTTCCAGATATTGGATCAGCTCCAAGTTCAATCAAGTAGGGAGCTATTATTAGAAGTGTCTGCTAAGAGATACATAATCTCAATTTCCGACTATTCAAAATTCTTGTGGTGGAACCAAATGTGTAATTCAGGAAGCAACATACACACAACATGCCTGGATATTTACTGTAGGATAATGACATGCATTTCCACGATTTCATCAGGACAAAATCCCTACTCACTGTATTTATCTGGTTACAGCTTGTTTTCCTGTTTTCTTCTTCCCATATCTTGATTGATCACATAATTAAAGAGATATTGATCTCACAGAATTAAAAAAACATGTTTTAAGCACATGTGCATGAACAATGATTAGTCTGGAGTATAAAAAAAAGATGAAGCATACATCTGAACAAATAGGCCATCTAGACAGCACGTTCTATCTACCTAAAAAAAGGTTTCCATTGTAAATACTTTGAATGCATTTATGTGTAAATTAGGAAAGCTATTCTACCTACTCCTCTTTCAGTCATTCAGTCGCATCCGACTTTCCGTGACCTTATGGACAGTAGCAGGCCAGGCACATCTTGTGTCTGGTTGTGCTAATCCATAAGATGTTCTTGGCAAAGATGGAGTGGGTTGCCAGTTCCTTCTCCAGATTTGTCTGATCTCTCTGCTATGACCTGCCCATCTTGGGTGATCCTACATGGTTATGACATACCAAGGAGTAAATGTAAATATTGTGCCAAGGATGGAGCAAGAGATGTTTTTGCGCACAATGTGATAGTGGTTTAGTGTGATAATTATTTTTTCTGATAGCTACAAAATATCTGCCACTGGGTTAAGTGTCAGATAGCATTGGGATATCAGAAGAACTAATTAGCAAAAAAATGTTATTAAGCACATTGCATCACTAATCAGCATGGCATGCCACTAATTAGCATACAAAGCCTAAGAGGAATAGGAAACAATATACATATATGTTTGGAATATGTCTATTTGACCCAAGCCTATTTAATTTCGTAATCTCTCAAAATAATCCATTTCTCAAATAGTCCACATCATTTATTTTTACATATTCAGCTGCAGCTAACTTACGGATAACAGCCATAAACATCTGTCCTGCATGGTGCTGTACCCATCATGGATTTAGGATTTGTACAAATCAATAAAAAGAGGTGAGATATTTCAAGGTTTAGTGTATTTGGGAAATGCTAAATGGACCCATGACAGGCAGTGGTCTGTGAGGCAATGAGATTTCATTTAAAAAATGTCAGAAACTCATTTCAAGGTAACACAAGATTATGCACGTCCTGCTAATGACACTTGATTTGTATATGGTCTTATAAAGCTATATGTCAATGTCCATTTAAAGGAGCTCACTGTGGGCCCTATTCTATTGCCAATTCATACATTTATACACACTTAAAATCACTCTTAATATTGCTACATATTCAGCAAAAAATTGAATGCATATAAACAATAAAAAAAAAAACCTGAAGCCAAATTTATGAGTTCAAGGTATTTGCAAGTAGCTAATAGAATAAGGCTATGTGAAGTGTACTGCTACACAGAATTACTACTTCGGGGAACTAGAATATCACATAGTTCTCGGTTAATACTAGATGAGGAACATAAACACCAACCCATAATATGCATGATTTTTCCCATGTGCATTGCAATAATATGATTTTGAGACGTATGTAATGTTTTAATATATGAGAAATGTTACAGTTGCTTAATAGATTGCTTTTGTGTTGATAAAACCCAATGTTATATATTGATATGGTCTTGAATGCTTGTAGGTGAAACATAAAGATGTCAATTGGATCTACTTACTAATACCAGCAGCTTTAGTGTTGAACAAAAATTAATTTGGGGTTTAATTTTGCACTGGCTGGGTTTACCATCACAACCTTTGCACTTTATAAGATTACTAGACTAAAGTCTCTATGCACCTAAACTAAATATTCCTGTATAAAACACAAATGAATGAATCTACCAAAAATATTAAATATACATAAGTACCAAGTGCTAAAGAATTCTTTCAAGCATAATACATGCTAGCAATACATTTTCCTTAATTAAATAAAGATATTGGTCTGTCTATCTATATCTATCTATCTATCTATCTATCTATCTATCTATCTATCTATCTGCCTATCTATCTATCTATCTGCCTATCTATCTATCTGCCTATCTATCTATCTATCTATCTGCCTATCTATCTGCCTATCTATCTATCTATCTATCTGCCTATCTATCTACCTATCTATCTGCCTATCTATCTATCTGCCTACCTATCTATCTATCTATCGATCAATAGTTATATATACTTTTTGTTTGTACTAGACACACTTATATATATAGTTGCTTTTATATGTATTTGTAATTTGACTTGTAATTATTTACCCAAACCATAAAGCAATATGATTCTGTGAGCCTTATCAAGGATCATTTTTAATTAGTATCACAAATCTACGGGTACATTTCTCAAGGACCAATAAAGCTTTGAAACCTTTGAACAATATTAACGATCTACACTATCCACTACCTTTTACATGTTTAAAAATATATGTGTGTGTATATATATATATATATATATATATATATATATATATATATATATATAAATAAATGCACACACACACATATATATATATATATATATATATATATATATATATATATATATATATACAGTTTTATATTATACTATACAGTATATGAGCAATCTGAAGATAAGATATACATAAATTCCATTAGACAGGACAAACAGTATCACATATATTAATGTACAGTATGTATATCCATCTCTTAAATTTCATAAACCAAAATAAACTGATGATAGCACTTCAGGCTACAGGAACATCTCTTACATCTGACCTTTCTGAACCATCATGCTAGATATTGCTTTTCACCTGAAGGTTTCTCAGTATAAAATAGCCAAAGCCAATAAGACAGTGGGATCAAAGACTCTTAAAATGCATTAAAATGTATGCTCTTTATTAGTATCTGACCATGCAAATCCAGCACCAAGTAAAAGAACCAAGTAAAAAAAGGGAATTTAAAGTTCAGCAAATAAATAAATGCTCTGTATCTATCCATGGACTGAGAACATTGCATGTCTGATATAATTTACAGTGCTATGCCAGCATAAATCACTAAAGCACCCAAACAAGCATTGATGTCTGATACAAAAAGTAATTTAATAGTGAAGCTAATAATGAATGTTTTCAAATGGTTCTGCATAAACAAGTCAGTTACTCCAAACTACTAATACCAAGTCATTGGAACATCCAGGGCTTGCTCTCCATTGTAACAGATGTAAGTGAATTCCAAGGAAAGCACTGAGACACCTACATTCACTTGTACTTGTAAACAATATATATTCACCTTTTATTTGGTATAAGAAAACATAACTAAATTTGATAATACACTGTTAATTTATTTTTTCTCTATTAACAGTATTCTCAGATTATTTTCCAAATCCAGTAGAATAGCAATGTAGATCACCTAATAAATACATTGCTAAGAATTTTCCAAATCCAGTAGAAGTAATAGAAATGTAGACAACCTAATAAAGACATTGCCATGTAAAGGTTCAATACTCTACATAAAATGCACTCAAACCAATTATAATTATATCCATTACACAGTAAAAAATATATATATATACTATATCACTACTGGAATAATCCACAGCAAATATAGTTCAAGCCTCCTCTACTAGGTTAACCTTGTTTAGTATAGGAACCACAAACAAACTAAAATACACTTTCAGTGAATGAATACAGAGTAGCATGCAGCATACTATCAGATACACAGCATGTGGCTTTAATAACTGCTGCCAGATTCATGCTACATTATATCAAAATATACATTGAAAAGGCCCTGAGACACAAGCATCTGTCCCAATAAGACTAATGCAAAGTGAGATGCACACATGGTATATCCATCCTTGGAGTTGGTTGGGTTTATAAGCAAATAAGCAGCTACCATTTTCTGTTAAATGTCCTTAATATAGACAATGTAATGGTAGCACAGAGCATGTGGCTGAATTAGTGAAAAACATTAAAGACATTAGGCTGGGAATAGCAAGCAGTGCAAGTGATGGATGCAGAGAGGACCAGGATCCAGGATGTTTTCCTACCACATGCTATAAATATGCTTTGTTTAAATGGCAGCAGCAGCAGCCAGTACATACCATGAGTGGAGCAGGGTCTGTATCCTGAGCAATCACTGCAGAGGTCGCACATAAGAAGCAGAGTGTTATCCACAGGCAAGTGATGCTGCCTGCAGCTGCTGCAAGAGGCAGCTAGAAGCAATGAAAGGGGCCTCCCAGGCAGCAGCTGCCTTCAATGCAGACAAGCCCAGCCTCCCAGAGCCAGACTGGAGCACTGGAAGACAAGCCTGGCAAGCTGATGTCAGCAAGCCACGCCCATTTCCATAGCTGCCTCTGCTGCAATTGTAGCATAGGGAGAGGTCTGGATGAGGTGATGGCAAGGTGAGTGTTGGGAATCATTATACTAATGCAAACACTGACTCAGTCCCCAAGACACCCTAATACAGGAATGTTTTATTCATTGACATTCCTTTCTTTATTATAGTTTTCCCTGCAGTGTGGAATATAGATGAAACAGACATATTTTAGTTTCATGGATTATGAATGCTTCTGAGGAGAATCAGTAGTGTATGAGAAAAAAATTTGCCTGAAAAAATATAAAAATAAACATTATTAAACTTACTCTAAAGTTTGCTAAATCTCTTGAGTTTACAAGCAGTTGATTTTGAAGGTTAACAACCCTGCAAATCCCTGCTAAAATTAGCAATTTATAATTTGTTTTGTGAAATCAGTTTGTGCAGCAAAGCATCATGGGATGCGTAGTCTTGTTTTTCCCCTGCACATGAAAGCAAGGAGCAGCTGAGACATTGCTCTGTAGAGTTTTGCATTGTGCTGATGTTGGCTTGAAGGTTAATATAGGGTTAAAAATATGCCCAAATGCAGTGTTTCTATTGGTAAGTGTCTACAATGCCTTGCAAAAGTATTCATCCCCTTTGACTTTTTTCCTATTTTGTTACATTACAGCCTAAGTTCAATGTTTTGTTAATCTGAATTTTATGTGATGGATCAGAACACAATAGTCTAAGGGACTTATTCAATTGCGATTCGGCCAATTGAATAGGGCTCTATATAAGCACATAGCATATTGTTTTTACAGAAGTTTTTAGTTAGTAAACTTCTATCCAAAAGCAAGGTCTTGACTAACTAAAAACTTATTTAAAAAATATATGTTTTGTGCTTATATAGAGCCCTATTCAATTGGCCAATTCGCAATTGAATAAGACCCTAAGTTGGTAAAGTGAAATGAAAAAAATATATACATAAATTTATTTTTTAGAAAGAGAAAACAGCAAATTGGCATGTGCGTATGTATTCACCCACTTTGTTATGAAACCCATAAAAAGCTCTGGTGCAACCAATTACCTTTAGAAGTCACATAATTAGTTAAATGATGTCCACCTGTGTGCAATATAAGTGTCACATGATCTGTCATTACATATACACACCTTTTTTGAAAGGCCCCAGAGGCTACAACACCTAAGCAAGAGGCAACACTAACCAAACACTGCCATGAAGACCAAGGAACTCTCCAAACAATTAAGGGACAATGTTGTTGCGAAGCACAAGTCAGGGTTAGGTTATAAAAAAATATCCAAATATTTGATGATCCCCAGGAGCACCATCAAATCTATCATAACCAAATGGAAAGAACATGGCACAACAGCAAACCTGCCAATAGAGACGGCTGCCCACCAAAACCCATGGACCTGGCAAGGAGGGCATTAATCAGAGAGGTAGCACAGAGACCTAAGGTAACCCTGGAGGAGCTGCAGAGATCCACAGCAGAGACTGGAGTATCTGTACATAGGATGACAATAAGCCGTCTGCTCCATAGAGTTGGGATTTATGGCAGAGTGGTGAGAAGAAAGCCATTACTTTCAGCAAAAAACAAAATGGTACATTTTGAGATTGCGAAAAGGCATGTGGGAGACTCCCAAAATGTATGGAGGAAGGTGCCCTGGTATGATGAGACTAAAATTGAACTTTTCGGCCATCAAAGAAAATGCTATGTCTGGCGCAAACCCAACACATCACATCACCCAAAGAACACATGGTGGTGGCAGCATCATGCTGTGGGGACGTTTTTTAGCAGCCGGGACTGGGAAACTGGTCAGAGTGGAGGGAAAGATGGATATTCTTGAACAAAACCTGTACCACTATGTGCGTAATTTGAGGCTAGGATGGAGGTTCACCTTCCAGCAGGACAATGACCCCAAACACACCGCTAAAGCAACACATGAGTGTTTTAAGGGGAAACATGTAAATGTGTTGGAATGGCCTAGTCAAAGCCCAGACCTCAATCCAATAGAAGATCTGTGGTCAGACCTAAAGATTGCTGATCACAAGCGCAAACCATCCGACTTGAAGGAGCTGGAGCAGTTTTGCATGGAGGAATGGGCAAAAATTCCAGTGGTATAATGTGGCAAGCTCATAGAGACTTATCCAAAGCGACTTGGAGCTGTGATTGCCGCAAAAGGTGGCTCTACAAAGTATTGACTTTAGGGGGGTGAATAGTTATGCACATTGACTTTTTATTGTCCTATTTGTTGTTTGCTTCACAATAATAAAAAAAACATCTTGTTGTTGGCATGTTCTGTAAATTAAATTATGCAAATTCTAAAACAATCTATGTTAATTCCAGGTTGTAAGGCAACAAAACACGAAAAATGCCAAGGGGGTGACTACTTTTGCAAGGCACTGTATGTAAGTAGTTCTGGGGGTGTGGAAAACAATTTTTTTTAAATAAAATAAATTTGTATTTGTACATAATGAATCAATGTAATGTGCATTTCTGATATAAGTAGCATGTGTTAGATTAGAAAAAAGTAAAAACAGGATAACTTAGATATGCTTTTATTATTGTATTTATTGGGCACATCTTTAACCCTTTCACAGGGAAAGAGTTAAAGTTTTCATTTTCTCACAACATGAATAATTCCCACATTATTGCCAAAATTCATCCTACTACTTCAACATATCATGGAGGTCGGAGGAAAATCTGATGAAAATAGTGTAGATAACAAAAAAAAAATGAAGAAAAAAAGAAAATATTAGAAGAAAAATGTTTTATTATGCTTTATGTTAGTTAATCTTTATTTGGAAATGTATAAAGCAAAGAATAACAATTTTCATAATGTATAACTTTATATACTAACATCTCTATGACAGTTCCTATACATGTAACATCAAATATTACAAATGTATGTTTTTGCAAATACTTTCTTCTAATTTAAAATGGATTAACAAAATGAAAATGACCACTGGGATCCATTCAAATATAATGCTATCTCTTTATACTGATATCTACTTCAAGTTTCTACAAGTTTCAAATGCTTTTTGCAAGAAATAATATAGAACACAACCATATTCCCGCGTGTCTATGTGTGTGTATCTGTGTTTGTGTGTATCTATGTCTGTGTGCGTCTGTGTGTGGACTAAGTGGTCATGCTGTGTGTTTGTGTTTTGCCTGTCTGTGTGTGTGTGATTATGATGTGTCTGGCTGACTGCAGAAACATAGTACACACAAATAAATATAAATTACAATCATTCTTATCTGTTATATTGTAAGGACGCGCCGGCAGCGGGTGAGACACATCCTGACTACTTATATCAGCAATAGTGATCAGTTTTATCATTAAAGGACAGCTGCAGTTCAAGAAAATATGTGCAAGTCATGGACATGTGTTTGTTACGTCACTTCATAAGAGCTGAATCATGAGGGTGTGTTTTTGGGCTATCATTGGAAGGAGAGTTGATGAAGGAGGGATCAGAAAGCATTCCTTAATTGGAGAATATTTACATTTTCACCACACCCCTATCCCCTCACTGGCCCAGAAACTAACTTCTTACTTCAGGAAATACATCCACTTCTCTCTAGAAATGTAATCACTCCTCTCACACACACAACTTCCACATATATATCATTGATTTCCTAGGTCCCAGCAGAGGCACCAACATTTATTTTTTCTAATTACAGCTGTGTGACCTTTTTCCTGATCACGTATGCTCTTAGTTAGACCCACCTTTTTCAAACAATTTCAGGATACAGGTGTAACATGTGCCCGCGGGCCTTCCGATAAAAAAGTATAAATAATAAGGCCCACCATCAAATGCATTTAATAAACAATTAATAGCTTGGCGTATGTATGAGTTGTTGTGTTGTTAAAATGGCTGTTATGAGGAAATGTCTGTGATTTGTTCACACAGCAAGAAAGCGATATACACGCACAGCAAACAAAACGAAAAACAAGGCTAAAGGACCCTAAACACGCAAAACAGCACCAAACACATACAGATTTTCCGAAAAAGTCGGACAACATCCGAAAACAAGGGCACAAAATCAGCCACAGCCGCATCCACACATTAGGCGCCATTTTACAACACTAACTTACTCAATCCGGAAGTACCCAGCTACCCTAACGGATTTTCCTTGCGCGCGAGCACACTATTTACACTACACACTGCACACATTGCTGTCTCTTACACATCAGCTTCACAGCACTGAAAACACACATTGTATGCTTCAGCAACATGAAAACAGATTGTCAGCTCTTCAACACAATGCTTCCTGCATATAATACTTCACAATAGGTAAAGTATATTCATTTCTTATTTTATTAATTATTCATTGGCATACAAAAAAAAACACAACGCTGCTCATAGCACACAAACAACCAAGAGCCTCTCAATCGGCGCTCAGCGTGATGCTCGCAATGAGTGCCGAAAGATCTTGGAACACCAACAAAATTAATTTCCCAAAGAAACAACATTACCTGCCTTACAATCTTATTGCCGTCATTTTTTGACGGGCAAGTCGCTAGTATCATATAGTCATGAGCACTCAGGTTCATTGTACTAGGGATATAACAAGATCCAGTTTGCAATGGAAGATGAATTTGCTTATTATAGTGGCATATTGGATTCACAGTAATATATTTTGGCAATTCATGTTACAACATGCTTGTTGTATATATATTTATATATGTGGATTGTGTAACAAAAGGGCTGTGTTTGTATATTTGCACAAGAGGTTCGTTGAGAAAATAAAACAATCCATAATTTTTACCTTAAACAATGTGATGAATAAGGTTTGGCTTCAAAGGTACAACCACAAGTTAATTTTAACTAAGTGCATTTTGTGCAAAGTTTGATTCCAGTTGACTACTTTTTTTAAATTTCTAAACAGTTTATCCTACTGATTTGAAGAAGTCTGTAAAGAAAGATATTGCCTTTTTGTTGTTGTTTAATTGTTCAGTAATGTCCAACTCTCCATAAACCTATGGACCACAGTGCACCTGACATATGTCTCCGATGGTGCTTATCCATAAGGTTTCCTTGGCAAAGATACTGGAGTTGATTGCCAGTTCCTTCTCCAGTGGACAGCGATTTGTCTGATCACTTTGCTATGACCTGCCCATCTTGGGTGACCCTACATGGCTCACAGCTTCATTTAAGTACACAAGCCCCTTCACCATGTCAAGGAAGTGATGCAGAAGAGGTTACTGGGGATTTCACAATGTTACTGTATTCTATTGAGACAACATACATTGTTATATCTAATAACTGACTGAGCATTTACACTACAAACTTTCCAAGATCATAGTCCCATCCACTAGTCATATTTTTAACAATTACTTTTTTTGAAGATCTGCACTTGAAAATAGGCAATATGTTTTAGAATGTCAGCAGTTAAAACAATTACCTAGAAAACTTGCAAAATGTAAAGGTTGTGTTTACTTGTTGCTCATTATTATGTTTAGTAAATCAAAAGACCAAATAGAGAAAAAGTGAGCACAATGGTTCTTTAAATGATCACAACGTGTGAATCCTGTGACATGAGATTGCACAGGGAGCCTTATCTGCTTTGTAATCTCTGTCTCTCCCTCTTATATCATCTCTCAATATCTTTAACCAGTTTCTCATTTTCTCGTTTTCCTCACTCTCATCCATCCAGTTATTTATTGTTATTTTAATTTTTTGTGAATTTGATCTCTACAACTTAGAGCTTTTTTTAACTTAAGATATTCCTCTTTTTCAACTACTGGAGCTTTTTTTTAGTAATCTTATATACACATTCAATGCAGTTGTAATACGTATCTCACCTGACATCAGTAACATACTAGGGGTAGTAGTACCTATAATATTACACCAAGCCCTGCATTTAAATTAACGATGGGACACAGCACAAGGAGCCAATAGAAAATGAGAATGTCATGATGTCCTGTATATAAGTCCAATGAATACAAATAAGCACCTATAAATGCGTGTAAGCATTTTGCGAGTAGATAAGTAAATTTGTCTATTGTGCTACCCCTTCAATAGACAATGAATAAGAGCATCTGCTTCTAGTGCATGCATTTTTCCTGATATGTATTAACCTCTTGAATACTGGGTTGTGTGTTACCCTAGATGTTGTATAATGACACAAGCATAATAATAAAAAGATCATATTTTTAGATTCCACAAATGTGCCTATGGGAATGTTAAGCTTCAAATTCTGAGGAACGTCCATGCTTTTTTAGCAGTTTACCGTCTCTTTAACTGCTGCTCCAGCTCTCAGAATTGGTTTCAAAACCATTTGTGGGTGTTGTTTAGTAAAGTTACCTTAACATTTTTCAATTGAATACTGATTTAGTGTAAAACTAAGTCACTCTTATTATTACGGATGTCAAAAAATCAATGGGAAAGGTTGCCGAAAATTTGTGTTATACAGCCACATTAAATTCAAAGGGCCTCATTCTATTAGCGGCCGCAGCCGTTGCGGGGCCGCAAGGACCGGCCGCAAGCTATTCAGCTATTCTATTCCCCTCCGGCCGGGGGTTCCAGCAGGCTTGCGGCCGGAGCCTTGTTATCTCTTGCGGCCGCTCGCGCCGGAGGAAATCCTTTGATCTTAAACGGCCGCAAGGAAATCGGCCGTAAGAAATTCCTATTTGCAATTCAATTGCTCCGGGAACCCTCTCTGCAAGGCTAAAAGCGAGCCACAGCTTACTTGCAGGAAAGAGGTCCCGCTAGCACCAATTAAGCACATAAAATAGCCCAAATAAAGCCATCCTGCACTTTGCAGAGTCTATAAAGTGATATTCGGTGTTAGCAAAAATAGCACATAATTACCCTATATTAAAATCCGTAAAATATATATTTTTTAATATCTGTAAAATATCCATGTAAAAAGTCCAGAAGGCATGGAGCACCTCAGACCCGCCCACGCCGCAGCCGGAAAATAAACAGTTAATTTGAACTCGGGTTTGGGCTGATGTGCAAGCTTGAGAGTGGGTTTCTTTTAATCCTCATGTCCCCCAATATGATCCCTAGCATTTACAGAGCTGTACAGTGCAGGCTTGAATTTATTTTTGCGTTTTTAGATTTCACAGCTTACGGCCGGTTTCAAGATATGCGGCCGGCCGTAAGAGGAGATCCTTGCAGGGCCGTATAATAGAATCGCGAGTTAACAGAACCCCCGCAAGGAATCGCAGCCTTACGGCCGATTTACGGCCGGTAATAGAATGAGGCCCATAGCCTGTAGTGGCATCGGCACACCTGAAAAGCCTGCTTGCTTGGAATTCGGCTCCGTTACAGAGCTATTACATTCCACCATGCCGCAAGTTACGGGCCGAAGACACAAGCCCGTAAACCATTATTGCGTCGGTTGGACATGATCAATTAGTCAAACCTGTAGTTACGGGTTACACGGAGCCGATGGCAAATGAGATCGTCATCATTACGTCACTGAAACATGGAGGTTAGATTTCAAGGCCTTACGGGTTTCAATTACGAGTTTCTATCAGACCCACATTCCAGAAATAATGCAATATTAATAAATCACTAAATATGATATTCAAGTCCATGCGAGTTCCATTATATGTATTAACACATTGATTGCCAGGATCGATATAACACGGAGAATAAACAGAAATAAAAGTATTTTATATTACAGATTTGCCAGCTTGAGAATCTTGTGCTATTAATTTTAATACCTAACATCACTTTTGCTTTAGTTATAGATACAGTAGTGTGTTTATATTTGCATTTACAGTGCTACAGATAGGACTATAACCCCCTTGTGGGTCCTCTAGTACCCATTGGCTTTTTGGCTCCATTTGCGGGTTATGGGGTTGAACACCAGTGGATTTGTTGCAATTTAATAGCGAAATTGAATTGTAGCAGTCACGGGCTTGAGAGAACAAGGATTTCCATGCCCCATAGCCTTTTTTCGCCCTTAACCCGCAAGTCTTCGGTGGGTTGCTTTACAGGGCCAATTTAATAGCTTCAAGTCTTACGGGCTACTATTTTACACGTTGACGGAATTTAATGTGGCTGTAAGGCTTGTTCTAGACCAGTGGTGGCAAACCTATGGCACGCGTGCCACAGGTGGCACGCCGTGCCCCTTCTGTGGGCACGTGGCCATAGGTCGCCGGCAGCATGCTGGGTCTCCTCATCGTGCGCGAGCACGGCGCCTGGGAGCTCTCCCGTCACTTAAAAAAGGAAGGGCTGTGCTAGCGTGCGCGCGCGCAGCGCAGGCGAACAGACTCTCCTCTAGATCCGCAGGGGGAGAGGCAAGGGGAAGGTAAGAGTTATGGGGCAGGGGAGAGACAAGGGAGAGGGGGAGAGAGAAGAGGGTTGAGACAAGGGGGAGGGAGAAGGGGAGAGACAAGAGTGGAGGGAGAGACAATGGTGTAGGGCAGTGGTGGCGAACCTATGGCACACGTGCCACAGGTGGCACGCCGTGCCCCTTCTGTGGGCACGCGGCCATAGGTCGCCAGCAGCATGCTGGGTCTCCTCATCGTGCGCGAGCACGGCGCCTGGGAGCTCTCCCGTCACTTAAAAAAGGAAGGGCTGTGCTAGCGTGCGCGCGCGCAGCGCAGGCGAACAGACTCTCCTCTAGATCCGCAGGGGGAGAGGCAAGGGGAAGGTAAGAGTTATGGGGCAGGGGAGAGACAAGGGAGAGGGGGAGAGAGAAGAGGGTTGAGACAAGGGGGAGGGAGAAGGGGAGAGACAAGAGTGGAGGGAGAGACAATGGTGTAGGGAGCCAATGGGGAGTTGGACAGATAAGGGAGAAGTGGAGAGACAATGGAGAAGGGGGAGACAAGGGGAAGTGGAGAGACAAGAGGGGAAAGAGAAGGGTGGGGGATACAAGTTAGAAGGGGAGAGAGAAGGGGGAAGACAGTGGAGAATGGGAAAGAGAAGTGTGGGAGAGAGATAGAAGGGTGTGGGAGACAAGGGAGAATGGGAGAGACAAGGTTGGGTGAAACAAGGGGGTAGAGAGAGCAGGGTGGGAGAGACCAGGGGGAGAGACAAGGGTAATGGGAGACACAAGGGGAAGGGGAGAGACAAGGGGGGAGACAATGGGGAGGGGAGAGACAAGGGGGAGAGAGAGTGAATGGTGGGAGAGACAATAGTGAAGTACAAGGAGATACAAGGGTGGGGGAGAGATAAGCAGAGAAAGAGGGAGGGAGGGAGGGAGGGAGGAAGAAAGGAGAGCAGAGAGAAGGGAGGATGGAGAGAAAGAAAATAGGGAGAGGCAGAAGGCAAAGGAAGAAGTAAGAGAGTGAGATGGGAGAGAAGGTAGAGGCACATGAGAGGAAGGGAGAGGAGAGAGAAAGGAAGAGGGAGATGCAAAAGGGAGAGGTAGAGAAGGGAGAGTGATAGAAGGGAGGAGTGAGAGAGAGGGGAGAGGCAAAAGGGAGAGGTAGAGAATGGAAAGAAAGGAGGAGGGAGAGACACAGGGAAGGAAAGAGACAAGGGGGGGTAGAGGCAAGGGAGAAAACAGAGACAATTGTGAGCGGTACAAGAGAGGAGAAATAAGGGTGGGAGAGAGAGAAGGATGGAGGGAAGAGACAAGGGAGAAGGGGAGATACAGGGGTGGTGGGAGACAAGGAGGAAGGGGTGAGAGAAGGGTGTATGATCCAAGGGGGGGGAGACAAGGGAGAAAGGAAGAGACAAGGCTGGAGGGAGAGACAAGGGGGAGGGGAGAGACAAGAGGCGAGAGAGGAGGGTGGGGGGAGATGGAAAAATGGGGGAAGAGACAAGGGGGAAGGGGAGATACAAGGGGGAAGGGGAGACATAAGGGGCAGGGGAGAGACAAGGGAGAAGTGGAGAGAGAGAAGGGTGTAAGAGACAAGGGGGAGTGAGAAAGTGAGAGACAAGAGTGGAGGGAGAGACAAGAGGGAGTGGTAGTCAAGAGAGAAGGGGAGAGACAAGGGAGAAGGGGGCGACAAGGGGAAGCGGGCATATGCATTAAGGGAGCAATGTATAAAATTGCTATTTTTGGATTAAAAGAGTGAGGTGCATTGTATTCTCATTTGCATGTCCCCGCCTTTTAGACATGTGAATGGGCTTATTAATGTAATATTAATTTCCTCTCTCTAAAAATGTATATATATATATATATATATATATATATATACATACATACAGTGGGGGGGGGGGGAAGTATTTGATCCCCTTCGGATTTTTTTTGTCCATGACAAAGAAATGATCAGTCTATAATTTTATCAAAAATGACGGGAATACAATTGTAAGGCTGGCAATGCTGTTTGCCACATAATGAATGTGAGGCTTTTGCTCCTCTGAGCACCATTTGCGTGGCGCGCACTAACTGCCATTTGTTTTATTTTCAACGTTCTGCGTTCCTGTCGTTGTTCGTCTAAGACTCAGTATTCAGGTTTAATTGCTGTGTTGGCACTTAGAGGAAAAAAAAGTTGGCATGTATTGCGGTTTGGGCACTCGGGCTCAAAAAGGTTCGCCATCACTGTTCTAGACCATTATGTGCTCACTCACAGTGGTGAAAAAAAGGGTCAATTGAATGTATAGTGGTGTAACTTTACCACATAGGGAATTGAATGTGGTTCTTTTATTTCAAACACTATAAAGAAGACAAATTGATAAAAGTGGACAAAAGACAGATGGTGAGGGAGGTGTGGCTAGCAGCAAACAGAGAGGAAGCACAATTACAGAGCTCCCTGCAAAAAGGCTTTAATACAACATGAAATTACCAAGCAATTTGGATTATTTTTGATCTACAAGACCAGATGCAGTGACTGAACAGTCTGGATTGCTCTGACACTGTGCAGCAACTTTTGGACTTCACTTTAGCACAGATCTACTGGACTGAAAGATACTGGATGGGGCACAATCAACAACTATTGGAAAGGTGTCTGGTGAGTCTAAACCCCAAAGGGGACCCTTTTATGTCATCCTACCCCAGCTAGACCCCAGCTCACCTACCCAGGGAAGGGCCTCTTGATGGGAGATATAAAGTGGAGCACTACATATAATTTTTCACTTCATAAAAATTAACAAGCACTCTATATGGATTACTACTGAAAGCTAACACAGGGTAAAGCTAGCAATAGCCCTGCAACTACACACAGACACTGGTGGACATAGAAAAAAAGGGATTAAAGTGCATTCAATGAACTTCTACACCAATCTGGGATCATAAGGAGCAAGTGGAGTTGTACCCCCACACCCCAGGGACTGTACCTTTACAGCATCTCATTGCTGGGACACATATGTTTGCAACCATCATTAAAAGCTCTGTTTATTAAATCCTAATTGGTGCTGGACTCTAATCAGCAAAGCAATTGAAGCAAAACTGCCACAGCCAAATGTAATGAACTGTTTAAGACAAGGAATTTACTTTTTTTTTTTCCTCAATCCCTTATCATCTTAACTTGTTTATGTTATATGAGATAAAGGGATCGGCTACACTGGTTGTATAAGCTTGCTGATGACTACTCCCTGTATAAAAGACAGCTCAACACTACCACCAAGTGGCAGCTTATGAAAATTACATGCTCAGGCTCAAAAATGCAAATCAGGAATGCAATATATATATCTGTGCTTCTGAAAATCCACTACAACTGACATGCCTATCAGTGCCTCTGAAATCCACTACAACTGACAAGCCTACTTAGGCCTTTACAACCCAGTGTACTTTGATTTTGTTGCTATTGTCTACTGAAGTTTGTTAAGTGTGTGACTAGAGCCTGATTTGCATTCTTATGTTCTAGTCCTATTTCAAACGACAGCCAAGCCCTGATTTTTTGTTGTCAATATTTACAGCTGTGGCAAAGAATCCAACTATCATTGCCTTGGAACTGTGACACACAACTCTGCAAGTTCTTATGCCTCACTCCCCTGTGATAGGGGGCATTTTGTGACTTGTGGTCTCTATGCTCTAACTAGGGCAGGGCTAGGCCCAGTGACTGACTGCCATTCTGATTTCACTAAGTGCATGCAGCTGCCTGACACCAAAGGCAGGTGGATACAATTGTTATCTGTCAAAGTAGAAAAGGGGCACCATCTACCCTACATTGGAAGTTCACAGATTCTCATGTGCACAATAAAAGTATTTTATTCCTTCTTTGGCGGATCAAGCTACAATGTGGCTGGTGCTGAGCAGAGCACACTACAATTCAGCCGACCGATGGTCAAAGTGACAATTCCTGAAGCACTCTGGTAACTTACTATATCTTGGGGTCTAATGGGGTGCACATATATTCAGTGTACTGCAATAAAGATATACAGCACTACTACCCAGAGAAATTTCAGGAATATAACATCAGTGATCTTTAAACTACATTAACTTACTACTACAAGAAATTAAGACTATCAATTACATCTGATACTTCCCTGGTCTGCCACTGCCATCTAGTGGAGGAAAGTGGTAAACCACAAAGGGACTTCCTGATAGCACAAAGCTTATGGGGCATATGTTTCACATGAGAGACTTGATATTCTCCAGGATGTAACTTCCTATTCCCATATGCCCGTTACATGGGGACACTTACAAATGCAAAAGTGACAAAATACCTTTTCTTATGTCATGGCTGGAGTAGCTACGAGAAAAAGTAGCAAGAATATACAATCTTATTACTTGCCTAGAGCGTCACCCCCTGCATCTCAAAAACAACAGCCTAACTCAAAAACCACGGCAGCAACAACGATGGAGCATACAGCGCCAAGCACTAAGGGTGATATCCAAGACCTCAAAGACCTGATCCTCACATTCAGGGAGGACATCAGAGCGGACATCCAAAAAGTCTCAGCAGACTTGACGTCCGAGATAAAAAGAGTGGACGCTAAAACTGACTCGCTTGAAGAGAAATATAACAAACTAAAACAATCTCATGTCAAGATTGAGGAAGAAATCTCCATGCTAAAGGAGGAGCAAGCCCGCCACTTAACATTTCAGGAAGACCTAGAAAATAGATCTCGGAGACAGAATATCAGACTGAGAAACGTACCTGAATCAGTAACTGACCTCCATCTATACATGTCAGAGCTCTGTGAGTTTCTGCTACCAAATCTGGACTCTGAGCAATACAGACTGGACCGGATCCATAGAGCTCTGGGAGGTCGTTCCACCATGTCTGAACGCCCCAGAGATATCATCGCCCGCTTCCATTACTATACAACTAAGGAAATGTTCATGAGAGCATCCAGGGGGGGTATCCCTGACATCGAAGGGCACAGACCAAGTGTCTTTGCGGACCTCGCTCAACAAACGTTATTCAAGAGGAAAATGATGAAACCACTCCTGGACAACATCCTGGCCCATGGCTGGAAATACTCTTGGGGCTTTCCATTTCGCCTACTGATTGCCAGGGACGGCAAGTTCTTTACCATCAGAACCCTAGAGGAGGGGATGGCCCTTCTAGCTACCTGGGGCATTACTTTAACAGATGCTCCTGGAGTTTCTGGCGACAGCCAACACGTCAGGGAGTTGACAGAGGGTCCCCGAGGAAGAACAGTTGGTCTTAATTCTCGTGGTAGAGGTTCCAACCTCCCCTCCAGAAGACATCAAAACAGGGCCCCTGACCAGCCAGATGTGCCATAGATCCAATAACACTGTGATGTATTGTTATATGATATGTTATAGTTAGGTTCTACCTCTTATTTTGATCTTCTAAAACTTGCGACCAAAAATATGAACAGACATGACTAGTTAAACTCTTGCATAACTATCTGTCACTTTAGAAGAATATTTCTTCTTTTTTTTTTATATAGATATTGATAGTGTCCCTTAAGGGCTTCACCATATACACACCCCCCGGCGAATCCAGTCAGTATTGGAGTCTAATACTACTGGACTCACCAATTTAATTAAAAGGACAGCGCTCGCTCTCCTTGAAGTAGTGTTATACTACGTTCCTAGTTTTGTTATATTCTATTAGTATAATTTTATTTTTAGAATTAAAAAAAAAAGAAGTTTTTTTTTTTTTGATAAATTTGTATCAACAAATTTGACGCCGGATTACTTGACAAGCAGTTTCAACCACTGTATATCGTTGTGTTCTCCTCATCCGTTCTACCCTAACTTTTTACTTTACGTTTACATCAATTTGCACAGTGAAGTGACGCAGGTGGTTTCTGGACGGAGTCCCAGCGGGAGGCTCATCAGACTAGATACTCGAAGGCGGCTATAACCCTTAGTGCTCTACTAAGCTTGGCCTTGAGCCCCAGACAAACGGTGAGTCATGAATATTAATATCATTTCACATAATGCTCAGGGCCTGAATGAACCGATTAAGAGAGGGGTTGCCATAAAAGAGTATCAGATACTAGGGGGAGATGTAATATTTGTGCAAGAAACACATTTTAAGAAACTAGCGGTCCCCAAATACTGGGGGAAAGCATATAAACAAACTTTCCACTCCACCGCAACAGAAAAGAAAAGAGGGGTGACTCTCCTTATTCATAATAGGCTTACATTTCGCCACACCCGCACTCAGACAGACCCAGAGGGTAGATATGTGGCAGTACATGGCACCATTCATGACCAGAAAATTACCTTCCTTAACATATATGCGCCAAACACTGATCAGAAGCAATTCTTCACTAAGATTTCAGATCTGATTATGGGCTGGGAGCACTCCCTCCTGATCATAGGGGGGACATGAACACAGTCCTAGATCCATCTACAGACAAATCAACTGCTACCACTAAACTCACACCTCCCACGGCTACCCGAGCTCTTAAACATATTCTCAGATCTAATTGCCTGATAGACAGTTGGAGGATAATGAACCCCACTGATCGAGAGTATACTTTTTACTCCCCCAGACATCTGTCACACTCCAGAATTGATTACCTGTTCATTCAACAACACCTATCACTAAACTTAGAAGCAGCTTCCATTCGACCCATTTCGTGGTCAGATCATGACCTGGTTCTGATCTCCCTGTCTGGACTTCTACCAGCGGGACGGTCCCCCTCGTGGGCACTAAATCCCTGTCTATTAAACGATCTAGTCCTAAGGGAAAAAATCAGCAGTGCAATTGTGGAATACTTCGGGATCAATAGTGGGGGTGAGGTAGACGGGGGAGGAGTGTGGGCAGCCCATAAGGCAGTGATTAGAGGAGTTTGTATTCAGCTAGGAGCAGCAGCGAAAAAAGCAGATAGAGTGCAAATTAGGGACCTCAATAGCAAGATCACAGAGTTACAATCACTATTTGCCAGGAATCATGATCCTAAGATCTACAATGAAATTCTGAAATACAAACACACCTTAAACACAGTGCTCAGGAAGAAGGTGGTCTCCATGCTACAACGTACGCAGGCCAGCTTCTTTATGAGCACCAATAAACCTGACAGTATGTTGGCCAGAAAGCTTAAAGCACAGAGGGCGGACTCATTCATCCCAAAGATATTTACTAAAGGGAAAGGCCCGGTCTCTAAACCAGACCAGATTGCTGATGTCTTTCGACAATTTTATACAGAACTGTATTCCGCCCCCTCTCACTCAGGATCCTACTCTCACAAATCACAAATTGATGAATTTCTTTCTGGGATTCAGCTGCCACAAATTGAGGAATCACAGGCAGAGACCCTAGCAGACCCCATAACTGCTGAGGAAATTAAACAGGCTATTAAGGCCACGAGATCACATGCAGCACCTGGTCCGGATGGATTCACAAATTTTTATTATAAACAATACATCGATCTCTTGCTACCGCACCTCCAAGAATTATTTAACAGTTTCCTTTCTGGTTCTTCATTCAGACCAGAATTTCTAGAGGCTAAAATTATCGTAATACCCAAAGAGGGGAAAGACCCAGCACAGTGCGGTAGTTATAGACCGATCTCATTGATCAACACGGACCTCAAACTATATTCCAAAATAATGGCAAACAGATTGGCCCCATTGTTGCCGGACGTGATCCATCCGGACCAGGTAGGCTTCATCTCAGGTAGAGAAGCACCCGACAACACCAGGAGAATCTTTAACCTGATACACTTGGCTACCAGAGAGGATATCCCGCTAATGCTCCTATCTTTAGACGCCGAAAAGGCATTTGATAGGATAGACTGGACTTTTATGTGGAAAACATTAGCGAAGTTTGGTCTGGGGGACGGCTTTTTGAAGGGCATTATGCCTTTATACAGCGATCCCAGAGCATGTATTATATATCAGGGATTTGTGTCCAAACAATTTAATATTACTAGGGGAACTAGACAGGGCTGCCCACTCTCCCCCTTGCTCTTCGCCCTTAGTCTTGAACCATTGGCAGCGGCAGTTAGAAATTGTCCAAACATTAAAGGAGTGCAGATTGGCCCTAATGAGCATAAGCTCAACCTTTTTGCAGACGACATCATGCTGTCACTTACAGATCCAATACCAAGCCTGCCTAATTTATTCCAATTGCTCACAGACTTTGGCAGAGTGTCAGGGTTCAAAATCAACACTAACAAGAGCATAGCCCTCAACATTACACTACCCCAAACGGTGAAACAGAACTTAGAAAACAGCTTTCCCTTAAAATGGGCACCCAAACAGATAACTTATTTGGGTATTCATATTCCGCGGTCTATAGCGTTGGTATACGAGGCAAATTTTCCTCCTGTCTTTAACAGAATCAAGGCAGATATCTCCAAGTGGTCCTTCCTTAACATCTCATGGTTGGGCAGAATAAATTCCATCAAGATGAATGTGATTCCCAAATTATTATACCTATTTAGGACAATCCCAACCCCGATCAGGTTACCCGACCTTAGAGTGTTGCAAAAAACACTTTTTAAGTTCGCATGGAATAACAAGAAACCAAGAATTAATAGAACCACAATGTGTGCGCCTAAACAGAAAGGGGGGCTAGCCTTCCCTGATCTAATCAAGTATTATAAGGCCACTAGATTAGCTCAAACCACGACCTGGTTTAAAAAAGAGGCCATACCGGTGTGGGCAGACATAGAGAGGCAACTTCTAGAAGACAAGCATTGGGTACTATCGCAGGTTTTATGGCTTAGCTTAGGTCGGGACCTACGAACAGGAGAGTTACCAATTTGTATTAGCCACTCTTTGAAATTATGGAAAGACCTGAACAGAAGGGTGGACCTCCTGAGCGTGGGTTCTGGCTTGATTCCACTATGGCAATCACACAAAGGTCAGCACCTCAATAAATTTACCCAGATGAAATGGTGGATAAAGAACAAAATAACAATTGTGGCAGATACCTGGGTGACCTCACAAAGCAACACATCGTCAATTATCACTGACATAATTCAGGTGCCACATAGAGAGTGGCTTAATCTGATGGCAATTAATGAGACACTAACACACTCTACGAAAATCAACAAATATCACACCAAATCTCCCTTTGAGAAATGCTGTATCAACAATCCCGGAGGTAAGGCCAATATAGCCATCATTTACAATCAGATGGTGTCTCTCACCAACAGGGTTAAACCACATTACTAAACTGCATGGGAGGCTGACTTGCAGGTAACTCTAGACGACAGCCAATGGAATAAGATCCTAAAACAAGCCAATACCTCTTCACTAAACGTGACACTAAAAGAAAACTCTTTTAAGACAATAATGAGGTGGTACCTTACACCAGCAAGACTCCATCTTCTGAACAAAACACACCCTGACACATGTTTTAGGGGCTGCACAGACACTGGTACACTGATTCACATGCTGTGGGAGTGTCCGAAAATAAGACCCATATGGACAGCAACATACGACCTATTAGAAACACTTTTGGGGACAACAGTAACACAAAAGCCTGAGGAAGCTTTGCTAGGCCTTCCAATTACGGGGCTATTCAAATCAGAACAATGTTTAACAACACAGATATTTTTGGCCACGAGATGCATCATAGCTAAACACTGGAAACTTACCTCCCTTACTCACATTGAAGTACTTCACAAAATCAGGTTCATTCGGGCTATGAGCTCACTTTCAGCTGAAATTGATGAAAGATACCGTCGATGGGCCTCCTGCTGGGACTTATGGACTCTACGAGGTCCACAATAAGGTTCGTGTGAACTACTTTTATGGGTTGACCTGATGTTTGATCTATGGTTTCACCTTACTGTACCTCCTAGACACATGTCTGCTTTGAGGAATGTATATATGTTCAAGACCTTGTGTGACTTTATATATATGTTTTACATGTTCATGTGTTATTCTAACCAAAAAAGAAAAACTTTGAAAGAAACTATTTGATATATCTTGTTGATACTTGAGAGATTTGTTATATGATTTGCTGAACTTACGATGTTCTATTTGTTTATTCTTTCAATAAAAAAGTTAATTATAAAAAAAAAAAAAAGACAGATGGTGAGATTAAAGACAATAGTCCAAAAAGATAGGATAAAAAAAAATGTTACAGAAAGAATTATAGTTGTGCTTAAAGGGATACAATAGAGGTCCTAATATGTGGCAAAGCTAGTGAATGGAGGACCCAAGCGCAAAACAATGAGGGACCCCTTGAAAATTCTCTAAATGAGGCACATGATAGCCTTTCTATAAAAATGAATTATTTTCCTTTCTCCCATAATAAATTAAGACTTTCCCTCTAACCCAGGCTGCTGCAGGTAGCAAGGGGCCCTCTCCTGTTGTGGGCCCCATTGCTTTACACCTGCTACTTCAGCAGTAGCTCCGCAACTGGTCCTAATTATTGTAGGATGGTAAAGAACCTATAAAAATATGATTATTTGCAATTGGATTTTTCTTACAAAATGTATTTTAGTAATAGAAAACCAGCTTTAAATTTACAAAGTTTTGGTGTTCACTCAGGTCCACAAATCTTTCCACCATAATGGTTTGATGGCTTCCTTTTGCATATGACTTTTGTGGCAACAGAAGAGGCTGGCTGATTACATATTGACACCTTAGATGCCATAATCAAAAGAAACACATTAATCAGGGAGCCATTCATCAATATTAAGAGCAATTAGGTACTGATAAGGAGGCCAGTGTAAAGTGACAGGCTCTTTTGAGCTGTGTAACAGTCAAAATTAAGTACATTCAAAGCTATTTTACTGTTACTAGAGGACACGTTTTAATAACTTCCAGTTGCAAATAGTTGTGAGCGTACGAGTTGTTGCTAACGCCTGCGGGCTCGCGTAGCAGGCTGCGGGCGAGGGCCTCAGTTGCTGGCATGGAGCGCCAAAGGCTCTCCTTGCCAGCAACTGCGACTCTCGCAAACTTTACGTCGAAACGCAAACAACATGACACACCAACTACGACCCTCGCAAACTTTACCTCGCAACGCAAACAACTTACGACACGCGTTAACACACATTACGACCTCGCAACAATCGGACGCAACTCGGGAACATTACAAAATTCCAAACACAATAAGTACACACAGCACATACATAA
This sequence comes from Discoglossus pictus, assembly GCA_027410445.1. Taxonomy (NCBI): domain Eukaryota; kingdom Metazoa; phylum Chordata; class Amphibia; order Anura; family Alytidae; genus Discoglossus; species Discoglossus pictus. The sequence continues at coordinate 29,085,656 of CM050173.1, read as the reverse complement.
AAACCTTACCGACAGCAAGAGAGAGCATCCAGGACCTCAGAAAAACCACTTACACCTTCATTTAACTCAAAATAAAAGAGTTTAGACACTAAAAAATTCGCTAAGCGAGAGAAAAAATGGCCACCGAACAAAACGAAAATGAGGCTACAAACGCAAACAACATACGAGACACGTTGGCACACATTACGACCTCGCAAAAATCGTCCGCAACCCGCGAACAGGAAAAAAATAAAAACACAATAAATACACACAACACATACATAAAAAAATTACCTACAGCAAGAGGGGGCATCCAGGACCTCAAAAAAGACACTTATACCTTCATTTAACTCAAAATAAAAGAGTTTAGACACTAAAAAATTCTCTAAGCGACAGAAAAAATGGCCGCCGAACAAAACGAAAACGAGGCTACAGCACTCTAAACACGCAAAACACCACAAGAAACTCGCAAAACACCACAAAACACCTACGGATATTCCGCTAAGACGCATACCACACATTACCCGCCATTTTACGCCAATGCGGAAGTACACCACTACGCTAACGGTTTGGTCTCGCGCACGCACAGTATTACACTGCACACATTCAGCACGCTTACACAGCAGCTCCACACCACTAATGCTGCAGCAACATCAAAACACATTCACAGCTCTTCCACACAATGCTTTACAATAGGTAAAGTATATTCATTTATTAATGTATTATTTATTTGATTATTATACACCAAACAGCATTAGCTAACTTACAATTTCATTGCTGTCATTTTTTGACGGGCAAATCGCTAGTAATAATAATAATAATAATAATTTATACATGCTGAAATGAATTGCACTCAAGCTTAAAGGTCGACTGATTTAAAAATTGTAAATGGTTTCATATTGAGAGTATTTATCAGTTGAACATTATTTTAAAAGAAAAGCATTTTCCTATAATAAACATATCGAAAGTTGCAGTTTCTGTCAGTCGGTCTTTCTAATCCAACCACTATGCAATGACTGATCTCTATCTATTGAAGTACTTGTTTTCCCGGATCCCTGGCTGTATTGATATTAGTGTAAGCAGCATATTTACTCCCTGGGGTCTGACCATGCTCAGTCTTTTTATTTTCTCATGGCTTTGCAATACTGCTTTTTGGCTTTTTATAGCGTTCTCTTTGTTAGTCGCTCTGTCTCTCTGTCTATTTCTGTCTGTGGATCAATAATAATAAACTGTGTTGTGTATCTGTTTTTGCTGTTTACACAGTAAGTAATGTATATGCTATATGATGGTGTATTATATCTTCAAGTGGGGATTTGCATGTTTTTTGCCTTAGTTCTGTGTGAAATAAGCTTGTCGTGTTTGGTTGAGGTATGGTCAAAACAAATAACTTACAAATCAAATCACCACTGAAGTGTGCATATAATAATTTAATGTATATGGAAGTTTCCCTGTTCTTACCTTGTTCTAATCTAACACATGCTTCTTATTTCAGAAACACACGTTACATTAATTTATTCTATACATACTGATTTATTTTATTTTTAAAAAATGGGGTTCACACCCCCAGAGCTGCCTACATAGGCACCTGGTACTTACCAGTAGAAATACTGCATATTAGTACTTTTTTACCCTATACCAACCATCCAGCCAGTAACGGCACAGTGAAGAGTTCCAGAGCAGTTCAATGGAGGAGAGAGAAAAAAAACTGCAAATGATGCTTTGCTGCAGAGACTGAAATCCTATACTGCTAAAAAACAATTGCTGCCTATGATTGGCTGCAAGGAATTATTAATTTTATGCTAATTTAGCTTGGATTTTCAGCAGCATTCATTCTCAACTGCAACAGAAGAAATTATGCAAACTCTAAGGTTTTATTTAATAATGTTTATTTGGGGATTTTTTCATGCCAAAAAGATTGCATAAACTACTGATTCTCCTCTATCAGATGCATACATAATCCAGGAAACTTAGATATGTCTTTAGTTAAAAAAATAGCAATAAAATCAGTATTTGTAAAAAAAAAACTATGCATTTTTGAAATATTATATTTGAAATGTAGTGTTTTAGTCTCAGGTAGGTGTATTGTCTCCCAAATATCCAGAAAAAAAAACAACATTTGTCCAGAATGACTGTCCTGATAGAAGTTGTTATATGTTGTCCTGATAGTAGTATACTGTCCCACTTCTATTATAGTGGCTATTGCAGGCAAAATTACACTGTGATTACAAATATAAGTATAACCTTCTGAGCAGATTCTCTTTCGCCTCCTGCTAAAATAAGGGCTTGTGAGAGGCAGATCTGCTGGCAGCTACAATGCTAATTTCAAATGTCAATATAAAAAGCTACATTGTATTTTTTTTCAAATACTGATTTTACTGCTAATCAGTAAATAAACAAATGACATTGTATTGTATGACAATTGAAGTAGCCCTTAAAGCCAACAAATCTGACTGCTGGACTTGAACCCAAGTTGTCAAGGGCTGAAATCTCTCTCCTTGAACCTAAGTGTAGTTATCCCAAAAATCATGGAGTACGTACAGCCTCATGGACTGGGATGGTACACATGAGCTTTGTTGTTTCCACCCCAGAAAAATCATTGCAAACATTGTTAATGGGAGGTAAATGTCCTGAGACAGTTGGAGAAAGACAAAAGCAACTGTAAGGACCAGAAATTAAAGATTGACGTGAGTGCAGATACTTTGAATGATTTCTTAAATCAATGTATAGTGATCCAAATTTAGTAATGTGACTTCCAACATTTTTTCTGACTTCTGTTTGTCCTCTGTTGAAAGAATGTGTGAACCAACAAAAGAATCTGTGTTACATAGTTGCATAGTAATTGAGGTTGAAAAAATACTTTTAGTCCATCAAGTTCAACCTTTTTAGATCTCCTCTGATACTATCATCATCATGCAGATTAATTGTTAATTGTTAATTGATCAAGAGGAAAGCAAACAGAAAACTCCCCAAGTGAAACTTTGCTAATTATCTCAAAAGGGGAAAAAAAAATATATAAAATTCCTTCCTGACCCCAGATGCTGGTGATCGGATTCCTCCCTGGATCAATACTACATCTGTAATTATCCATAGCCCTGAATGCCCTTTTTATTTAAAAATATATCCAATCTCTTTTTAAGGTTATCTATCAAATTCGCAGTCACCACCTCCTTTGGGAGAGAATTCCACAGATTAACCACCCTTACAATGAAGAACCATTTTCTTTCTTTAAGGTGAAATATTTTTACTTCTAATCAAAGGATGTCCTTTTGTCAGTTGAAAACCTCTTGGAACAAAAAGTTCACTTGACAAATCCTTGTATTGACCCTGGGTAATCATATCTCCTCTTTTTCTGAGAAAATAAGTTTAATTTGGTTAGTCTTTCTTCATAACTAAGCCCCTCCATTCCCCTTATTAGTTTTGTTGCCCTCCTCTGTACTTTTTCCAGCTCTAAAATGTCCTTCTTATGTAGTGGTGCCCAAAATTGTACTTCTTATTCCAAATGAGGGCATACTAGGGATATGTATAGTGGCAGAATTATGTTTTCTTCCTTTGCTTCTATACCCCTCTTAACCCTCCTGGCTGTATGATTATGTCAGTATTTAGAATGTTAAAGCGGTACATTCATAAATACTGACATAATCATACCGCCTTTAGACACCAATACCCCTTCCCCACTCTCCTCCTCCCTTTCCCCCCTTCCCCCTTATTATTCTCCCTTTCCCCTCCTTCCCCTTATCTTCCTCCTCCCTTTCCCCCTTATCCTCTCACTTTCCCCTTCTCTTTCTCCTCCCCTTTCCCCTTCTCTTCCTCCTCCTCCCTTTCCCCCTCCCCCTTAGCCTCCTCCCTTTCTCCCCTTCTCCATTATCCACCTCCCTTTCCTACCTTCCCCCTTATCCTCCTCCTCCTCTTAGCTCATCCTCCTGCTCCACCCTTACCCCCTTATCCTCCTCCTCCATTTTCCCCCTTATCCTCCTCTCTTTCCCAATTATCCTCCTCCTCACTCCCCCCTTATCCCTTATCCTGCTCCTTTTCCCCCTATCCTCCTCCTCCTTTCTTCCCTTATCCTCCTCCTTTTAACCCTTATCCTCCTCCTCCTTTTCTCTTCTCCTCCTCCTTTTCCTCCCTTCTCCTCCCTCCTTCCCCTCTCATTATCATATGCTGGTTCCGGTCACAGGCAGTAGACAAGCTATAGGGGAGGGATCAGCAGCAGGGGCTCTTCCGATGATAGTAAGAAGAGATGAGAGAGGGGGAAGGTATAGGGAGGTTATTGGAGAGGGGGGAAGGAGAGAGGATAAGAGGGTTAGGAAGGAGATGGAGGAGGAGGATAAGGGGTGAAAAGGAGCAGGAGGAGGAGAGAAAAGGAGGAGGAGGAATGGTGTGCTGAGGGGGCCAAGGCAAATTCGGCAGCCCTGGGCCCCCTCCAGATCCTCCCTGCAGTAATGCTCGAGGTTACCGCTTTAGGTACTAAAAATTAACACAGAGCCACGCTTGGGATTACCGCTAGGAAGGTTAATACATGCTAATATTGTATTTGCCTTTGCAGATTCTGCCTTTTCCTGGTCACTAATTTTCAGACGGCCTGTGTCACATTGTAATGTTCCTATAGCTTCCTTACTGGCCTTCTTCCTATTAATATATTTAAAACATAATTTAGGGTTAGTCTTACTCTCCTTTGCACCAAATGTTTCATTTTCTATTTTAGCCAGTCTAATAGCCCTTTTGCAAGCCTTGTTGATTTCCTTGTACTTACGTAAAGCAGTCTCTGTCCCCTCTTGTTTGTATAATTTAAATGCCCGTTTTTTACTCCATATCTTGATCTTTAAATCATTGTTAAGCCACATTGGATGTGATTTACTTCTTTTACTTTTATTCCCACATGGTATATGGTGATACATATGTATATTTAGTAAGGATTTGAACGTTGTCCATTTAAGTTCAGTATTTTTACCTATCAGTTCTCTGTCCCAGTCTATACTTTGTATTGCTGCCATTAGACTGTTAAAATCTGCCCTTTTAAAATTAAGAGTTTTTGTTGGCCCCTTACAGTTATGTTTTTTTTAATTCAATCTCAAATGAGACTGTGTTGTGATCACTGTTTCCCAAAGGTTGCCCTATTTCAACATCTGATACCATATCAATATTATTTGTGATGACTAAATCCACAATAGCCACATTTCTAGTAGGTTCTTGTATAACCTGGGCCAGATAATGATCCCTGAGTGTACTCAAGAACCTGCTCCCCTTAGCTGAACTGCTGGTGTCATTCATCCAGTTTATTTCAGGGTAGTTAAAATCTCCCATTACTAAAACTTGCCCATGCTTAGCTGCATTTCCAATCTGTAACAATAATTGCAGTTCCTTATTTTCAATTATATTTGGGGGGTTATAGCATACTCCTACTAAGATTATTTTAGAATTTGCTGCTCTGCTATTTAACTCTACCCACAAACATTCAACATTACAGCTAGTTCCAGCATAAATATCTTCTCTGACTATAGGCTTAAATTCAGGCTTAACATACAGACAAATCCCTTCTCCTCTATTACCATTGCCCCTAAATTTCCTAAGTAGGTTATAACCATCCAGATTAACAGTCCAGTCGTGAGATTCATCCCACCATGTCTCGGTAATGCCTATTAAATCCCAATTCTTATTAACTGCTAATAATTCTAACTTTCCCATTTTTCCTGGCAAGCTTCTGGCATTAGCAAGCATACACCTTATGTTATGAGTCTGTAGTTCTGAAGTGCCTGCCACTGTACTTGAGTTACCTAGCAATACCTCCCTATTGACTATACTAACCCTCCCCCATCTCCTCCCCTTGACTAGCTAATGCATTCCTTACCCCCTCTACACTTTCTACCCCATTATTTCTATCTAGACCCCCCAACCTACTAGTTTTGAAACTAGTTTTTTCATTAAAAAATTGCTTATTTGGAGGCATTGCGTGAGGAATTTTAAAGTAGATACCACAGAGATTAGTCTAACTCCCAGGTAAAAAAACACCCTGCAACCCAGAAATTCTTAAATCACAGTTGTTCATAATAGATGATGTCACAAAGCACAGCCACTATATAAGTGTCTGCATTAGGAGGGCAAAGTCATTCACAGCTAGAATATCGTTAGATTAGCAGCTCCATAGCTGTATGTCTGTGTCCCATGAATTGATGCTTTAGAATTTTTTTTCCTTGATATCTCTTTCTATACGCAGAGACCCAGGTGGTTTATAGGAACTGAGGTAAGAATTACTATTTTGGGTATTGTGGAGATAAATGTACAGGTTTAAACCTGGAGTTGTGAGAGAAGCCTTGTCCCCTAATTAAACTACACTCACCTGGCAGGTGCATCCATGTCGAATTAATTTTATGGTCCCTTACTATGGGATTACCTTCTATTTATTTATTTTTCCTCAAGGTTTGTGTCTCTCTCCACCCAAACTTTTTTTAATTTTCAACCTTTTTGTCTCGCTAAGGATTTTCTATCCTTATTCATCCATACTGTATGTCTCTTATTCCCCCCCTCTAGCAGATTTGAACCCTCATTGAGCTCTTCAGCTATCAAACCCCTACAACCGCCTGCAGCCTTCTCACCTCTGCTGTCCCCCACTCTTTCTAAGGTTTACCAACTAATATTAGCCACTTTGTCATAGTGTACTTTCCCTGCAGTTTTAAACCTCTCCAAGTTACCTGCTAACTGCTGTTTTCTGCTAACTGGGCCTCCCTGCTACCCTCTCCATTGCTAGAATCTCCCCCCTTCTGTTCTCTATGCCTCCTTGTAGTTGTTCGGCCATACATCACATCTGGGAATGCCCCCTAGTAGTGATTCACTTCTTATACTACTTACAGCATCGCTTCTCCGCCCCCTTGCAATGCCGTTCTGCATCCTGCTGCCTTCCACTTCCTTCCCTGGCCAAGGTAGGTGTCAGTGTTTGGGATTTAGTTTTTTGCTAAAGGATCCTCTGCTGCCCAGAGGTAGTGTTTAGGTGGCTTTGCCTGCCCGCAAGGTTGGTAAGGGCTTCACACTATGCTTTTTTGTTTCGGAGTTCTAGCTGCTCATTCTATTGGTCTCATATGTGCATTCCTCTCCTATATGTCTCATTTATGTTCACATTAATCTAGATGTTCACTTCTCTGAATATATGTCTCATTCATGTTGTTAATTTTCCAAAAGCATTTAAGCAGTGTATATGCCTCTGAGTTTTTCATACATTTTCTAGGCTACCATGATACCATTTCTTGTTATTCTACACCAGGGAAGCATCTATGTTATGTTCCTATTAAGCTCCTAGCACCCCCTTATATCTTGGTAGTATTCAGCTGCATTTCCTTCCCAAATGGTTGGTTTAGCATACTCCGCAGTATATCCGGGATTTTGAATCTTCCACAAACATTACCTTGTATTTTTTGGACATTTATGTGATCATTTTTATCAATACTGCTTGAAAACCACTATTGTGCCACTTTTCATAGTATTGTGCTATTGTTTTGTCACATCATATTCCTCTATTTCACCACATTTTAGTATGTAATGTTCCATTACATGTGACTTCCAGTGTACAATGTAATAATACAAGGATAGTTCCCATGTTTTACTCTGTACATATTGTCCATTTACATGGTCCTTTAGTCAATTACGTCTTCAGGGATCTTGCTCAGTTGGCTCCATATCACTGTTCTACATGTTTTAGCTACATTAATCACCTTTCCCTGTGACTACTGATGCACCATGTGCTTAGTTTATTGCGCTGTCAGATTTTCAGCTCCCACTCTGATATTTTGCCGCCCTCCACTGCGCACACCCTACACCCCAGAAGCAACATATTTGCATCTCTTGATCCATGCCACCCATGGACACGATCTATCTCCACCTCTATTTTATTCTCCAGTCAGTTACATGCAATATTCCAGACACCTAAACGATTCAGCCAGTTTTTTCCCCTGACATTATGTATATTTGGGTTTCTCACCTGCATGTTGGCTCACCTTCTGCTTCCTGTCCACCTGACCATTCTATTCTATTTGATTTTATAGGACTCACAACTTTTTCACCCCTTATTAGTCCCTTTTTTCACCTTTTTCAGCATTTTCACTAATTATTCTGACATCCTGCACTTCCAGACAATTGCTGAATCTCAACACAGTAACCTCATATCATTCATCTATCACAATTCATCTATTACCATTTTAACACTTCACATTCATACAAACTAAAAGAATACAGGTTCATTTAATATAAGCCAACCGCACACCTATTGTCTCAGTCACTCTTCATTCACCATCCCCAATGTTTTTAAATCTTATTCCCATATATCATTTTACTTTCAGTTTCGTATTCTAAGTCACTAATCATCTACCACCTCCAGTCATGGACTACTAGCATCATCGGCCCGCAAGGCTATTTACAAGACCCACAGTGGCTCTAAGTCTCATATTGAGAGAACCAACTCTAATCTTATATTCCCTCGTTAACCGTACGTAATTTTCATCCTACTATCAGGACTTTAGTATCTTCTGGTACTCTCAATCATAGCACTTATTCTCTCAATTGTTGCAAATGTATCTGCTTTTGAGGATTTCTTACGTCTCTCATTTTACTTACCATGGTTACCTATACTGTGCAGTGTATTTTAGTGACACCACTGTGCTGCTATGCTGTGCTTATGCCCCCTATTTTGTTTGAACTACGCTGTTCACTTACTCAGCATTCAGCTTTCTCTATGCATGAACATTATTGCTTGCTCACTTATTGTCTCACAATGTACGACCACTATCACTCAATCTATTCAAACCCAAGTTCATTTAATATATACCAGCCTCACATTGCCGCATCAGTCATACAAAAGCAACCTTTCTGGTCTACAACCCAAATGTACCATTTTACCATACTATCGGTACTTCTATCCCATCTTTCAAGTCAATAACCATCAATCATTTTCAGTCTCTCACCATCGGCCACCAGGGTACCAGTGAAGATTCATAGCCACACAAATCTCACATAGAGACAATCAATTTCACACGTATATTATCAGATTAATAATTGTATCCCTTTCTGGATGCTATTCAAGATCTAAAATTCTCAGCCAAGCAACAACAGTTGCTAAGAACTTCCCCTCACAAGCCATATCCTCCCCATCACTCCCCCCCTCCATTTACCGAAGGTTAATCAACTACTAAGTCACCTGAATTATGCCACATAATCTCCTTCAAGGTAGAGCATTTGTCAGTTATTTACTAACCGAACTCACTCGAAGGTCAATGTTCCATCAACCTTTCATCTTAGTAGTCCAAACTATCACCAATGTTACCTTGTAGGTCACATTTTCCCCTCACTTTAATGGAAGACTATTCATGTTACTAGACCTACAGTAGAATCTACCCTGTTCTATGTCTACATCTTCTAAGATTGTTTCAATAATTTACGATCTTAATATTATCATTACCAGATGGTCATAATCACACAAGGAGTAAAGTACCTGGGAGGGAAGCTAGTACTCTGGGCTACCTATGGACTAGTCATGTAATACAGCTAATAATCACCAATAATCCCATTCATACTATCATATCAAAACTAAGACCCAACACAAAATCCACGATGTCCCTCCTGAGGGAATTCAATTTCATCACACTACGTTTCCAATTGCAACTCTATCTGTACCTTCAGGTACCACACCCTTATAACCCTAAGTCTCTCTCCACAACACTTTAGCTTGCTTCCTTGGTTAGATTAGTACCTCCGTTAACAGCACCTCGCAATATCGTATACTCTGGATTGGTCACGATCACTAGTATGAAAGAGCCTGGCAAATATTAGTGCTTATCCCTCAAATCACACGTTAACCCACCTTACAATATTTCATAATTTTAGCCTTCACTGCACATTGTGACATACACCTTAAATTTACACTTCAATACTATAGAGACTGACCTGACAGGTCCACAATTCCATTTGATCATTTAGTAATCAGAACCCCATCATCTAAGCCACAACGTCTACATATAGACAAGCGACTTATTCAAAAGACTTGATATCAATAATCCATTTGAGTTCCAAATCTTCCTCCACTATCACAACCTCTATAAAGTTATCTTTCTACAGGTTTCTTCACAATGGAGATTTTTCTAAATCACAAAACCAACCTCATTATATCTAAAAAAAAAAATCATCTTATGAAATGACTACTACATACCCACACTTCATTCTCTAAAACTATCCGTAAGCCCATCCTGGTATCTATTATCCAACTCATAATTCCAGGTGTCCTGTTACATCACTCAGAACCATTTTCTTATCATTACCCACAGAACCTACTTATACCCACCACCTAGCCTATCTAGTCAGCTTTGCCTGCTATAATATTCATACATGGCTTCTATAGATCAGATTAGGACTTGACACCTTATCATACTCCGGTCACTCATTCCACTTAGAAGCAGCCACATCAGTACTGAGATTGTACACTTCTGCCACATGCTTGAAATACCGGCAGATGGAAATCCAACTGCTTTACATGATACATACCAAATCCATCTGCCGAAAATAAAGAGGCTTTCCATTACATAACTTCATCATAACACATAATTACCACATCATCCCTACATTCAATATTATCGGCCTCCATACAAGCTAAGGGGTCACATAGCTTCTGGCACACCATCAGCTAAAATACAATCAGTTTACAATGCAGAATTTAGAGAAGCTTTACACAATATAACTTTATAACAAATAGTTATCACATCATTCCTTCATTCAATAGTATTGGCCCATGAGCAAGCTAAGAAGTGAAGTCGTTTTTGGCACACCATCAGCTACTATCTTTAATACTATCAGCATTCAGATCTTAAGAGAAGGTGACAACCACAAATATCGGTTTACCACTTGGGGCACAAGTTATCAAGTGGATTCATGTGACAAATTTGGGAGATTGTTTGATTAAGGGGCATATCTAACTGAAATCCTAGAATAAATACAATATACTTCATAATGATGGAGTATCTTGGTAGTACAGAGCAAATAGTAAAACATATATTTATATAAGCATGAGTTGGAAACTGATTTACGGTGTTGCAAAATAAGCAGTGAAATGATTAAGTATGTGTAGTGAAATAAAATCAAGCAGACAGAAACAATGCAGAAAATTCTCTCCTTGTATTGGAGAGGTAAGGGGATAATGGGAGTAGGAATGTGGGGTCAGAGTGTTGAGTAGGGAGAGGAAAGGCAGGGTTAAAATAGTTAAATCAGTATATGGGGAGTTAAGGCATTGAGAAATGACAAATGAGAAATGAGGTACAGAAGAGTATATTCAGAGGAAAGTCAACTAGTCACATTGAGTATTGTAACATATACCAAACAACTTGTTGCTATGTACCTTAACGCATAAACACATAACCAAATCAAATTTTCCACAATCAAGCACTTTGGTACAATTTATTTATTGATACTAGGGTATATGATTCAATCTGTATTTTTACAAGTCTCACATATTTTCTGTACCTTGTTTATTTCTCTGCAGCAAATGTTAATAGCCCGTGAGCAGTGAGAACTAAAAAATGAATCATAAAATAGATAATGAAAACTCAATAAAACAACCAACAAAATAATCTACTTTTCATTGATTGATTGATCAAGAACAATTCACCATTAAATATGTTTGTCAGAAAAAAAGTATGTGAAACTATGCCTTCAGTAACTAATGTGACTGCAATTAAACATTTATGGTAGCAAACCCCACATCGGCTTGCAGGAATTTTAGCCCATTCCTTCTTACAGACCGCTTTAACTCTGTGAGGTTGTTGGGCTTTATTGCATGAACTCCCCTCTTCAGATCCAGGCACAATATTTATATTTGATTATGGTTTGGAGTTTTCCTTTGTACGGTATGTTAACTTTTTGGCTGTTGCAAGACCCACCTTCTTTTGATCTTCAGTTTACAGATGGATGCCCTGACATTCTTCTATACAATTTGCTAGTACTATCAAGAATTCATAGTTTCGTTAAAGGTGGTAAGCTGTTCTGGCCCCATGGCAGCAAAATAACCCTCAAAATGACTTTTTTCATTTAGGCAAAGAAGCTGTATTTATAATTCATCTGTCCACAGAATGGTATTCCAATAGTCTTCTAGCTCATGGTGGTATTTTGTTGTTGTGGTTTATTCGTTCAGCTGTGTGAGACTCTCTGTGACCCTATGGACCACAGCAAGCCAGGTACATCTGTAAGATACTACCCCTCTGAGATCCATCAAGCTCATTTTCAATGCTATAATTACCTCAGCTATCCATCTCTGCCTTCGCCATCCCCTTCCTCACGTGCCTTCAATTTTTTTCAGCATCGGAGTTTCTCTACGGAATCCTGTCTTCTCATGATATGTTGAAAATATTTCAGCTTTAACCTCATAAACATACCTTTCAGTCAACAGTTTTGCTTGATTTCCTGAAGAATGGGTCAATTAGATCTTCTTGGAGCTCAGTCTTCTTTAACAATCCATCTCTCACATTGTATGTAACTACTGGGCATACCACAGTTTTAATTAACTATGTGGGCATTTGTTGATAAATCCTTACTTTATAATAGCTTGTCCAGACTTGCCATAGCTTTCGTTCCCTGAAGCAATTGTATTTTAATTTCATGGCTGCTGTCACCATCTGAAGAGAACCTGGAACCCAGAAAATAAAACCTGTCACTGCCTCCACTTCTCTTCATCTCATCTATTTGCCAGGAACTGAGGTTGCTGTTTGTCATGATCTTCATCTTTTTATAAGTGAGCGCAGGCCAGCTTTTGCACTCTTTTCTTTTACCCTCATCAGTAGGCCCTTTTTTCATCCTCATTTTCAACAATCAGAGTATTATCATCCGCTTATCTTAGGCTGTCAATATTTCTCCCAGCAATATTCATTCCGGCTTTGGATTCTTCCAATCTGGACTTACACATGATGTTTTCTGAAGATAAATGAATAACTAAGGTGACAATATACAACATTATCCCAATCGTTTCCCAATCTTGAGACATTCTGTTGTTCCAGGTTTGTTTCTGACTTTAGTTTCTTGGTCCACATACAGATTCTCCAGGGAGGTGGATGAAATGGTCTGCTAACCCATCTCTTTAGGAACTTGTCACATTTTGTTAATGATCCACACAGTTAAAGGCTTTTGAATAATCTATGAAGTAGAAGTAAATGTGTTTCTTGAATTCTCTCGCTTTCAGTTATTCCTCAGTATACAGTTCCTACTGTTTAGTCACCAGGGATATTATTTACTTTGTATCTGCTTAGGATTTTCTCTTTTTGTCTTCAGTTTTTATTTGTTTTTGCTGACAGTAGCTTCTTGGACCATATACAGGGAGTGCAGAATTATTAGGCAAATGAGTATTTTGCCAACATCATCCTCTTTATGCATGTTGTCTTACTCCAAGCTGTATAGGCTCGAAAGCCTACTACCAATTAAGCATATTAGGTGATGTGTGTAACGGAACCCATCACTGTTTTACCCTGTTTTATGATTATTTAATTCTTGGTTAAAATATGATCACATTGCTGTACTGTAGATATGTTGTTTTATGTTCTACAGAATATATTGGCTCAGAATATTAGCCAGACTTTTGCAGACCTAGGCTAATAGATAATCCTGTTACAGAGATTCAAGAGATAAGAAAGTTGTAAAGGATCCTTGCATTTTCCAAAGTGTTTTCATTCTCTGATAAGAACAAAGAAGTGTAATTGAATCAATGTCTGATTGTATCAAAGTTGCCAGGGAGGTGTGACCCCCTATTGTTCTCTTTATGTGTATTGTGTGTGGCCAAATATGGGCATGTGTATTGCCTGTGGCCAAAGAGATGTATATATATTTCTGCAATAACAAAATAAAGTCAGTATTCATTTGACTCCCAAATTGTGTGTCGTCCAATATGGGAGGTCGGGAATGGTGAAACTGTAGTGCCTCCTGGGTATTGTACCGTATACCAGCGGAGATTTGGACTGCGTGTTCCGGCTCCGTTACAATGTGCATCTCTGTAATGAGAATGGGTGTGGTCTAATGACATCAACACCGTAAATCAGGTGTGCATAATTATTAGGCAACTTCCTTTCCTTTGGCAAAATGGGTCAAAAGAAGGACTTGACAGGCTCAGAAAAGTCAAATATAGTGAGATATCTTGCAGAGGGATGCAGCACTCTTAAAATTGCAAAGCTTTTGAAGTGTGATCATCGAACAATCAAGCGTTTCATTCAAAATAGTCAACAGGGTCGCAAGAAGCGTGTGGAAAAACCAAGGCACAAAATAACTGCCCATGAACTGAGAAAAGTCAAGCGTGCAGCTGCCACGATGCCACTTGCCACCAGTTTGGCCATATTTCAGAGCTGCAACATCACTGGAGTGCCCAAAAGCACAAGGTGTGCAATACTCAGAGACATGGCCAAGGTAAGAAAGGCTTAAAGACGACCGCCACTGAACAAGACACACAAGCTGAAACGTCAAGACTGGGCCAAGAAATATCTCAAGACTGATTTTTCTAAGGTTTTATGGACTGATGAAATGAGAGTGAGTCTTGATGGGCCAGATGGATGGGCCCGTGACTGGATTGGTAAAGGGCAGAGAGCTCCAATCCGACTCAGACGCCAGCAAGATGGCGGTGGAGTACTGGTTTGGGCTGGTATCATCAAAGATGAGCTTGTGGGGCCTTTTCGGGTTGAGGATGGAGTCAAGCTCAACTCCCAGTCCTACTGCCAGTTCCTGGAAGACACCTTCTTCAAGCAGTGGTACAGGAAGAAGTCTGCATCCTTCAAGAAAAACATGATTTTCAAGCAGGACAATGCTCCATCACACGCGTCCAAGTACTCCACAGCGTGGCTGGCAAGAAAGGGTATAAAAGAAGAAAATCTAATGACATGGCCTCCTTGTTCACCTGATCTGAACCCCATTGAGAACCTGCGGTCCATCATCAAATGTGAGATTTACAAGGAGGGAAAACAGTACACCTCTCTGAACAGTGTCTGGGAGGCTGTGGTTGCTGCTGCACGCAATGTTGATGGTGAACAGATCAAAACACTGACAGAATCCATGGATGGCAGGTTTTTGAGTGTCCTTGCAAAGAAAGGTGGCTATATTGGTCACTGATTTGTTTTTGTTTTGTTTTTGAATGTCAGAAATGTATATTTGTGAATGTTGAGATGTTATATTGGTTTCACTGGTAAAAATAAATAATTGAAATGGGTATATATTTGTTTTTTGTTAAGTTGCCTAATAATTATGCACAGTAATAGTCAGCTGCACACACAGATATCCCCCTAAAACAGCTAAAACTAAAAACAAACTAAAAACTACTTCCAAAAATATTCAGCTTTGCTATTAATGAGTTTTTTGGGTTCATTGAGAACATGGTTGTTGTTCAATAATAAAATTAATCCTCAAAAATACAACTTGCCTAATAATTCTGCACTCCCTGTACAAAGTAAATAGTCGGATTTCTATATTGTCCATATGTGATATCCATGTGTCAAGTTGTCTCTGAGGTGGCATGAAGAGGGTGTTTATTATGACCATAGAATTATCTTGATAAAAGTCTACTCATTTCTGACCTTCTTCATTTTGTACTCCAAGGCCAAACTTGCCAGATATTCCATATATCTGTTGGTTCCCTACTTTAGCATTCCAATTTCCTATGATGAGAGTAACATTCCAGTCCATTTGAGTTCACTTATTCCCTGGATAACAATGTTTACTTTTGTCATCTCATTTTTGACACGTTTATTTTGGCTTGGTTTATAGTTTTAACTTTCCAGGTTTCTATGCTGAAATGTTCTTTGCAGCAGCAGACTTTCCTTTCCCCTCCAGACACATCCACAGCAGGAATTCCTCTTGCCTTTGGCCCAGCAGCTTCATTAGATCTGGAGCAACTTGTACTCACCCTCTGCTCTACTCCAGTAATGCGGCATGCACCTTCTGACCTGAGGGGCTGATCTGCAGGTGCATGTTTCTGATTGTGCGTATCCATACAGTATTCTTAACAAACACTGGAGTGAGTTGACAGTTCCTTTTCCAGTGGACCACAATTTATCTGACCTCTCTGCTATGACCTGCCCATCTTGGGTGACCCTACATGATATAGGTCACAGCTTCAAGTACACAAGATGGTCTTTAGCAAACTTTCAATGGGCTGTATTGTTCTTCTCGGAGAGCAGTGGTTTCCTCCTTCCTATCCTCCCATGCACACTAGTCTTGTTCAGAGAATGATTGATGGTGGATTCATAGACACTGACATGTTACCTTAGGGTTCTTTGTGATCTTCTGGAATATTATACTCCTTGCTTGTTGACATTTCTCCACATGCACACTATCTACATGACAGTGGATTGGCAAAACACAAAGAGCCTCATTCAATTCAGGGCTCGCAACTCAATCGGAGTAGGACTTATGGCCTTATATAAGGTAATCATATCCCCTCTTAGATGCTTGTTTTCTAGAGAAAATAGGTTTAATTTGGTTAGTGTTTCTTTATAACTTATCCTCTCCAATCCCGTTATTAGTTTTGTTGTCCTTCTTTGTACTTTTTCCAGTTCTAAAATGTCCTTTTTATGAAGTGGTGCCCAAAATTGTACTCCATATTCCAAATGAGGGCGTACTAGAGATTTGTATAGTGGCAGAATTATATTTGCTTCCCTGGCTTCTATATCCTCTTAATACATGCAAATAGTTTTTTTGCCTTGGCAGCTGCTGCTTGGCAATGAGCACTGTTACGAAGGTGGTTGTCCACAAGTACTCCCAAATCCCTTACAATATGTGATACCCCTAAAATTGTTTTGTTAAGTTTATAAATTGCATGGTGATTTTTCCTTCCCAGATGCATAGCCTTACATTTATTCATATTAAATCTAATTTGCCATTTAATTGCCCATTTCTTTAAATTCTGCAAATCCCTTTGGAGGGAAAGTATATAATTTTCTGATTGAATTACCTTGCATAACTTCGTGTTAACAGCAAAACTAGAAGGTATGATCATGAGGCTGAAGCTCAAATATTTTGGCCATATATTGGGATGGCAGGATTCCCTAGAGAAGACTCTGATGTTGGGAAAGGTTGAATGCACAAGAAGAAGGGGACAACAGAGATGGAAATGGATAGATGAGGTCACTGAAGCAATTAACATGAACTTGATGGAGCGCAGAGGGGCAGTGACTGAGAGATATACCTGGTGTTCTGTGGTCCATAGGTTCACAGAGAGTCGGACACAACTGAACTACTAAACAACAACACTATATACTGTGTGTGTGTATATATATATATATATATATATATATATATATATATATATATACAGTGCCTTGCAAAAGTATTCATCACCCTTGGCATTTTTCGTGTTTTGTTGCCTCACAACCTGGAATTAACATGTATTGTTTGAGGATTTGCATCATTTAATTTACAGAACATGCCCACAACTTTGAAGATGTTTTTTAGTTTTTTTTATTGTGAAGCAAACAACAAATAGGACAAAATAACAGAAAAAGTCAATGTGCATAACTATTCACCCCCCAAAAGTCAATACTTTGTAGAGCCACCTTTTGCGACAATCACAGCTCCAAGTCGCTTTGGATAAGTCTCCATGACCTTGCCACATTTTACCACTGGGATTTTTGCCCATTACTCCTTGCAAAACTGTTCCAGCTCCTTGAAGTTGGATGGTTTGCGCTTGTGAACAATAATCTTTCAGTCTGACCACAGATTTTCTATTGGATTGAGGTCTGGGCTTTGACTAGGCCATTCCAACACATTTACATATTTCCCCTTAAACAGAACAAAAGGTAGCTCATGGTTTAGGCAAGTAAAATGAACTAATATAACTAACTAATGATATATAGCAAAAAACAACAGAGTTCCCTATTATGTGCACACCTATATTAAATCAAAAAGAGCTAAAATGATTGTAAGATAAAACTTAGCTTTTAATAAATAGTTTTTAAATTTTATAAAAATATTCAGAGGCAGGTTGTGTAATTCAAAGTTACTTAAATATATAATAAATATCATATAATAAATCCAGACAATGGGAATGAATACCAAGTGCTAAATTAACTTTGATGAGTAAAAATTGATAAGTGCTAAATGTGCAAAAAGTGCTAATGCTAAATAATATGGAACCATAAAACTAATATTTGGTTCTAAAGTGCTAAAGTGAACTTAGTAAGTATCCAATACAAGAGTGAAAAATTCCCTTCATCTGGAATGAATACTGTGTCACTCATTAAATTTGGCCTGAAAGTTCCCTATTATATGGGGCTATTTAGGCCATATTAAACTGACTGGTGCTATTGCATCTGCTTAAAATTCGTTAATTCCTCGGTAGTATGTTATTGGATTATATATTCCGTTTTTAAAAAACGTCGTATTTTTATACACTCCATTATATCGAGGTATAGAGCGAATCAAATGTGAATAGCTAAAGTAACTAGAGAAACTGCTTTCTAGTAGTATTCACTTCAATGGTGAAATACTGTTTGAGAGCTCCTACACAGCGTGCCACGAGGTAGAGACGCCTAGCAATTACGTCATCAACCTGCGCGTACGCTCCTGGGTTAATATAGGTGTGCACATAATAGGGAACTCTGTTGTTTTTTGCTATATTTCCCCTTAAACCACTCCAGTGTTGCTTTAGCAGTGTGTTTGGGGTCATTGGTCTGCTGGAAGGTTAACCATAATCCTAGCCTCAAATCACGCACAGAGTGGTACAGGTTTTGCTCAAGAATATCCCTGTATTTAGCACCATCCCTCTTACCCTCAACTCTGACTAGTTTCCCAGTCCCAGCTGCTGAAAAACATCCCCAAGCATGATGCTGCCACCACCATGTTTCACTGTGCGGATGGTGTTCTTTGGGTGATGTGATTTATTGGGTTTGCGCCAGACATAGCGTTTTCTTTGATGGCCGACAAGTTAAATTTTAGTCTCATCAGACCAGAGAACCTTCCTCCATCCATTTTGGGAGTCTCCCACATGCTTTTCCGCAAACTCAAAACGTGCTATTTTGTATCTTGCTGAAATTAATGTATTTTTTCTGGTCACTCTGCCATAAAGCCCAACTCTAGGGAGCGTACGGCTTATTGTCATCCTATGTACAGATACTCCAGTCTCTGCTGTGGAACTCTGCAGCTCCTCCAGGGTTACCTTAGGTCTCTGTGCTGCCTCTCTGATTAATGTCCTTCTTGCCCGATCCGTGAGCTTTGGTGAGCGTCCATCTGTTGGCAGGTTTGCTGTTGTGCCATGTTCTTTCCATTTAGTTATGATAGATTTGTTGGTGCCCCTTAGGTATCATCAAAGATTTGGATATTTTTTTATAACCTAACCTTGACTTGTACTTCTCAACAACATTGTCCCTTACTTTTGGAGAGTTCCTTGGTCATCATGGCAGTGTGTGGTGCCTCTTGCTTAGGTGTCGCAGCCTCTGGGGCCTTTCAAAAAAGGTGTGTATATGTAATGACAGATCATGTGACACTTAGATTGCACACATGTGGACATCATTTCACTAATTATGTGACTTCTGAAAGTAATTGGTCGCACCGGAGCTTTTTATGTCTTCATAACAAAGGCAGTGAATACATACGCACATGCCAATTTTCTGTTTTCTCTTTCTAAAAAATAGTTTTATGTATATATTTTTCTCATTTCACTTCACCAACTTTTGTGTTCTAAACCATCACATAAAATTCAGATTAACATAACATTGAACTTAAGGCTGTAATGTAACAAAATAGTCAAGGGGGGTTGAATACTTTTGTAAGGCACTACATATATATATATGTATATTTATACCGGTATATATATATATATATAGATATATATATATATATATATATATATATATATATATATATATATATATATATATATACACATATATGTAAAAGTATACATCTGAGTCTGAGGTTACAGAAATCATTATGCCATGTTAAAGTACCAAGTCTGAAATGATGACTGAGACACCTGGAGCGGAGTGGATGTTTAAAAAGAGAGGGAGACATTGCAGAGTGGTTGTGCGAGATGAGAGATAGAGTGGAGGTGAATCCAGAGTTGGAGAATATGAACAGATTGGGCATAATAGCCTCTAAAAGGAGAGAAATAGAGACAACACAGTGAGGTGTCTATATTTGTGGGAGGATTATCAATAGGAGAATTAGAACCAGTGCATAAGATAAGAGCTACAAACGGAGATACCTGCAGTGTGTAAGAAATTATGAGAGTTGGCAGTGATAGAGGAGAGACTGCCTACCAGATTAAAATAAAAAAATAAAAACGTATATATTATTTAGCCCCAGGGAAAAGTTGGGATTGATGTTCTTGAAAAATATAAAAGCCCATGAAAGTGGGGAGGGTTCCCTGAGGAGATGGATCAGTTGGTAAGAAGGGTGGGTCTGTGCTCCACTCTCTTTTGGCTGAAAAGAAAAAAACTGCTAAATACTGGAAGGCTGTACTTTCACCACCTAATTTTAAAGAGTCCAAAATGGTAGTTTGCACAGCACTAAAAAAAAAAAGGCAATATGCTTAGATTCAAAGTTTTTTTTCTTGTTTTGTATGCATAAATTGTAATATATAGTAAAAGTTATTTTTGCACGTAGTACTCTTCTAAAATCAGCTTCTCTTGATTGACCTTGATTAGTAAAGCTATTTGCTATAAATTTGCCCTAATTATTTTTGTATACAAAAATAAGTATAGCCACTGCTGAATATGCTACAAATGTCAAGGAATGCAAATGCATTAACATAACGCTACAAGAAATGTGGAAGGCAAGCTGTAATTTAAAGCAATGCTTTACAAACAATATAAAGCTAGAAAGGGGGAAAGATCAACCAATCCAGACATTAGGACTTTTAAATGACGTCCTTACAATGAAAGTTAGATGTTTTAATTAGGCATTGATAATCAAGACAATTTATATTACGGTATATGAATTAATAAATAAATATTACCATTACTCCCACTATGCAGTCAAATGAGGGAGGTGGCTTTGTCTAGCACACTGCTGCAAAGTTTTCAGACACAAAGTTATATAAATACAATAGTCACCTGATGTTTTCAGTTGTTCTCCGTGACAACAAGCTTCTGCTGTGGGGAAGATAATAGTGAGTTGTTGGACCTCTTATTTAATCAGACATTTTGTAAAACTCTTAAAAAGCTCTTTCTCAGCCTTATCCCCTTTCCCCTTGATGACATTATAAGGGTGGAGACAAAGAGCTTGACTAAAGACTGATACTCTGATTTTAGAAAGTGAATTTAATATAAAATATCACTAATATATTCAACATCAATCAATACATGATTAAAAAATCTAGCTCTTCTACTTAGGAGATTACAGTGGGTCTTGAAGCAACAACCTTTCAAATTATTGTAATTAAAAACAATCTTTTGTTAGGCAATTTGTGCAAATAATAATTGTGCAGCACACACTACAAATGGTTGGAAAAGATTAAATGAGCTCCAGCCCAAATATGATGGGGAAAAAACAGCACTTTTCAGTATCAATTTTCCCCAAAAGAGTTTATTCTAATAATTATTACTGATAAGTTGGACCATTATAGCGGCTTTCTATGCTGATTATACACATACATCCCAACATCTTAATAGCTAAGAAAATATGTATGAAAATATAAGCACTGTTAGGTATTTTTACCGCCATTCTGTACAATGTGTAAACTAAGTTTTAGTACCCTGGCAGAAATTATGAAATTTTGGCATTTATTTTGAAAATATGTCGGATCATGCAAAAAAACTAATGTATTTTATTAAAGGATAGTGATTATATGAAGCCATTTATTATCACATAGTTGTTTGGCTCCTTTTTTAAATCATAATAACAGAAATCCCCCAAATGGCCCTAATCAAAAGTTTACATACCCTTTGTTTTTAATACTGTGTATTGCCCCCTTTAGCGTCAATGACAGCGTGCAGTCTTTTGTAATAATTGTTTATGAGGCCCACTATTCTTGCAGGTGGTGTAGCTGCCCATTCATCTTGGCAAAATGCCTCCAGGTCATGCAAAGTCTTTGGTCGTCTTGCATGAACCGCACGTTTGTGCTCTCCCCAGAGTGGCTTGATGATATTAAGGACAGGAGACTGTGATGGTCACTCCACAACCTTCACCTTTTTCTGCTGTAACCACTGGCGTGTCAACTTGGCCTTGTGCTTAGGGTCATTGTCATGTTGGAAAATCCAAGACCGTCCCATGCGTATCCTTCGTGTCAAAGAATGCAAATTGTCTGCCTGTATCTTCTGATAACGTGCTGCATTCATCTTGCCATCAATTTTCACAAGTTTGCCTGTGTCTTTAGAGCTCACACACTCCAAAAACATCAGTGGGGTTGGTATTCTTTTCCCTGTTGGCCTTGTTTATCCCTCTACAAACCTAGCGCTTATGGTTGTGACCATAAAGCTCTATTTTGCTCGTCACCCCAAATTACTGTGTGCCAGAAGCTGTGAGGCGTGTCAAGGTGTTGTCGGGCATATTGTAACCAGGCTTTTTTGTGGCATTGGCACAGTAAAGGATGGTTTCTGGCATCTCGACCATGCAGCTCATTTTTGTTCGAGTATTGTCGTATTGTGCCCCTTAAAACAACCACACAGTCTTTTCCAGAGCAGCCTGTTTTTCTCCTGAGGTTACCTGTGGGTTTTCTTTGTATTCCGAACAATTCTTCTGGCAGTTGTGGCTGAAATCTTTCTTGGTCTAAGTGACCTTGGCTTGGTTTCAAGAGACCCCTGGATTTTCCACTTCTTAATAAGTGATTGAACAGTACTGACTGGCATTTCCCAGGCTTTGGATATCTTTCTATATCATTTTCCAGCTGTATGAAGTTCCCTTACCTTGTTACCCAGATCTTTTGACAGCTCTTTCTGCTCCCCATGGCTCAGTATGTAGCCTGCTCAGTGCATCCACGCGAGAGCTAACAAACTCATTGACTATTTATACACAGACACTAATTACAATTTAAAAAGCCACAGGTGTGAGAAATTAACCTTTTTAATTACCATTTTAACATGCGTGTGTCACTTTGTGTGTCTGTAACAAGGCTAAACATTCAACGGTATGTAAACTTGATCAGGGTCATTTTGTTGATTTCTGTTATCATTATGATTTAAAAATGAGCCAAACAGCTATGTTATAATAAATGGTTTCATATGATCACTATCATTCAAAAAAATATTTTCGTTTTGGCATGGTCAGTCATATTTTTTAAAAAGATGCAAACATTTCACAATTTCTGCCAGGGTATGCACTTTTGAGCACAACTGTATGTACACTTAATTTGTATATGATGCTCCATGTAGATATTGACACTGCATACTTATCTGGTTCCCCTAGACCTTGAGAAGAAACAGCATAAAACTGGACATGGTCCAGACTGGAGACTTTGCTGCAAATATGGAGACTTGGCAGGTTAAGGAGGACAGGGGGATTTTGCTTAAAACAGAGACTATCTCTCCAAAAGTCGTAAACGTTCCCTTTCATATATGGCACTTTGGCTCTAGGGGTAAATGTGGCTGAGTACAGATCAACATGTGGCTCTTCTGTCATGCCCAACATAGAGCCCTATGCTAACCCCACAGTGTAAACTGCAGTATAGCCAAAAAACTGCAGGAGCTTTTTCTTCTCAAGTTACAACAGTATTCTAATCTTTCACTCCCCCACATTAGGGCACTCACCAATAGCCGTTAATCCTGCCTTAAATGCAACAGATTTCTGTGCAGGGAGTTGCCAAACCAAACTTTACAGATGAGACGGCTGTAGGAGCCAATAGGAAATGTGAACGTCATAAATTTTATAACGAGTTGGAAGTGTCATAACAACTGCTGTAACTTTAGCTTCAAGGAAACAGAGATATATAGCAAGTAATTGTTTTTTTAATTAAAACATATATTTTGATATTAAAAAGATGTGGCAATTGTATTTATAGCTTCAATCTGTAAAAATGTGTGTGTTTTAAAATATAATATAGTTATAGACAATGTATCAGAGTATATGTTCACAGAAAACATGCTTTTGTGACATGTATTTACCCCTTGTGTACTGGGATGTTTGTTACCCTGGATTTTGTATCATAAAATGGGTTTAATACTAACATATACTCATTTTGTAATTACACATATATTGATATCTGATTGTTAAGTGTTAAAATAATGTTGAAATTCCATCATTTTGTAGTGCTTTTTGTGCTATAGTGTTACTTTCAATGCTTCTGGAGGACTTGACAAAGGTTTGAAAACTAGTTGCTAGTGGTCTTTGATACCCATAAATCTTTCTTCTGCCTTTTGTTTTAACAGCAGTGCCCTGATTTGCGACAGACAGGTTTTGGGTGCCAGAGTGTCAGGGAGTAACTCATAATGTATTTTCAATGCAGAACTCAATAGAGATTTATGCGTTGCTTTTCAAAAGGCTGTTTTGTGAAGTTCAGTTGGAGCAGTGGCTCGTAGGGCTTCTCTCACAATGTTTTAGGCATAGATGATTAACATAGCTACTCTATGTAGGATTACTCTGCAGTTAGGGCACTGCTTTAGCAGGAATTAACATAGGGCCCTTAGTCAGCATTAATTCAAATTGGTGTTAGCTGTGAATTTAAACCAGTAATAGTTTGCCTAATTGATTAATAAAAGTCAAAATAGGCAAGACCCATCAATATTCAGTATGTGCCACTGTGATAGCTCATATAAGATTATCTAAGTAAATAGGTTACCAAATGAACATATTGTGAACTTGAGACAGTTCAAGTTGCGTGATTTCAAGTGATTTTTTATTTTTTTTATTTTAAAACACCTCATATATTGCTTTATGTTCTAAAGATCTTTTTATTTCTTAAAACCCTGACAAAAAAAATCAACACAGAACTCAAAAGAACATTATCAGTACCATTTGAAAGGTAATAAAATGTCTGCCAATTAACAGCAAAAATGCTATTTTAAAAAACAAGGCCTCCATTCAATTTCAAGTCCACGGCTGGATCGCTGTAAGCCGTATGTCTGCGGGTGTGTTGCAGTCTCCCGTTCGTCTCTGATTATGATGCTATTCAATTGCTCAAGCTCGCAAGTTACTGTCCCATAGCTGAAACTGTAAACCCTGCACTAGTACGTAGCAGTTCAGGGCGTGAACATGGTCAATTAGGGAAGACCGTAACCTCCCATTTCAAATCGGCCAATAGAAAATTAGACTGTCATTATTACGGCATTAAAATGTGGAGATTACATGGCAATCAATTAGGTTATGCAATCAGACTCCAAACCCGCAAAATAAAAAATTATGAAAATGAAGGCCAATACTGTTCTAGTCCATGTGGGTAGCCTCATATGTATTAACTCATTGATACCCGAGATCGATTTAGCCCCGAAATGAAACATAAAAATAAATGTAATTTACTGTCGATTTGCGGGCTTGAGACTGTTGTGCAATTAATTCTTATGTCTGTCATCTCTTTCTCCGTTATTTACAGTGCAGTATTGATTTTTTATTTGCATTTATAGTGCTACGAATTGATGTTTAACCCCCTTGCGGGTCTTCTCTATCACTCGTAGGATTTTCTCCTTCTTTTGCCATCCAGGGTGTGAAAACCTTTGCAGGCTTGGGGAAACTGAGCAAATGAATAGCGTTTGCGATTTTAGCCATTATAACTCTTGCTTAAGTGACAGATCAAAGGCTTTGGGAGGCTGTAAGTTACGGGTTTAACATCCCAATTTTTTCACTCGAAACCCATTTGTAGCCCGCAAAAAAATGACAATTGAATAGCAAATGAACTTGCGTTCTTACGGACTACCGGATCAACGGAAATCTCAATTGAATGAGGCTCCAAGTGTTTAGAATCACCCATTATGAGCTGATAAAATACAAGATAACGTTGTCAAGGTTTAATCTAACTATAAGGGTAAGATGATCTCATTATTTTCATAGTATTAATGTGTTACCCCCACGTATAATGCTGTGACATGTTGGCATATTACAAATAAGTGATAATAGCATGAGTATGTAATTTATAGGGACAAAGTGAGAGATACAGATATAGGTAACATAAGTATTTTATCAATTGTAAATACAGTAAATATAGTTTAATAGTGTGAATTTACATTGTAATTTGTAACCACCTAATCAGCATTTCTGATTCACACACCAAGCATAGCCTGATATCTCATTCTGATGTGTGATTATTACCAACAATTAAAAAGTTAATTGATCCTGCGAGACTGGCTTTTCTGTTTCCAGTCTAAAGATATATGAAAAGTGTATAGACCCAAGTGAATATTTAGCCTAAACAATACAGTTAATCCAGGAGTCTGCAAACAATAAGCCTGATTAAATTGCAAGGCGGCATCTCACGGGATACAGGCCGTATATCTGCGGGCATACTGCGGGCTTGCGGTCTGCTACAAATCCAGTACTATTCAATTGAACAAGCCCGCAAGTTACAGGCCAAAATCGTAAACCATGCCACTGTATGTAGCAGTTCAGGCCGGGAACATGATCAATTAAGACTGTATCTACCAATTTAGAAACCGCCAACAGAAAATGAGACCATCATCATTATGGCAGTGAAACACAGAGGTTAAATGTTAATCAATTAGGGTTTGCAACTCTCAAGACCGCAAAACACAAAATAATAAAAATGAATGCCGATACTGTTCTAGTCTATATGGTTGCCCTTGTATGTATTAACACATTGATTCCCAAGATTGATATAAGCCCGAAATGAAACATAAAATGGTTTTAGATTGCAGTTTTGCGAGCTTGAGACTGTTATGCAATTAATTCTAATGTCTTTCATTGATTTCCCTGTCATTTACAGTGCAGTATTTATTTTTTTATTTGCATTTACAGTGCTAGGTTTAGATTTTTAACCCCCTTGTGGGTCCTCTCTAGTACTCATAGGATTTTCTCCAACATTTGCCTTTTACGGGTGTGAAAAAATTTGCGGGCTTGGGGAATTGGAGCAATTGAATAGCAATTTGCAATTTTAGCGACCGCAAATCTTTCAGCTGTAAAAGATCAAAGGCTTTGGGAGGCTGTAAGTTCCGGGTTTAACCATTGCAATGTTTTCAAGCCCATTAACTGTTTTTGGAGCTGGCAAAAAGACGCCAATTAAATAGCAAATTAACTTGTGGCCTCACTTACGGGCTACAGTGACGAAAGCTCAGCTGAATGAGGCCCAATATTTTGAAGCTGTTGTTTTTTTTCACTGAAAAAAATAGTCAAATTCCCAGGGAAATTAGCAAGTATTGACAATAAGACACTCCAGTGCCTGTCTCAGCCACCCTCTCCCTCCCAAAGCGAGGAACGCATTTAGGCCCATAAATGCGGACCTCACGAAGCGAGGAGCCGCATTTGGGGAGGTGGACATAAATTGCAAAGAACTGAAGGCTCATTGCAGGCCGCAAATGCGGACCTCTCGAAGCGAGTGTCCAAATTTGCAGAGGTAAAAAACAACCCAGAAAAGGGGAACTTTCCCCCCCCAAAAAAGAGCAGTGTAACTTGGGACTTACAAAAAAAAAACAATTACGAGGTCGCAAAAATACAAAGTTATGGGCCGAAATGCGTACATCCAAAAACACTGAAAAATAAAAACAAAACATAAAAAAACATCACACACAGCACGGGGGGCAGCCAGGATGTCTGGAAGTGAGGTTGCACGTGAATAAAAGTCCAATTTAAGGAGTTTCGCCACTTGAAGTTCGTCGAGAAATAAAATGTAGGCCCAAAAAAATGAAAATGACCCTACACGACCCAGAAGCGCGCAAAACACCGACAAGCACGTGTGACTTTTAAAAACAACAATTACGACCTGCAAAACTTAGAAGAAAATAATACGAGGTCGAAAAAATACGAAGTTAACAGGCGACCCGCGCACATCCAAAAACACAAACAGCACAACTAAAAAATACAACATAAAACAAACATCACAAACAGCATGGGGGGACAGCCAGGACGTCTGGGAGTGAGGTTGCACACCAATTTAAGTTGCATTTAAGAAGTTTCGGCACTTGAAATCTGGCTAAGCAACAAAAAAAATTCAAACAAGGCTAAATTAGACAGAGCCGCGAAAATCACCACCAGGCACCTACGAGTTACACAGAAGGATTCTAAAATGCCGCTTTACCCGCCTAAACAAATGGTTGGCCCTTGCGCACGCAGCCAGTTTACACTGCACACTTGCCACATTGTTGACACTTTCTCCTCACATGATCAACAGTCCAACTGTACATTTTCAGATGCAGTAAAATCCAAATAGATTATTAGCTCTTTAGGATATTGATTGCGGCATATTAAATATAAATAGGTAAAGTATATTAATTTATTAATTCATATTACTTTATTAATTCACTGTACTCACATTTTTTAAAATTTTACACTGTACTTATATATTTGTCTTCGCGATAAGTGTCAAAGGAGATTGTTGCAAAGCAGGAAACTTGAAGTACACAAGGGGAGAGGCTCACAATGAAACCATAATGCTTAATCAAACTACTAATCAATCCATGGGGGAAACATCCCAGTCTTCTGTAGAGGAAGACAAACATTTTTCAGGAAGAACATATAACATGCTCTAAAATGAAAGCCCTTCTACATGATTTCCAAGTAAAGATTACCTCAGAACTAACAAAACAGATTTCAGAAAATACAAAATCAATTAATGAAACTAATAAGCTAGAGGAGCTAGAGATAAAATGTGATAAATGAATCACTGACAACAATTCTATTCTAAAATATGCCACCTCTTAAGAACATAAAATAGATGAATTAAATAAAATATGCAATTTGGAAGACCGCTCAAGAAAAAATAATTTATGAATTAGAGGGATTGATAAAAACATAACAGATAAAGAACTGAAAAAGTTTGTTGAGGACTTGTTTCATAAATTGACTCTCGATTTCCCTGAAGAGGACCGTAAAATTGATGTTATACATAGGATTCCTCTCCCAAAATTTTTTGATAAATTAACATCTAGAGACGTGATAGTGAGACTCCATTTTTTGCCATTTAAGGAGGCAATAACAAAAGCAAGTTACATCAAAAAAAATATGGATTCTCCTTATGAGAGAACAACATTTTTTACCGACTTGTCCTCACAAATGTTGGCTAAGAGAAAAGATTACTCCGCCATAACACAAAGATTAAGGAAAGAGGAAATCAAATACAAGTGGAAATTCACAAGTGGCCAAGATCCTAGATCTATCATTGAAAGTTCAAGAATGGAAAATAGCAAAATGATCTAAAAAGAAAAGGAACAAGACAGGATCCAAATGATAAGATGAACCATGGGTAGCTGGGTTTTAGACCTAGCACATGAAAACATTTGGAAAATCTATGTTTTCATATTTTTTTGCATTCTTATCTTTCAGCTTCTTTTTTCTTTCCTTTTTTCTATTCTCTTTCTTTTTTACACGATTGGGTATTTATGATGTGTATATAAATTTGTTATGTTTTTTTAGAACTCAAATAATGTATAAAAAGTTAGAAATCACAAAAGTGAAATTTTACTATAGAAGCACATGTGTGTTCACGATAGAAATGTATTCAAGCGCTACTATACAGAGTGAGTTTCATAGTTGAAACTTCTTAACACGACAGATATAATTTAAAAAAGAGATTAGATAAATAATAAGACTAGCACTAAGAAAAAGAGTAAAATTAAATGACTGTTAGCAATTTCAAGGTGGAGAAGGGGGAAGGAAAATAGTAAAGGAAAGAGATGATGAAAAGGTAATTTCATACCTAATAAATTAATAATTACTAAAAACTAGAATATTTTATATTTTTACTCTCCTCTCTTTTCTTCACCAAAATAGTGAAAACATGGAGAGAAAAATCCACAAAAGGGAAGAAAAGGAGAGGGGGAAGGAGAGGAAGGGGGAAATATGGTGATGTATATTACTAGAAGAAGAAAGTAAGAAAATCATAAATTTTCTAATCATAACTATGGGGTCATCTATAACCCAAGATCTCCTGGTAGTCTCTCTTTCTTGTTACTTATTGGTATATTTTCTTAAGAGTAAAAGTCAATAGAAAAAATTAGATATACGACCTCCCAACTACAATGCTTATGTAACCTTCTATCATTTCCCTAGATCTGCAAGACAGCCCTGTTAGAAGTGTTGGACTTAGAAATAAGTCCTATTTGCAGTATCTGTATATGTATTATGAATGAGAGAATTAAGGAGTTTTCTAAACAAAAGATTTTTATTAAGAAGGTTAAAAAGTTAAATAATTGCAAAAAGATAGATAAAGACCCAGTGTTAGTTAATACACTCTGTAAATGGTAATGAAATTATTGTCTTATAATGTCAATGAATTAAATTCCCCAACCAAGAGAAAGATAGTCTTTAATAACTAGATTAAATGTAAGGCAGACTTCTTGTGTCTACATGAGACTCATTTAAGAAGACACCCTGCATTATATGAAAAATAAAAATTATAACAAAATAATTGACCTCTATATAATCTGGAAAGTGATCCTATTTTTATTAAGCCTGGAAAAGACAATATAGATAAATGCCTGGAGAATATAAATCTCCCTATGATAGCAGAAGAATATCTAAAATGTTTAAATAAAAACTTTACCTATGAAGAAATAGACAAGGTTATTAAAAAAGGAAAATCTAATAAAACCCAAGTATAGATGGATTTGATCATTTATACTACAAGTTTTTGTAAAGGAAATGAGAACATATGTGTAATCAGAACTTGTGGAAGCTAAAATTATAAATATCTTAAAACCGGGTAAAGATCCTGACGATTGCAGGAGCTATTGCCCCATATCACTCATAAATATAGATGTAAAAATATATTCTAAGATCTTATCTAATAGACTAAACCGTATAATTCCTAAACTAATACATTTAGATCAGACTGGATTCTTAAAGTGTCGCCAGGCCTCCTATAACACCAGAAGACTGGTTGATCTCATGTATTACGTAAAAAAAAAAGGAGCTTCCCACACTGATCCTGTCACTCAGTGCTGAAAAGGCATTTGACTTGGTCAGTTGCAATTTCCTAGAAGCGGTACTGCAAAAGTTTGGTCTAGCCCATTTTGCATCCAAGGCAATTAAAACCCTGTATAAAAAAAAAACGAATGCTCTCATAGTTGGTCAGGGCCTTGAATCTGAGAAATTTGCTATAGGTAATGGGACATGCCAAGGATGCCCCCTATCTCCTCTGTTATTTCTCTTCTTTATGGAGCCCTTGGCAACATTAATCAGAGATTCCAAAAATATCAAAGGGATACAAATCGGCAAATATAAATATAAGATAATGTTAATTGCCGATGACATTATACTGACTTTAACAGATCCAGAGGTTTCTTGTTCTAACTTACATCAAACTATATCCGAGTTTAGTAAGCCTCATATTTTAAGATCAGTTATTCAAAGACAGATACTATAAATAGAGGTTTTAAGTATGGAAGCTAAAAGATCATTAGCGGAAGTTTATACATTCAATTGGAGACCTAAATGTATTACACACTTGGGGAACAACTTTACCTTCCAAATAAAAAATGTAATTAAAGAAAATCTAGCCGACATATTAAAACAAATTAGAACGTTGCTCTATGATTGGCGAAGTTTAAAGTTATCTTGGTCAGCTAGAATTGCTGCTATCAAAATTAGCATTATCCCCAAGGTTACCTATTGGTTTAGGTGTATCCCAGAAAGGGTACCCGATTATATTATCAATTCAATTCAGAAAATACTAGATAGCTTTATCTACCCGGCAAAAAAGTTAGAATAAAAAAACAAACATATCAAGCAGAAAATTTGAATTGGGTGGCATTAGTATACCATCTATAAAATAGATTTATGATCTAATTGCAATTTTGCATATAGTTAGTTGGAATTTTCAACATAGAGTTACTACATGGAAGACTATAGAAGAAGATCTAATAGGAGGTATTCCAATTCAACATCTAATTTAGATTTGAAAATTAATTAAAACATGGGATAACAATAAAGTGAAATTGGATTTACTACATGCCCCTTGTTTAACTGCTCCAATAGAAATATTAAGAGGAACATTAAGTAAGGCAGATATCGATGTATTAAAGAAGGCAGAGATAGGGTATATAGCAGATCTATACCTATCAGGTTCATTAATGGAAGAAGCATAGATCTCTAGAAAAAAAATGGATTTAGATAAGTTATCATGGCTAAATTATAAATCCTTAGTGGAAACTTTGACTCAAAGGGGATATAAAAGATAAAAAAAATGCTAAAATGTTTGAGTTGGAAGAATTTATGATCAAGGGGTCAGACTCACATTTGATCTCGAAAATAAATAAAATAAGAGCTAAATCCATCTTGTTTACAAAATCCAAGAATTTAAAAGAATGGGAAACAGATATTAATTCAAAACATGATGAACTGAAATGGTCCAAAGCACTAGGCCTAGTTAAAAAATCCTCAATAAATACTGCATACTTGGAGCTATTCTTTAAATTGGTTCAAAAATGGTATTAAGTCCCAGAAATTGTGAATAAATGTGTTCCACAAACTCCTCCAACATGTTGGAAGGGATGTGGGAAGTTGGGCACTGATATACAGGTGTTGTGGGAGTGCAAAAAATTTAAGTTCTATATGGCATCTGTTGGGAACATATAACTACAATGTTGGGGAAAAAGATTCCTTGTACACCAGAAGTAGTGTTATTTCATTTAGATCTTGAGTTGTTAGTCCCCCCCAAAAAAGATTAATCTCTCATATCTTATTAACTGTAAAATCCCTATTGGTCAAATACTGGAATAAACTATTAATACCAACACGGAATTAAGTTGACAACAACATTTTGAAAAGAAAAAATACATGCATTTAATTGGCATAAATGGGACCAGTATCAAAATACAAAACAAGAAATGACTGTCTATTGAATCTTTTGTATATTATCATGTATTCTAAATAGTATCCTTCTCTTTCTTTTGAATGCTAGATTTTCTAGGCACTTATGAAATGTTTGGAAACCCCCATTGTATGGGTAGCATGTATGTTGTTTTTGTATGTGATTTTATTTGTAATTTTTTAGTAAAAAAAAAAAAAAAGAAATACTGTACGTTATTGCTTATTATCGATTACCCTCTTTCAGATACAACAAAGAAAAAAATGCGTTCAATGTCCCTACACTGCATGTTGTATTATATCACAATGATATATCATATTGCAGAAACAAAAAACACATGGGGCCTCATTCAATTGCGATTTGGCCAATTAAATAGGGGTCTAAATAAGCACATAACATATATTTTTTAAAGAAGTTTTTAGTTAGTAAGCATCTATCCAAAAGCAAGGTTTTCACTAACTAAAAACTTATTTTAAAAAAATATGTTATGTGCTTATTTAGAGCCCTATTCAATTGGCCAAATCGCAATTGAATGAGGGCCATGGATTGTAAGTTATTCCATTACTTTGAACAATACATGCAATTCTTAGATAAATATATTTTTGTTTTTCTATTAAAAGTTTGGTGAGTGCATTCTGCAGTGCTATTATAATACACAAATCACATTTGTTTTGTACTCAGTCCAGTCTGGATGAATATATCTAAGTGAGCACCTTGATTGTATTCTTTAAGCTTGAAAAATAACACTGGCCTTGCACATGTATCATCTTTTATTCTAACTACTTCACTGCCTCATCCATTGATGCATTACATAGGAATTAGACACTCTGCTGGCCATTATAAAACCATGAAATAACAATTCAAATAATCCTAGCTAAAGGACTACTGTAATAACTTGTTGTATTTATGCATTCATAATTAAAATGTATATTCAGGTACTACAAAAAATATTCAATATTAACACCAAGGCAGAGACACTACAGGTGATGCAGATATAACGCTCCAGGGCCCTTAACAAACTTTTTAGGGAAGGGAAAAGAGCCCACGGTGGAGAGAAGTGGAGAGGGAGTGGGCTTTGACTTAAGGAGGAGTTAGGGGATACCATTTTTATTTTTTATTTTACTGGAAAGGAGTGTGGGTAGAGGTGGGGCCTCTGCAGGGCATACAGTGGGCTGTTGCTGGGCAGAGGCATACACATTTAGCTGGAGCTTAGGAAGAGTGGTTTCCCACAATCCCTCCATTGGAATTGAATAGTAATTACTTAAGTTTAATTTAAGGAACATTGTTGGTATTTAATATGTTGGTTTGTCACAGCATTGTTTGGGTGGTAGTGCTTCTCCTCTTTCATTGTTAAACAAGGAGGAACCTCTAGGGGCACAGATTAACCTGACAGGTGGTGGCCAGTTTAGTACCAAAAATTGTATGGAGTATTCTTTTTACGATGTATTGGTGGTGGTGGGAGAGGTTTTTTTTGAATCCCAATACGTCTGTATAAGGAGGTCAAAGAGTAGATTTGTTTACCTTTTTTTTGCATTGATATATATATATATATATATACACCATATATACTCGAGTATAAGCCGAGTTTTTCAGCCCTTTTTTTAAGGCAAAAAGGGCCCCCTTGGCTTATACTCGAGTCACTCTCCCCCACCCCCCCGTGTCTCTCTAACCCCCCAAACCCCCCCCGTGTTTCTCTAACCCCCCGTGTGTCTCTAACCCCTGTGTGTCTCTCTACCCCCCGTGTCTCTTTCCCTCCCCCCTCCTCAACCTAAACCCCCCTCAACCTCCCTCCTCCACCAAAACCCCCCTAAATACCTCCCCCCTCTCCCCTCACTTACCTGCTTGTGCTCCGGCCCCTCCGCTCCTTGACCCGGCGCCGGCGCACATCTGACGTCACATGCGCGCCGCGTCATTAGCATATACCGGGTGCCGGCACCCGGTATATGCTAATGACGCGGCGAACATGTGACGACGCGGTGAGCATGTGACGTCACATGCGCGCCGGATCAAGGAGCGGAGGCCGGAGCACAAGCAGGTAAGTGAAGGGAGGGGAGGATGTATTTAGGGGGTTTTAGGTGGAGAAGAGGGGTTGAGGGGGGGTTTAGGTTCAGGAGGGGGGTTGGAGTTGAGGGGGATTGAGGAGGTGGGTTGGGGTTGAGGAGGTGGGTTGGGGTTGAGGGGGGTTGAGGTTGAGGAGAGAGGTTGAGGATGGGGGGTTGAGGATGAGGATGGGGGGATGAGGAGGAAAGTTGAGGGGGGTTGAGGAGGGAGGTTGAGGAGGGGGTGTTGAGGATGGGGGGGTTGCGGAGGGAGGTTGAGGATGAGGGGGGAGGTTGAGGATGAGGAGGAGGGGTTGAGGAGGGGGGTTGAGGAGGGAGGATGAGGAAGGATGTTGAGGAGGGGGTTGAGGATGAGGAGGGAGGTTGACGAGGGAGGTTGAGGATGAGGAGGGAGGTTGAGGATGAGGAGGGAGGTTGAGGATGAGGATGAGGAGGGAGGTTGAGGATGAGGAGGGAGGTTGAGGAGTGGGGTTGAGGAGGGTGATAAGGGAGGGGGGAAGAGACACAGGGAAGGGAGAGGTTGGAAGAGACACAGGGAAGGGAGAGGGGAGAAGAGACACAGGGAAAGGAGAGGGGAGAAGAGACACAGGGAAGGGAGAGGGGAGAAGAGACACGGAGAGAGAGGGGGACACAGGGGGCAGCACATTTCCCACCCTCGGCTTATACTCAAGTCACTCATTTTACCCAGTATTTTGTGGTAAAATGGGTGCCTCAGCTTATACTCGGGTCGGCTTATACTCAAGTATATACGGTATATATATATATATATATATATATATATATATATATATATATATATATATTAGTGCATACACTATCCCATAGTACGCCATTGGCAACTTGAGCAGCCTTCTATTCCCTGAAACAGTGTTGCCTCAGGCCTAGCCATCATTGGTCATATCATTGCGGCCTACCATTGTTAAAAGATTCAGTCTAAGGGCTTATAATCGGTTATAATTTTAAAGCACACAATATCAAATGCTGCAAATAAGTCATATTAGCACTGAATAATTACCTCTCCAGCCTCTAGTATACTATTATAGCACTAGAGCTTTTTGTTCCGTAAGATGTGCCTTTCCTAAAGTCTGATTACAATCATAGATTTCATGCTCTGACAGTTGTATTTCCAGTGGCCTTGCAGCTCTTTCTCAATGACCTTTTCTGGGAAGCTAAGATATGAGACGGCCCTGTAGTTTTCCATACAGCCTGGACTTGATCGTTGTCTCATAATGAATTCGGCAACTCCATTTTTCACTGAATCCAGGAGGATGTCACATCATTGTTTGCACTCAATTAATGTTACACAACTCATTTTAAACAATACTTAACATTCAAACAATACTCTAGTAGCCTTGTAGGTTCTTTTTCAGTGCTCTGCACCTATTTTATTGTTTAGAAATGTATACCCCTAAATCCACCAAGCATTGTGGCAATAAAGCTCTCTGAATCTTGCAATCCTATTGCTATTTCCTATCGTGACTGATGCCTTTCATGCACAGTTACAGCCCCTTGAATCGCTTAGTGAATCTACACCAATTAATCAGCAGACTAGGCAGAATGAATAAAACATTAAGAACAGTCACAAAATAAGAAAATGCCTATTATAATGCATTTCTGTACATGTTTTTCTATTATAATAAAAACAACATGGACAATGCTTACCTCATAAACTCCAACATTATTTGTCCAATTAATCTATTAAGAACATGAGTTAACTTAGAAAATCAATGAACGAAACATATATACTTTTTTGAATTTTTTTTTTTTTTTATATGTCTTCTAATATAATGGATTTTTTTTATAACCCCTTCTGGGTCACTTACCTTGTTGTGGTGAAGGGGCTTGTGTACTTCAGTGAATCTGTGAGGTATACCATGTAGGGGCACCCAAGATGGGCAGGTAATAGCAGAGAGGTCAGACAAATCACAGTCCACTGGATAAAGAACTGGCAACCTACTCCAGTATATTTGCCAATAAAATTAGAGACATAACAATTATGCCTGGTGTGCTACACTCCATAAGGCCATGGAGAGTTGGACATGACTGGATGACATAACAGCATTGTTTATAAATCAGTGGAGTAGGCACTTTGCTATCAGTATGATCGCTTGTCTTGCTGCCACTCACTGTTAATGATTATAACAAGAGGGATTGCTTGTAACATGTAACATACAAACACTCTTTACAGCATTCTACATTCAACACTGGAAGTAATGGACTTATGAAACAAATCTTAGTGAAAGCATAAATATTCACTTATCAAGAAAAATCAGGTGTTATTACACTTTTATCCCAACTTCATCTTTTAAGAATCTAGCCTAATGTTTCATTAAACACATAAGGATTGAGGAGGAGCAAACCCTTACCCCTGCATCATTTTTTATAATTTGTTAATGATCCTTTTCTAATTATTTAATTATAGGATTCAGTTATTGCATTTCTTAATGAATACAACTTAAAAAAATATCTTAAATGTATGATTTATAATTTGTTTCACCACCTTGTAACCCTTTCACTGATGAAGCAATGCATTGTTGGCTGTTGGCCTCTACCATTAACAACCTAGATATCCAATATTTTCGTAGCTTTGATTTCTGCTTTCTATAGATCCATATGAACCAAAATGTGTAATTTCACCAGAGATTTATCACTCCTTCAGGCTAGTCATGGCTACCACACATTTACTAGATTGTTTAAGATACTTGTTAGCATTTAATTTATTGCGATATCGTTTATCTTGGTGATAGAGGGGAGAAGAGCTGACTACTTTTCGATTTCTGTGCAAGATTTAGTTTGGTGGAGTTGTATATCATTCGTACTGCTTGGAGAATGGTTAGGTGGATGGCAGCAGAATCTTATGCCACTCTATGTTGACTCGCCCTCCCTTCTTGTTCCCTTCTCCCTCTCCCTCTCATTCTATACTTTATTTGCATTGAATATGAAAGCATGAATTGCAGTATCTTATGTATGCATTCTCTTAGAGCACGGGTGGGCAAGGAGGGCCGCATACAAGCCGGGATTTGAAGATATCTTTTATGTGCACAAGTGAGTCAATCAGGATGACTGAATAAGTGATCGACTCACCTGTGCACAGCAGGGATATCATCAAATCCAGGCATGTATGTGGCTCTCCACGACCGAACCCAAAACCCACCCCTGTGTTTGAGGGACTCCAAAAATCAAGTAGGTTTTTTTTTAGATTATTTTTAAAATGCACAAATACTGTCTATACATTGTGTTTGCCATTTTTCTAAAGTGAATAATTCCTTAACAATTACATATTATTGGTTCTGAATAATATTATTATTATTATTATCTTTATTTATATTGCACCAACTTATTCCGTAGCGCTGTACAGGGGTTGAGTACATGGCAAAAAACAAACTTAACACCTTATAAAGAATGGAGGGCCCTGTTTTCGAGCTTATAATCAAATGTACATAGTGCTTGTTTCCAAGGCACGGACACAAGACTCAAAACTCGCAATCTTACAATATAAGGGTTTAGGTGTGATACAAGAGGGTGACAAATGCAAAATGGCAACGTGAATGCAAATTGTTTAGTCAATTGGAGGGGTCTGTGTGTTGTACTGTAGAGTGTGGGTGTGAGTGTTATTATGCTGTGGAGTGTGCAGTTGTAATTATAAAGGCTGAAGGTGATAAGATTTTTTAAACAGGTGTGCTTTTAGTATTTTTTTAAAGGTTTTGAGGCAGGAAGATAATCTAATGGAGCTAGGCAAGGAGGCTCAAATTGTAGGGGCAGCATGAGAAAAGTCTTGAAGACGGGAGTGAGAGGAGGTGATGAGAGAGGAGGAAAGAAGAAGGTTGGGGGGGTTGGGAGAGTATTTTGAAACAAGAGCAGAGATATAAGGGGGTGCATTGTTGTTGAGGGCTTTATATGTTAGGGTCATGATTTTAAATGTGATTTGGGAAGTTATGGGAAGCCAGTGGAGTGATTGACAGAGAGGAGCTGCAGACACTGAGCGTTTGGTATTGAAGATGAGTCTAGCAGAGGCGTTCATTATGGATTGGAGGGGAGTCAGAAGAGCGAAGGGTAGGCCAGCAAGGAGTGAATTGCAGTAGTCGAGTCCAGATATGATGAGAGAGTGTATTAGAATTTTAGCTGTGTCTTGTGTAAGATAATGACGAATTTTGGAGATGTTTTTTAGGTGAAACTGACAAGATTTTGTTATTGATTGGATGTGAGGAATAAAAGAGAGGGCGGGATCCAGTAGAACCCCAAGACAACGGGCCTGGGAGGTAGGGGCGATGATGGTGTTGTCAAAAGTGAGAGATATTTGAGGAGTAGAAGCTGTAGTAGAGGGTGGAAAGATTAGGAGTTCAGTGTTACACATGTTGCGTTTGAGTTGATGGGTAGACATGCAGGAGGATATGCTAGAGGCAGTTGGAAACTTGAGCTAAAAAGAGAGGGGGATAGATCGGGTGCAGAGAGGTAGATTTGAGTATCATCTGCATAGAGATGATACTGAAATCCAAAGGATTTTATGAGGGTGCCAAGGGAGGAGGTGTAGATGAAGAAGAGGAGGGGGCCTAGGACAGAACCTTGGGGAACACCAACAGACAGAGGGAGAGGTGAAGAAGAGGTGCCATAGAAGGAGACGCTAAATGTACAATGTTTTAGATAGCATGTGAACCATGAAACAGCTGTGCCCTGGATGCCAGATGAGCGGAGAGTTTTGATTAGAAGAGGGTGGTCAACTGTGTCGAAGGCAGCAGAGAGATCCAAAAGAATTGAATTGTATGCTTTCATATCTAATTAGGATTGTGCATTTGCGAGCAATATTGTGAAAAAGTATGACTTACTCTAAAATTTCTATAATTTCCAATTTGTTAATATTGTATTTTGCCTTGTAATTAACCACTGTATAGTGCTGAAGAATGTGGGCCCTAGGTAAATCCCCTCTATCTTAGTTTACACCATGTTTAGAGCCAAAGTAATTCCCACTACATATGCTATTCCCTCATCCCTAAAACATTGTGAGAGCTGCTACGAGTGACTGCTGCACGACAAAGCTGAAAAGCACAGCAAAATCTCCACTGATTTTTTTTTCTTGACTGGGGCTCCCTGCAGCATGGGAGGTTCATTTTTGGTGCCATGGGTACCAGATTGAAAACCCTGCAGTATGAGGGTTAATATTAGGTGCAATTTTTTTTGGACTCCCCCCTTGCATGGGGTTAACAGTTTAGGTGCCATGAGGATCTGTATAGACTCCCATGGTTATGTAGATAAGGTGATCGGATAGAGGCATGGGGTTTGAACGGGGAATGGGGCGATCGGGCAGTGAGCAAGGGTAGGGATGCCCAGGGATTTCCTCTATTGGTATTTAAATGGGAGAAATCCCCAGCACATGAAGTTTTTATCTTCTATTAGCTTGCAGAGCCTTTTCAGTGG
Organism: Discoglossus pictus; assembly: GCA_027410445.1. NCBI lineage: Eukaryota > Metazoa > Chordata > Amphibia > Anura > Alytidae > Discoglossus > Discoglossus pictus. Next base: position 29,045,375 of record CM050173.1, on the reverse strand, counting down.
TGTAATGTAGGAAAAATAAAGCTCCCGTAGCTGATTTACTGATATATAGCAGTTTATCGCTGAATTAGCATAGGGCTCTGAATTGGGGCATTACAAATAAAGGATAATAATTACAGTACACTGTCTATCTCTGAGGTAAGCAGGACAATGGTTTCTAATGTAATCATGCGGGTATAAATACTCCAGCACCCTCATCAAGTGCTATGCATCACAAATTAGCAACTTGAGCCATACATGAGCATTGATTGGGTGGCTTTTTTATGCTAAATACCTCTGCAAATAGTTAATGAGGAGAAAAAATGCTAGTACAATGTAGACACAGTTTTAATGCTTTTTAAGATTAAACCAATTTCCTTTTGGTGTGAAATTGTCTCTATTTTCACTTTAAAGGGGCACTATTACTATGAATTTTAGCTGCAATAGTCTGAGATTTTAAGTTTTGTGCATGTTTGCTACTGAAAATTATTGTTGATTCATCTAAAATTGCATTAACATTGAATAACAAAACAAAAATTCAAAGGACTGTTATTAAAATGATACATGCTTTAAATTACAAGACTTCTAAGGACAGACTTCAACACCTTAAAGGAGAAGTTTCACCTAAAGACAAGTTGCTCTTACATGAATAAGTTAAAATATATGTATACAAGTTTTAGTACTTGCTTTTTCTTATGCTCTGTATGTTAGATGATTTAAGCTGCTGAAGAACACAAAAATGAAGGTAACTGTCTCACAGTTTCCATCGTTGCTGCACCTTGATTGGCTCTTGAATAAGCTCTTAGATCTAATCAGCTGAGCATTCTAGGGGTCATTGACAAAAATGGAACATTTTTTATTAATTAAAATTCAAATGCCATTTATGAGTTCACGACCAACATGGAGGTGCAATTTAAGTTTGGGTGGAACTTGCTCTTTGAGATGTATATCAAGAGAAAAGGGCGATAGTTGATATGTTGAAAATCTTCAAATGTATTATTAGACCTGATCTGCATATTTGTAGTAGTTCATTCTGCTAGTGCATTCACGTGTGTGTGTGTGTGACCGTGAAACATGGTTACTACTCATCCATTCTACTTGCTATAACAACATCCTAAGTACATATATATGTGTGTGCATTTTTATCTGTGTGTCTGTAAATATTCATGATTTTTTGTAATATGACCTTCCCCTTATAAAAAAATACTGATCATTCACATTTTATACATTTTAAAATGGGAAATTCTAGTAAATCAGAAAACAATATTTTTGTTAGTCTAATGCTAAAAATGCCAAGTTCAAAAGAAGCAAAACACACCATGAGAAAAACTTATTGTTTTCATGTTCAAAAATATTTTGTCCATTCTCTATTTGTTATGGCAAAATAGCAAACTGAAAAGATGGGATTTTACAGTATAGTGCATTGGGTAAGGAATCATATTTGAAAAAACTTACTGACCTCTGTACGTAATGTTAGTGTTACATCAGCATAAGATCTGCGCATATCCCGACCATTGCACAAATATCTATGTCTAGATCAGCTGCTTGTATTGTGAATTACAGTTCAGAATGTTCTTTACATCCACATAAGTACATTTTCAAGGATTTGAGTATCTGTAATTGCAAGTACAACTTTCAAGTGGTGTCCTTAATTAGCTTTTTGCTTAAGTTATTAATGGACAATAATGGATAGTAATGGACATGACCTGTTTATTTGTACATCTGTTAATTGACAGTCATGGAGTATGTATGGTTCACATGCAACAATATATTACTATTAATTACACTTGCAAACAACTGTTGTCATACTGTAGTTATAAAGTGTAAAGTTGATAGGTACATGCATCACTGAGGTTAAGATGGCTGAGAGTTAACCAAACCATGATCCAAGTCCAGCTGGGGGCAAAGTGGTTTGTAGGCAGCAAGCCTGGTATTCGGATGTCGGAATCTGAGTGAAAGCAGTAGATTGAGTGGATGGTTATGGTCACAGGTAATGGATAAAGAAGAAATTAGTCTGGATAACAAATCAATGTCATATATATTAAGAAGACACAAAAGGAATAAAAAAACAAGAGACACAGCAGAACCCAGTATGCGATTCTTGTATGGTTACCAGAATGCAGAAATGAAACATTTTTAATAGGAGTAGGATTCAGACTTTTGGCTCCATTTCCATGCCGAAATTCAAACTGACTGTTTCAGTATTACAACAGAAAAGTAAACAGTACATCATTCCCCAAATTTTAGCCTTTGACTGTTAATGCTCTAGCAAGAAAGTATACAGTGCCTTGCAAAAGTATTCACCCCCATTTGGCATTTTTTGTGTTTTGTTGCCTCACAACCTGGAATTAACATGGATTGTTTGAGGATTTGCATCATATAATTTACAGAACATGCCCACAACTTTGAAGATGTTTTTTTTATTTATTGTAAAGCAAACAACAAATAGGACAAAATAACAGAAAAAGTCAATGTGCATAACTATTCACCCCCCAAAAGTCAATACTTTGTAGAGCCACCTTTTGCGGCAATCACAGTTCCAAGTTGCTTTGGATAAGTCTTTATGAGCTTGCCACATCTTACCACTGGGATTTTTGCCCATTCCTCCTTGCAAAAATGCTTCAGCTCCTTTAAGTTTGATGGTTTGCGCTTGTGAACATCAATCTTTAAGTCTGACCACAGATTTTCTATTAATTTAAGGTCTGGGCTTTGACTAGGCCATTTCAACACGTTTACATGTCTCCCCTTAAACCACTCAAGTGTTGCTTTAGCAGTGTGTTTGGGGTCATTGTCCTGCTGGAAGGTGAACCTCCGTCCTAGCCTCAAATCACACACAGAGTGGTATGGTTTTGCTCAAGAATATCCCTGTATTTAGCACCATCCATCTTTCCCTCAACTCTGACCAGTTTCCCAGTCCCGGCTGCTGAAAAACATCCCCACAGCATGATTCCGCCACCACCATGTTTCACTGTGGGGATGGTGTTCTTTGGGTGATGTGATGTGTTGGGTTTACGCCAGACATAGCGTTTTCTTTGATGGCCAAAAAGTTCAATTTTAATCTCATCAGACCAGACCACCTTCCTCCATACATTTTGGGAGTCTCCCACATACCTTTTCACAAACTCAAAACGTGTCATTTTGTTTTTTGCTGAAAGTCATGGCTTTCTTCTGGCCACTCTGCCATAATGCCCAACTCTATGGAGGGTACGGCTTATTGTCATCCTATGTACAGATACTCCAGTCTCTGCCATGGAACTCTGCAGCTCCTCCAGGGTTACCTTAGGTCTCTGTGCTGCCTCTCTGATTAATGCCCTCCTGGCCCGGTCCGTGAGTTTTGGTGGGCCGTATCTTGGCAGGTTTGCTGTTGTGCCATGTTCTTTCCATTTGGTTATGATAGATTTGATGGCGCTCCTGGGGATCATCAAAGATTTGGATATTTTTTTTATAATCTAATCCTGACTTGTACTTCTCAACAACATTGTCCCTTACTTGTTTGGAGAGTTCCTTGGCCTTCATGCCAGTAATTGGTTAGTAGTGCCTCTTGCCTAGGTGTTGCAGCCTCTGGGTCCTTTCAAAAAAGGTGTGTATATGTAATGATCATGTGATACTTAGATTGCACACAGGTGGACATCACTTCACTAATTGTGACTTCTAAAGGTAATTGGTTGCACCAGAGCTTTTTATGGGCTTCATAACAAAGGGGGTGAATACATACGCACATAAAAAATTGTTTTATGTATATATTTTTCTCATTTCACTTCACCAACTTAGACTATTGTGTTTTGATCCATCACATAAAATTCAGATTAACGAATCATTGAACTTAAGGCTGTAATATAACCAAATAGGTAAAAAGACAAGTTGGGTGAATACTTTTGCAAGACACTGTATGTGTAGTCCTGAAATGACTCACTTCTGATTTGAGGCACACTCTACCAGTTAGTCAGCCATGCTGAACGTCCTTGAGAATGCTTAGAAAAATATCTTTATAGAGAACAGATGTGAATAAATAAGTGTAGGATGTTTGTATCTCCTTTGATGTCATTTCTGCCTACATATGTGTCAAACTCTAGATGATGGTAAAAACAATATAACCAGTTTTATCACATATTAATTTATCGGGGGATCTCAAAGCTGTCAGATATATCCTAAGATCAACATCCTACTATTTGTAAATTCCTTGGGATAAACATTCTTTCTTGTCTTTTCAATCTAATTTTATATGTATAGAACCTTTATTTCCAGTAAGGAAATAATAGCTACCCTAAATGCCAAATACAAACTACCAAAGGAAAGGAATTTAAACTAGAAATGCATTGGAGAGGAGGAAGTGGCGAGTGTGGGAGAGGAGAAGTTGAGTGGAGGTGAGGAGGAGGTGGAAGGGCAGGTGCCCATATTGATAGGCACATCTACATCAGGGTCAGAGGGGAAAGGGCCTGATCCCAGGGGGGTGGTAGCAGGGATGAGGGACAGGCATCAGGGACAGATAAGGGAGGACAGGATCCTCCACCACAGTTGGGAGGGAAAGAGGCTGGGGGCAGGCACAGGGCTCTCGCTCCAAGAAATGGTGGTACTCCTGCGTGCCATCTGTGAGTGGCCCACTATCCTTTTAGGGCATAGGGAAGTTGAGTCTGGGCCTAGGGCCCAGGCATAGAAGGAGGTAGCAGCTGCATTAACAGCAGCGAGCACAGCAGAAAGGCATGTGAGATCCGTGAATCACAGGTTTGATGTCAGGGTCATGTTGAGGAGGAAGATGGCAAATGGACAAAAGGAAAAAGGATGCAGCTTCAGCACCAAATGGCAGCCTCAAAGTGACTGTTACCTATCATGAGTGGGAGAGAGACTTCAAGGACCTACCGAGCCGGGTGCCTGCATGCGGGAGCTTCAGGCCTGATGGCCCAGCAGAATCCAGCCTCCACGTCAGGTGAATATCACATACATCAACATGCCACCCCATGTACATCACACACACTACACATGTACAGGATGACCAACAAGGACATTTACTTAAACTCCATGGAATTAACAAGGGATAGATGGTTCAGTCGTGCGCCATTAAATCCTGTCTTCAGTGGGCACAACACCATTAATCAACCAATAGAGACAGTCCATGTATGGGTGTTCACACTGCAGCGTATGTAGTCACAAACTGCAGCCGGAATCAAGAGAGCGTTAGGAGCCAAGAATAATCAATATCAAGAATCCCAAATAGATCACATCTAGCAAATGATAGCTACTCAAAGTTGCACTCAACGATACAGTTACCTCACTATGTTAAAGTAATCTATTGCTTTCTTGTAATTTAAATAAAAACTGTTGAACTTATGCAGTCAGTTTGTCTACAGACACAGTGCTGATTTACAGCAGACGTTCCAAAAATTAGGGTTTAACTGCTTTCAGGAATACAATCAGCCAGCAGTTAACCCCTCCAGTAACATAACATTTTGCGCTCTTTCACACAATAAAGAGCAGTGATAGTGAGGTCAATGGCCCTCTAAGTGAATCATCCAAGTTCAAATCTAGATGTCAGATAGTTAGGAAGGAACAGAAACCAATGTATTATTCAACATAATTAACACATATCCCTTTCGTTTATTTTTTCTCTTTTTCAGTTTCCAGGCAGTCTGGGTCCAGTGGAGAGCCAGCAGGATCCGGCGCAGGGGGAGGAGGGACCACCACAAGCCCCATGTCCTGGTGAGGAGGACTTCACCTGGGCAGTAGGGACACTTGCAGGACCTTCTGCCACCCCAGTGGCCTTTGACCCCACTGTTACCCTTCCCTATCAACTGCAGCCATTACCAGGCATACATATTGAGGGACGACATGTGCATGCCCCCACATTCCCTTCCCCCTGTAGTACTTCAGCCTGGCTCCCACCCCCACCCCAATGGAATCAGGCACAAGCCAGGCCACAGACCCTCCCCATTGGGCCACCACAACCTCCACACCCACCTCTGGCCACCAGAAATGACCTACTTCCCCTGGTCAACAAAGCCAGGCTGCTCAGGGGGAGATGTTTGCCGTATTGCACCATATACTAGGGTGCTTACAAGGGATCCAGGCCAGCATCTCCCCCAACCATGCAGAGGTAAATAGCAGCTGAATCTTAACTTGCCGAGCTGCTCAGGATGGAGGCAGACCAGAGCGCACGTATATATGAGAACATGGATGCTATGCATTGGACTCTGGTGCCCAGCCGTGCCTCATCCACCCTGGAGGCCTCCCCTGTACACCCACAGCCCGGCCCCATCTCTCCTCCCCCCATGCCTCCGCCACCTCCACCACCACTGCAGGTGCCACTGCCTCCGTGGGGAAAGCCTCCCACCCCAGCACTTGTGAGATGGTGGCCGGCCACGGGGGATTGGGGCCCTGATGCTAGGCGGAGGACGATGTAGGAACTGCACATATTGTCGTGCCTTCTCAACAGCACCCCTCAGTGACAATCTATTGGTCCAAATGTTAACCTTACCTAGCCTGGCTACAGAGTATTGGATCTTGGCCTATGTGATGCCGATATTTTGTACACAGATGGGTACCTCCCATCACATGGTCCATGAACCCCTTCTCTGTGGACATGTAGGGTTCTGTATAACATATCACCAACTGATGGTCACTGAGACATGTTATTGAGAAGAGATGTTGCAGTCCATATCTTTTTTCTTAAGGCCTTGTTTTTCAGTTTTTTTTTGTTTTTTGTTTTAGGCACAATTCAGGTCCATGAAGGCATCTTCTGCATTTACAAGTATTGTGAAAAAACTTAAGTAATTGTAAGATATATTCACAGTGCCTCTCAGGTAGACATTCCTTCAATGATAGCCCCCCTCAACATGTACCTCCCACAATGTTTAAGCTCTCACATATACAGATATCTGAGACATGTTAACTTAAATGTAGACTAATGTAGACTAATAATGCTATGGAGGTGGACTTTCATAATCTCATAATGGCATGGTAATGAAAGCCAGCCTTAATCCATGCACTAGTGAAGCATGTGATCCTCTCCTCAATATCAGTATAAGAACAGATCCTTGTGTCTAATGTAGGTAACAGTGATTCAGGCCACTGACCTTTGTGTTTTCTCCGTATTAATGGCTGTTTGTCCCGAATTGCTGATATCATGAGTTTCCTTTAAAATGTGCTAACACCTATATAGCCGATGTATGTGATATCAATGTTGCTAAACAATATCAGATGGAGAAGATGATAGTACACCTGGACAACTGGCGGTGGTCACAGCTAAGCATTTATTGCGAGATGACACATCATTATTAATGATCATGGCCAGTGAGATACCCTTAAAACTAGCTAATGGTTAGTAATGCTTGCAGAGGGAAATTAGGTGAGTTGGCATATTGGTACAGTATTAAGCACTATACTGTACAGACATGTTTTTTTTTTATCCTCCACCGCATTTTTTTTTGTTATTGACCATTTCTTTTCAGTTTTTTGTTTTGGGAACAATGTATGTGTGGAACTGGATTGGATTACACAGTCCAGACGTTTATGCTTCTGTTTAATTGAGCAGGTGTAGACAAGTTGTAAGTGCAATGCACATTACGGGTTACTTCAATTAAATGGAGTGATTTCTGATTATCCTATTTTCATCATATTCTGTTTACAGTGGTGTAGTGACCACATGTGACCCTGGTAGGTGCTATGCATCATGCTTATTCTAGACTATGACATTATCCCATTTAGGTATCCCCTTTTTACCCAAAAAGCCTCTTGCCCTCTTGGGATCTGCCCACACCACACCCATGATACCAATGCACAGTCTTGTACATTTCTGAGTGAGCTCTGTGTATTAAATAAAGCTTTGTTACACAGTTCTCACTGTGTCAGTGTGTTCTCAATGGTTTGGGTTGTGGGACATCCACATACATCACATTTGTGTAACATTCCTATATCTGTCAACTAATGAGCCTTAGTTACTAAGTAATAGATCAATACATATAATATTAAAATGATAATAATATAATACTAGCTTGTCCGTCATAAATGACATAAGAAAATATGTCTAAATATATATCCTTCTCTTTCTCTCTCCCTCTCTAACTCTCTCCTCTCTATCTCCCCCTCCTTTTCTTTCCCTCTCTCCTCCTTGGCCCTAATGGAGGTGAGTTGGCTGTTGCTCCACGTGCCTCTGCACAGCCTCCATGTGTGTTAGCGGCCCTTCCTGATGTGTTGGAGTAGATTAGTGTATGTTCCCCTGATACTGTATATGTCATGTGGTGGTGTAAGTTGGCCACTATTTCTTTTCCAAATCTTGATGTGATGAGTGGGATGTATATGCAAATATATTTTTATTTTATGGTCCATATAAGAACATGTGAGTGAGACAGGGATAATATAACAGGCATTGTCGTGTTTTTGTGTTGCAATTTATTTAAGTAGTTTGTCTTTAATTGCTTAATGCATCTTGCAGCAACACTTTTCATATTGGCATATGCAACTTGGCTTTTTTGGTGACAAACTGGTGCAGGGACATTTATCTCTGCACCCATTCAGCAAATTCTGGTAGCAAGACATTACCTCAATAACGCTGTGTCTCACATTTCTGCTCCTCACAGCATCGGAATCATTTGCCACTACATCATCCATAAGCTCATGGATGAAAACCAAAGTCTAGTTGAGGAAATCTGTGGTTCTTTGCGTTCCTCTGTATCAGAGTCACTGCTATCCTGGGCTTCACAATGCCCTATTCCCCCAGTTGTTGGAGGTCCTTGTTGGTCAGGCTCTCATCTGAAGCTTTTACCAAGTCCTCTCTGTTTTGGGCATCTGTGTCTCCCAGCCCAGCTGTGTTTACAAGGTCCACTATCTCTGCTATGATGGGCACTTCTCTTTGCACATCTCCACACAGCTCTGGCCATATCTTTCTCCACACAACTTTTAGACATTGCTGTTTCACCTTCTTCCAGGACAAATCAATGTTGGTGATGGCCTGAACCATAGTGTACTTCTTCCAGAAATCCATCATGGATTGTTTGTCCTGGCTGTCTGTTTTGTCAATTACCTGGCGGAATGTAGGCCTTGAAGGTCGCAATGATTCCCTGATCCATAGGCTGAAAAAGCTAAGTAGTGTTGGGACAATATTTCCACCAGGATGCAGCAATGGAGCTCACCAAAGTTGGTAGGGTGGCTTGGAACATTGTCCATTATCAGGAGTGCTTTGGCCTCAAGTCCTTTATGCCTGCAATAGCTCTGCACAGATGGACAGAAATGCTTGCTGAACCAGTTCTTAAAGATGTCCATGCTGATCCAGGCCTCTCTGTTGAATTGACCGGCAATTTGTATTTTGATATGCCCTTTGTGGTTCTAGGTGTTTTGGAGTGGTAGACCAGCAATGGCTTGATTTAGAAGTCACCGCTGGTGTTCCCACCCAGAAGGAGGGATAGCCGGTATTTGGCTGCTTTGAAGCTTGGTGCTCTCTTCTGCTAACCATAATATGAGACTAGTCTCATTCACTTTGGACATTAGTCCCAGAGTGTAATTGCCTCTTTCCGCAATGTCCTTCAAAGTGGCTGGAAAGGCTGCTGAAGCTTCTGTGTTGGTGCTCGCCTCTTTTCTTGTGATCTATATGTTGTAGAGGTTGTTCCTCTTTTTGAGGTGGTCAAACTAACCTCTACTGGCTGAGAAACTCTCCGTCATATCTGGTCTTTGGCTCTACATAAGGTTGTATATGCTTCTAGCCTTCTGCATTATGATGTCCTTGCTGAGAGGCAGGTTACGCTTCAGTTTGTCGTCAATCCAGATGGACAACTGCTTCTCCATCTCATCCATGGGGATAGCATCTAAAGCTTTTTTTTGTTCAACTCTAGTTTATATTTATATATTTTTGTTCATAAAACTTATTATCTTCATTTTTGGAAATGATGGTGGTTAGATTTAGTTAAAAGCTTCTTTTCCAGGCAGTCTAAATATAATTGTGTGCAGAAACAAATAGTCCCCTAGGATTCCATTGAAAAAAAAGTTTTTTTTAGTGGCTTAAAACAAGGCAGCCAACATTTTTTGGTGGATTTTTTTGTTTATAAACCTTCAATGCCTACTTTTGTTTAATTTTGGCTGGTGTTATTTAGCTAAAGGGACATGGAAATATTTTTTTTTGTTTGTTTTATCAAAAAGCTTGTATCTGATCATTTTAATGCAAGGTCTCAGAACACAAAAACCTGTATGGATTTTTATCTTCTTGGGAATCTTTAAAATGTATTTAAACATAAAACACTGTTTACACATTTTTACAATACAATCATTATACAGTCTGATACAAACTTATTTAAAAAAAAATGAACCTTTCCAAAGAGACTATTTCTTATCCGTCATTCGCTCAGATTCCCTGTAATACTCTTTAAATACTCTATAACATTTTCAGATTTTACATTTACAGGCACTACATGTCTCCTAATAGACATCTTGAGTTCCATAAATGGTAAACAGTTAGGGCGTTATAGGCTGTCAGCCTTATTAAATTGCGATTTGGCCATTTGGAAAGGGCTCTATATAAGCACAGAGCATATTTATTTTACAGAAGTTTTTAGTCAGTGAACTTGTATCTAAATGCAAGGTCTTCACCAACTAAAAACTTCTGTAAAGAAAATATGATCTGTGCTTATATAGAGCCCTTTTCAATTGGCCGAATTGCAATTTATTAAGGCTGTGTATGTCTGCAGGCTTAACATTTGCTACAATTAAAGAGCGATTCAATGGAAAAGCCAAAACCGTAACCATGCAATTGTAAGTAGCATTCCAGAGATTCATCATGACATCAGTGGACCATGGAGGTTAAACGTCCGTCAATTAGCATTTAGAGGTCTGATACGCGATCAGACTCGCAATTCGGCATAATATTGACAAAATATTAAAAATGAATGGCGATACTGTTTTAGTCCAAGTGGGTGGCCTGATAAGTATTAATTCATTGATTCCCAAGATTGATATCACACAAAAATGAAATGCAGATTTGCAAGCTTGAGACTGTTGTGCAATTAATTGTAATGTCTTTCATCACTTTTACTGTGTTTTAAAGTGCAGTATTGATTTTTTATTTGAATTTACAGTGCTACGAACAGGTGTTTAACCCTCTTGTGAGTTCTCTGGTACACGTAGGATTTACTTCTACATTTGCCATTTACGGGTGTGAAAACATTTGCGGGCTTGAGGAATTGTAGCAATGGAATAGCAATTTATGATTTTAACGATTGTAACTTTTCAGTCTTGAAATATCAAAGGCTTAGATAGGTTGTAAGTTACGATTTCCACAACCACAGGGATTTTCAGCCTGTAACCCATAGATCGTTGGCGAGTAGCTAAAGGATGCCATTTGCATAGCAAATTAGTTTACATTCTGGGCTACAACAAACAATAATTGCTCAATTGAATAGGGACCATAGTATGAAAACTAGTCATAAGCCCCTATTAAATTTGTAGAGGTTACAGAGAGATTAAATTGAACAAGCCCGCAACTATATGGCCTAAAGCCAAAACCGTAAACCATGCACCAGTAAGAAGCATTTCAGGGCATGATCATGATCAGTAAAGCAAAGCCATAACTACCGATTTAGAAACAGCCAATAGTAAATGAGGCTGTCCTCATGACGTCAGTAAAACATGGAGGTTAAACGACAATCAATTCATGTTTAGAAGTCTGATTTGTGATCAGACTCTTAATCCAGAAATGTTGCAATATAAAAAAAAAAATCAATAAATCTACTATTCTAGATCATGCGCGTTCAATGATATGTATTATGCCGGCATCGATATAATATGGAAATTACACATCAAAAAAAAAATGTATTGGCGATTTGCGAGCTTGAAACTGTTGTGCAATTAAAATCTGTCTTTCCTCATTTTCCCTGTCATTTAAAGTGCAGTGTTGATTATATGTTTGCTTTTACATTGCCACGAACAGGTGTTTAACCCCCTTGTGAGTCCTCTCTAGTACTAATAAGATTTTTGGCTACATTTGCCATTTACGGGTGTGAAAACAGTTGCGGGCTTGAGGAATTGTAGCAATTTAAAAGCGATTTGCGATTTTAACGATTGTAGGCTTGACAGATCAAAGGCATCGATGAGTCAGAGTTTTTGACAACCGCAATTGATTTTCAGCCTGTAACCCGTAGATCGATTGCGGATAGCTAAAAGAGGCCAATTTAATAGCAGTAACTTTTGCGGGCTACATTACAGGCTACAGTAACTACAATTTGGACAATTTAATAGGGGACTTTGTATTCTGTGATGAAAAGCATTTACATTTTCTGAAAACAACCCATAAACTATTTGAGGATAGAAAATATTTTTAAAAACTGGAACTTTAAAAAGAATCAGCAAGCTTATTTCAAACAGCCACCGAACTTGGACAATCTAAAAGTAAATGCTCCATTGTCTATATGTCATTACATGTGTCTCTCTGACAATTCCTGTCGTTGATGGTTCTTTTTTATATACATTTTTCCATGTAGCAATAACCATGATATATCCTTTATCTTTGGGGGTAATCTGGTGCCATTTACCTGTTGTAAGACTTTACTATAGCTAGATTCAGGACAGTATTTCAGGTCCTGTTTGGGTCATGTTCTATCTAATAGTAATTTATAAATTTAATTTATTGTCAGAGGTTCAGTTTCCCTTTTTGTGATTTAAAATTTCCTGACAATTTTAACTGCCTGGATCACATATGATGGTAACTATCCTGTTAACACCTCCAACGTGAAACCATGGCCCCCATTTAATTCCAAGCCTGTATTTACCTTCATACAGCCCATATGTCTGCGGGTTAGAAGTTTGTTACAGTTACTGATGTAATTAAAGGCATATGCAAGTAAGCTGGGTTATTAATGCATCTGATAGAGGAGAATTTATATTGTCTGAAAAAATAGTTTGCATAAAAAAATTCCAAAGTAAACAGTTGAACAGTTAAAACATTAGCCTGAACCGTTAGCCTTGAATTTCTTGCATTTGCAAACTGTTTTCTCTCAATATTCCCAGGGAATATTAGCATAAGTCATACGTTTTGGCCTGGGGATTGTGCAGGCATGCCCAGTTAGCACCTGAAGTCTTCCCTACTGTGGGAAGTCACATGATTTCAGACACTTTCCTTTGACCAATCAGCAGCTTTTATATCGGGTACATTTTTTCAATGAAGTACCCGATATGCGCAGTGCCATTGCTGGGGGAGTCTACATCACCCCCAGAACACTTTTTTTTTGCAAACATTTTTTGCATTTTTTTATGGAAACATTTTTTGCTAGGTTGGTTATGATGTATTCTACAGGATGCATTCATAACCCACCTCCCTTGCATTTACCTTTAATTGACTCAAGCCTGCAAGCACTGGCTCACAGCCCCAACAAGCAAACCATGAACCCATATGTAGCATTTCAGAGCATGATCATGATCAATTAAGCAAGCCCGTAAGTTACAATTTAGACAGAGCTAATAGTAAATGTGACCATCATCATGACGTCAGTAAAACATGAAGTTTAGACTACAATTAATTAGTGTTTAGAAGTCTGATTTGCGATTGGACTCGCAATCCAGAAATGTATAAATCAATAAAAATGTATAAATCATCTGGTCTAGCCCATGTGGGTAGCCTGATATGTATTAACTCCTTGATTCCTGGGATCAATATAACAGTAATAGAGACTGTTGTTCAATTAATTCTAATGTCTTTATTGCTTTACCAGTATTTTAAACTACAGTATTGTGTTTATATTTGCTTTTATAGTGCTACGTACAGGTGTTTAACCCATTTTTGAGTCCTATCTAGTACTCTTAAAATGTTTTGATACATTTGCCATTTATGGGTTAGAACGCAATTGCTGGTTTGTTGAATTGTTGTAATTAAATATGGATTTTGCTTCTTTAGCACTGGTAACATTTACAGACTTGAAACATCAACAGAGATGATAGGACAGTTTTTGACAACCACAGTGATTTTAGATTTAATTGCGCAACAGTCTCAAGCTCGTAAATCTGCGATACAAATTGTTTTTTTATTTATAGAATTTCCATATTATATTGATCCCAGCAAACAGTTTAATAAATATCATTGAACTTGCATGGACATGAATAGTAAATGTATGGAATTTTTTATATTGCAACATTTCTGAATTGGTAAAGTTTGGTGTGTGTATTGCACCCCCAGGCTGTCTGGGGCATTTGCTTGGGAGAGAGAGAAAGAGACTGTAACCCAGAAAGCTATGTGGGCAAACATTTATAGCCTTAATAAATTGTGATTAGGCCAATTGAATAGGGCTCTATATAAGCACAGAGCATATTTCTTTACAAAAGTTTTTAGTTAGTGAAGACCTTGCTTTTGGATAGAAGATCACTAACTAAAAACTTATGTAAAAAAATATGCTCTGAGCCTATATAGAGCCCTATTCAATTAGCAGAATGGCAATTTATTAAGGCTGTTTGTACATAATGCATTTGCCACTACTGGCAAACAATTTTAAACCTTCATAAAAAGGACATTTTAGAGCTGGAAACGGTACAGAGGAGGGTGACAAAGCTAATTGGGGGAATGGGGGGGCTAAGTTATGAAGAAAGACTAACCAAATTAAGGTTATTTTCTCTAGAAAAAACGAGTCTAAGAGGAGATATGATTACCTTATATAAATACATCCAGGGTCAGTATAAAGAATTGTCAAGGGAGCTTTTTGTGCCAAGAGGTTTTCAAATGACAAGAGGACATCCCTTGAGGTTAGAAGTAAAAAGATTCCACCTTAAAGAAAGAAAAGGGTTCTTCACAGAAAGGGTGGTTAATCTGTGGAATTCTCTACCAAAGGAGGCGGTGACAGTGGATTCGATAGATAACTCTAAAAGGGGACTGGATTTATTTATAATTAAGAAGGGAATTCAGGGTTATCCTGGATAATTAGAGAGAGTATTGATCCAGGGAGAAATCCGATCGCCAGTATCTGCGGTCAGGAATGAATTTTTTTTTTCTTTGAGACGATTGGCTAGGTTTGGCTAGGTTTCAGTTGTTTTTTTTTTCTGTTTGCCTTCCTCTGGATTAATTACTAATTAAAAAAATAAAACATAGTTGATTAATAATTAATTAACAATTAACAACTAAGTAATTAGTAACTAATCCTCATATTGCAGATCAGAGGAGATCTTAAAAGGTTGAAATTGATGGACTGAAGGTCTTTTTTTCAACCTTAATTACTATGGCCCTCATTCAATTGTGATTTGGCCAATTGAATAAGGCTCTAAATAAGCATATAACATATTTTTTTTAAAGAAGTTTTTAGTTAGTGAGCATCTATGCAAAAGCAAGGTTTTCACTAACTAAAAACTTATTTAAAAAGTATATGTTATTTGCTTATTTAGACCCCTATTCAATTGGCCAAATTGCAATTGAATGAGGGCCTATGTAACTATATATCTATGTTGCCCACCAGTCCTGGGAACTGTAAACGGGACATAATATAATTTAGAAAATATTACATTCACTTGCCGGTCTTAGCAAACTTTAGCTTCAACACGCTAGAAATGCTCAACTGACAACCAACCAATCAAAACTGCTCACATTAGTTAGTCACGTTACAAAGTTCCTACTGAGTATGATCACCACATTAAAATGTAATGTTTTTGAAACGGCTGACCCTACCAACAAATTTACAACAGAAGCATGGACACTACTGCAACCACTCTTTAACTAACACATTTCAAACAAATCTGTTCAGTCAATTTCTTTACCATTGAGTAATTTCCTATGGGACAACACAATGTCATCACACCAATCACACCTAAAATACAACATTTCACACGGAAAAGTTACACTAATGCAAAGTTAGTTCATAAGAATAAAATGGAAAATTCCTCTATGCAATATGCACACATATATCTATCCATATTCATTATTTGGGTTTAAGATAATTTAAATCTCTTAACTATAACAATGGGAAGGAAACATTTATTGTTTTTTCAGTTCTAGTAAATTGTAGTAAAAATCTATAAACATGATACAATTTGTTAAAAGTGTCAATGGACATATTTTTATTATTTCACTCTGCATCTAGTTATTATTATTATGACTATAGATTTGTTTGTTTGTGTAATATTGTAAATCTACATTGGAAGTAAGCTGATTTCTTATGCAGAATACAGACACAGGCCAAGGAGACGAATGGTAGACAAGATGTTTGTTCCAAACAGCCACATTAGTAACTAAACTTTGCACTAACATTTCTACAGTCCTTTCACAGCTACTATCCTGTTGGTTACAATTATTTATTTAAGCAAAGTAATGTTGTGTTTGTTGTGAATTAAGCTTGATTTAAAAAATGTCATGTACATAACGTATAAAAATACAGACTGTGGTAATGGGCGGGGAGCATTTGATTTGTAATAACTGAGACCTATCAGAGCAGTGCAGGACATCTGTCATCACTAGGCCTCCAGTGCTGTTATAAATCAAAATGTATATGTGCGTATATATGATATAATCCATCTTATGAAATGCTTGAAACTGTGTAATACAGCGTGCATATGCCTAATAGGAGCCAAGGTAGGTGTAGGGCAACACCTGTCAAGTAAGAGGGGTGAAACCTTAATCTAGCCAGGGGCCAAGTAGACATGAAGCCTGGTGCCCTTGGAGAGTGGTGACCCCCAACGGATGCACACGTCTTTAAAGCACATTCTTGGGGAAACTGGACAGGCCCTTTTTGGGTTGTAGTGTACTCCATACATTTTAAAGCTCAGTCTAATGGCTTTTGTAGCACTTACACTGCAGCCCTATAGGGCAAGTTGAAGACACTAATATATGCAATGCATGTGCATGTGCTATCTCATGTGAGTTCAATGATATGTATTAACCCATTGACTGGCGGGATTGATATAACATGTAAATTACACATAAAAAAAAATGTTATTGCCAATTTGCGAGCTTGGGACTGGTGTGCAATTAAATCTAATGTGTTTCCTCGCTTTCCCTGTCCTTTAAAGTGCAGTGTTGTATTTGTATTTGCTTTTACAGTGCCAAGAACAGGCGTTAAACCACCTTGTGAGTCCCCTCTAGTACTTATAGGATTTTTGGCTACATTTGCCATTTACGTGTGTGAAGACAATTACGGGCTTAAGGAATTGTAGCAATTTAAAAGCGATTTTAACGATTGTAGGCTTGACAGATTAAAAGGTGTCGATGAGTCGGAGTTAATTTGATTTTCAGCCTGTAACCCGTAGATCGATTGGGGTTATCTAAAAGAGGCCAATTTAAATGCAGTAACTTTTGCGGCTACATTACAGGCTACAGTAACTACAATTTGGACAATTTAATAGGGACCATTGTGTTCTGTGATGAAAAGCATTTACATTTTCTGAAAACAACCCATAAGCTTTTTGAGGATAGCATTGATTTTTAAAAACTGGAACTTTAAAAAAATTCAGCAATCTTATTTCAAACAGCCACCTAGACTTCCACTCTTCTGCAGATTGCTCCTCCGCTCCACTGTTCTGTATCTCTTTCTGTGCCTTTCTTTAGCTACAGAAACTACTATGGACACAACTCCTTATATCCTTTTTCCCAACTCCAACCAGCTGTAAATACATCTAGTCTTTTCTCAGCAACGTACAAAATATTAGAAATGAATGGCGATACTGTTTTAGACCATGTGGATGGGCTGATACATATTTACTCATTGATTCCCAAGATTGATATGAAACATAAAAAAAAATTTGGGCAGATTTGCGAGTTTGAGACTATTGTGCAATTCATTCTAACGTCTTTCTTTGCTTTCCCCGGGTTTTAAAGTGCAGCATTTTCTTCTATATTTGCCATTTACGGGTGTGTAAACATTTGTGGACTTGAGGAATTGTCGCAATTGAATAGCGATTTGTGATTCTAACATTTAGGGGCTTGAAAGATCAAAGGCTTAGCTGGGTCGGAGTTACAACAGGGATTTTCAGCCTGTTCCTGCCCCTAAGGCACTCCGTACTTATAGCCGCATGTTAATACATTGTGTACTGCTGGCACATGCCAGGTACCCATAGACCACTTCCTGATCTGTCTTTTGAGACATTCGGCTCTACAAGTTTGTTATCACCATGCGTCTCAAAAGTGCCTGGCAGGATGTATTTTATAGGCATCCCCTTAATGGTATGTTTTCTAACATTTATTAATTAAATAATGTCATAGAGAAATCAAATTTTCTGCCTAATTGATAAATGTAGATATAAAAAAATATTTTTATATGAGACTTGTTTAGCAGTTCAGATGCTTTTTGTAATATTAGAAGAGAACTGAAGTGTAGAAGGAAATGTCACATGTATCTATACATCAAAACAATGAATGTGGTGCCAAAAGGGCAGTAATGTGCTGCCCTGGTCCCAAATAATTAAAGAACACAAATTGGAAAAGTCGCTGAAAAAGGCAACATGAAAAGGTCAATATAAATACTTTATTACTCATTCCACTAATTATATATTTACTCTTTGAATACGTACATCTCTTCTTTTTTCATATATATTTTAATGATATGTGATTAAAGAAAGGAATGTGAGTATATAGTTTGGAGAAGTGGAGTTGATGTTACAGTTCATTTTATCATCTCAGTTAATGACCGTAAGTTATTAGAGATTTGTGTGGGAGTGTAGAGGTTGGCAGCATAATCTAATGTAGTAAAATACAGACTAATAAGGTGTAAATACGTGCAGTAAAAATGCACGGTATCGATAGGTGCTTATTTTTGATTGATTGGTTTCGCAAGCATTTACTAAACTAATATCTCAACACATTTTTAGAAACCAATGGCTTGGCGCACTTAGACATATTATTATAGGGAAAAATATATTTTAAAAATGGAAACATTTAAATCCTGGAAATAACTGACAAGGGGCTCGCTAAATTACAGTCTGCTAGAGACGTCCATAAAATTTTTGCATAGGGCCTATATAACCCCGGACCGGATTGCAAAATGGAGTGGGGGGCAAAATCCTAACTGGTATAGAGGATGCAACTTAAGAGGCACTTTCATACATATGTGGTGGACTTGCTCCAAAGCCCAGAGGATGTGGCAAGAATGTACACGTCTAGCATCCCTTGTTTTTCAAACGGTCTAGAGGCCCGGATGGAGGTATGTCTGCTAGGTCTAGGCATGGAAGCCTTAACAGCTACCCAAAACAAAATGATGCAATTTATATGTCTAGCGACTAAAAACTGCATAGCTAAAAGATGGAAAGCAGAACATATAGAACCATTAGAGATAGCCAGTAAATTAAACCAAATTATGCTATACGAAAGAATATCTCACACACTAGCAGATACTATGGACAAGTATTTAGCAATATGGGGACCCTGGGTCACTTATCAAGAACAACAAAGATAACTTGAAGGGGTTTGATGTCCTGGGGAGAGAGAGAGGAGAAAATAAGGACTGGGAGGCTGGACTGGGGAACGCCCAAGAATTCCTTGCGCCAAAGAGGTAAGATAACAGAGGGGAAACCGACATGGGAGGGAAGAAGTCGGATTTCTTAGGAAAATTAATAGCTGCCAACAGTTTAATTACGGTTAAATATTTATTTTAAGTTCAATTTGGTCTTAATGGGAAAAGTGGGGAGGGAGACAAGGGGGGAACCGATAATTTAAGGAGCTTCAGGAATATGAATAAAAACGCAGGAACATGAAGGCTCCAAAAAACTAATCTAGCTAGCTGGGGAAAGCTGGGAAAAGGGGAACAGAAAAAGGAAAAAGAGGTGTGAAGGTCACAAACTTTAAATGAAGCATTTAAATGTAATATGATTATTGTATGTTTTGCCCTTATGACATGAGAGGGCCTGCGAGCCCTGGCAGAGAAATTTGAAAGATTTGGAATTATGATAAGTTCTTAATCCACTAAGTTAAAGTATGCATTTGTACAAGCTGTGAAATAGATTGATACTGCCTGATCTGCGAATCATGGCATCACATATATAGTTGTGAGCGTACGAGTTGTTGCTAACGCTGCAGGCTCGCGTAGCGAGCTGCGGCCCTCGCTTCGCGAGGGCACTGCCCGAGGGTCTCAGTTGCTGGCATGGAGCGCCGTAGGCGCTCCATGCCAGCACCTGAGGACCTCGCAAAGCGAGGGCCGCAGTTGCTGGCATGGAGCGCCGAAGGCGCTCCTTGCCAGCAACTGCGACCCTCGCAAACTTCACGTCGCAACCCAAACAGTACGACACACACATTACGACACACACATTACGACACACACATTACGACACTCGCAAACAACATACGACACACGTTCACACACATTACGGACTCGCAACACTCGGACGCAACTCGCGAACATTACAAAATGTAAAACACAATACATACACACACCACATACATAAAAAACTTACCTACACCAAGAGGGAGCACCCAGCACCTCAAAAATACAACTTACACCTCGATTTTACTTCAAATAAAACAGTTTAGAGACTAAAAAAAAAACGAAGCGAGAGAAAAAATGGCCGCCGAACAAAACGAAAACGAGGCTACAGCACTCTAAACTCGCAAAACACCACAAGAAACTCGCAAAACACCACAAAACACCTACGGATATTCCGATACAAACGTATAACACACATTACTCGCCATTTGACGCCAATGCGGAAGTACACGACAACGGTTTGGCCTCGCGCACGCACAGTGTTACACTGCACACATTCAGCACGCTTACACAGCAGCTCCACACCACTAATGCTGCAGCAACATCAAAACACATTCACAGCTCTTCCACACAATGCTTTAAAATAGGTAAAGTATATTCATTTATTAATGTATTATATATTTCATTATTACACACTAAACAGCATTAGCTACTTTACAATTTCATTGCCGTCATTTTTTGACGGGCAATTCGCTAGTACTGTTATAATGTTGAACCTTTTTCAAAAGTGACCAATAAAAAAGAATGGTTAAAAAAAAAAAAATGGAAACATTTGTTTGAAAAATTGGAGTCTAGGAGCCAAGTTTGGCTGGGAAAAAATAGTTTTTTATTAGAAAATAAGAAAAAACATTTTGATGGCACTGCTGACCTCTGGAGACATTAATGATCCTTTGGTAAAAGCTGTGTGTTTGTGGAGAGGGGCATTTACATGGAGCATGGCAGATAGTTTACAGTGGGAGCTGCATTCTTATGAGAATGTGAGTGGGAAGGCATTAATTGTTGAACTTTAACAGCTCCATTGATTTAACAAATTTCTCTCCCCTCTTCTTTAACTATACCCTTCCTTCCACTGATAAATAAGATAACCACTGCCCCTCAGGCTCCAACCTAGCACAAACTGTTGAAACTAAAGAGGATGTAACCTTCTAAACACAAATAGTCTTTAAAAATGAAGATTTTCTTTTAAAAATATTTCATGCTCATTGCTACTATTGTTAGTTTGTTATAAACTATATGAACATGATTTTGTTTCCTGAACTACAGTGGTCCTTTAAGGGTGAAATGTTGAAGAATTGTAAGACTCAGATAAAAGATAAGATGCCTCATAGACCAACATAAGAGGTTCTCCCTGTTAACCTATGGGGCATATTGACGGGAATTTTGTAAAAACATTTTGCAAAGGTATTACCTTACAAGCTGTTTTAGTTTATTTACAATAAAAAATATTATTCAGGTGTTCCAGAGATAAATGTATAACAATAATGTTTAGAAGACTAAAATCTATAATAAAATTAATCTCTAGAAATTATGCTGGACAAAAACTAATGGGAGCAACATTTCAATCTAATATGGCAAACACAAGAGATCTAAAAAAACAAAAAAAAAGCAGGAGAGGAAAGGACCCCAATAGTTTAATATAATAAAACCACTCACGTCAAAGATATACAAAGTGTTTCACCTAGCACAGACTTATTCAGGAACCTGATTAATTATACTATATTATTGTGGCCCTATGCTCTCATTTTTTATTTCTTTTTATTTTTTCTTATTATTTTCAAACCACTTTCTGCCCACTATCAAGCCCACTTCTTCAAAAGATTGTATTGAAAATATTGAACTATAATAGTATAATACATTCTTAAGTGTGTATGTAGACACTGTAAATGCAGATCCACACTGGTACACAATATATCATAGATTCATATATACAAGTCATGGCGGATCTTTGGTTAATTATTGACAGGCGACTACAGTATTTTACCTGTAGAAATAATATTGTATACCTTGGTGAGTCCTAAATATGCATTTTGAATGCACAGCTACCTAAAAGCAATACATTAACAGTATTTCCTTCCAACTTTATTTCACTTAATATCATTAAATTTTCTGTGATTTAACCTGACCCTCCAAGCAAGAGTTAGCTGCACCACAAGAATCATTAAGCTTATAGGCACATTGCTTCCCATGCTGAATGTTCCATAAATTACAGGTTACCTCTAAATGCTCATAATTATCTTTTACCACAATACTTAATTCCATATTGTATTGCCTTTAAGATCTGAATGTCTGAAGAACTGAAAGGAATAAGCTGACATTTTTGTGGTTGCAGCAATGAGAGTTGTATTGCAATTTGCAGTGCAGTTGTGTTTTTTTGTTCTCTCTAGGAAGAGTATTTCCGGGTTCTGAAAAGAAGTTAATTTACAGGAATTACTAGATTATTTACACACTCTTAAAAAACAGTGAAATATGCATACATTTTAACATTTCAAACCAAAATAGTATATTAAACAGCAGCATGATTGCAATATAAGGTAATACATTTGAGTCTGTATCATTTTTTTCTTTAATTCTAAAGATTTGTTCCCTATTTGTAATAGTATTTCTTATAGTATATTTAGCTATAAGACCATAGTGGTATTTTAAGGGGTATATTAGGAGCGTAATTTTAAAACCACCTGAAAGATGACAGACAATTCCCATAATAAAATATATTTTTAGCTGCATTTAATTTAAATGTAATACAAATATGTTCATAACTTTATTATATTTGATTGCTGGCTTCTACTTTAGTAGAAGACAAAGAAAAAATACTTTTAACTTGTGCTTTCTCTTAACATAGAAATTTACAGACGTTCCCAATTATTATATCGTAATAAACATTATATAAAATTTTAGCGTTGATGGTAGATAAGAATCAAAAAGGCTCATCTGATGTCCCAATTCTTTCTACCTAAAAAGACGTTGGCTTAAAAAGTCTAAAGGATAGCCGTATGCTTATTCCAGACATGCTTAAGTTTCCTAACTGTGTTTGACTATTACATCAACTAGAACGCTGTTCCACTTATCTGCTACTCTTTCTGTAAATAACTATTTTCTCGCATTAACCCTTAATCGTTTGCTTCCACCCTCTTGTTCTTGCATTCCTCCTCTTTTTGAAGACACTTTCCTCTTGAACTTTGTTAAATTACTGTGACTTTTTTATAAAATACAAATAGTGTGGAGAATATAAATTTCTACTCATTTTTTGAAACGTGTTTAAGCTGCAGCTGATCAATTACAACAGCCATCCAGTAACAGAAGGTGGAAAGTTAATGCTGACATTGCAGATTTAATTGGAAAGGATATTATCTTAGTGAATGCAGTAATAGGAACTGTCATGTAGACTTGTAGACTACAGAGATCTGGTAGGAGGAGAATATCCAATTTTGGTCCATGAGTTGGGGTATATGGTTAGTAAAGTCATAAAAGTAGAAAGTCAGGGACTGGCAGCAGACCAGGATAGTACAAAACCAGAATAGATATTAGGGATTGACAGCAGGCAGAGAAGTGTAGGGGTTATGGTCCGCTTCCCATTCAAACAATCATTCAAAATAAGCAACTTATAAAAAAGTCAGCATTCCCACAGACAATATGTTTGCATGGGCAGAGAGAACAATTGGATGCTTTTACGGTCCTAGATACCATCCACTTTTCCCGGCATGTTTGTCGCCCTAGGTTGACTCAACCCACTGCAGATTGACTGGGCAAGGAACTGCTGGGCAAGGCATAGATGACACTGGTATTTTGTAAAAAAAAGAGTACACCTCTCAAACTAGTGGACACAAATAAACCAAAGTACCCAATTGGAAAGTCACAACTCCAGAAGATAGGAAGGAGATTATAATAAAGCTAATAATTACCTTGGGCCTCATTCAATTGCGATTTGGCCAATTGAATAGGGCTCTAAATAAGCACATAGCATTTTTTTTTTAAATAAGTTTTTAGTTAGTGAAAACCTTGCTTTTAAATAGATGCTTACCAACTAAAAACTTCTTAAAAAATATATGTTATGTGCTTATTTAGACCCCTATTCAATTGGGCAAATTGCAATTGAATGAGGGCCCTAGTATGCAACATTTCATTATTTGCTTATATGGGTTCTGCTGTTTTGCAGAAAAAATGACTGTTTATATAATTCAGGTAGTAGAATTTTATTCCAATCAGTAGATTGATTCATGGAAATACGCATTTGTTTGTAAAGCTCAAACGTTGTACCAGTGGATTGAGTTGACACCAATTTGCACATAACTAATTCTGACATTTGGAAAAGGAATACATTGTAGTACATTGCATTTTAAATAATGACTTATTCCCATATGTAACAATTTTTTTTTTCTTTGGGAAAAAAACTCAGAGATTGTAATAGCTGACAGCCTTATTAAATTGCAATTTGGCCAATTCTAAAAGGCTCGATATAAGCACAGAGCATATTTTTTTTACAGAAGTTTTTAGTTAGCGAAGACCTTGTTTTTGGATAGAAGTTCACTAACTAAAAACTAATGTAAAAAAAAAATATGCTATGTGTATATATAGAGTCCTTTAGAATTTGCTGAATCGCAATTTAATAAGGCTGTGAATGTTTAGTGGTTCTGTTTTTGAAGTATTTACCCACTATTAGAAGCGCTTTAAATATTCAGAAAATGATAGAATTTTGCAGTAAAGAACGGCTGATTAAAGCATTACATTGCCATTCTGTACATTATTCTAATATGCTATAATATTATTTATTCTTATTATGTGGTCAATCCATCAGAACTTTAATATATTGACCAATATTAAATCTAAAAGGCACATTGTTGTCATGCTCCTACTTGTGAGTCATGTAATACCAAATCTAACAGAATAATTTGTAAATATATTAAGACAGTAACCTTGCACTTTATTGCCACAAGTGAGGCTTGCACTCCGGTATCCCAAATGCCACATATCATAAGAGAGGATTTAACCTTCTAAATACAAATCGTCTTTAAAAATATAAATTTTATTTTTGAATATTTTATGCTCTTTGCTCAAACTTTGCAAATGTGATTTTTTTTACTAAACTACAGTGGTCCTTTAATGGTGACATTTTGAAGATCTGTTTTACTGAAATCATAGAACATTTGTCAGATTTTTTTTTAAATCAAGGCTGATAGACAACACTGTATAAAGTTTAATTTAAATTCAACCTTTCATTGCTTTGTATTCTGTACTTTTCAATGTGTATCAATGATATGGTAGTTTAATTGTTATTTCCTTTTTTGTAGAATGAAAAAATAAATGTTTCCATTTTTATATTATAGTTTTTATTAACAAAAGATAAACATACAAAAAGAGAAATTAATAATATATATATATATATATATATATATATATATATATATATATATATATATATATATATATATAAAAGCATATTATATGTTTATGACCACTTCTGATTTCCATCACAGGACCAATCCTTATCAAAATTGTCTTTTCAAGTATGTCATTTTCCCTCTATCTAGATATTAACAGTGGCCACCAAACAATGCAAATAGTACAGTGCATTTGTATATTTAGAAACCTTGAGAAAATAAAAAATATAATTAATCTACAAATAACTTAGACAAACCAAACTTAAATTTTCCTACCTGGAGAGGAAAAGGCTCACTATCCTATGCCATTGTCAATCGACCTCCATACATCAAAATAACAAGATTGAGACACATCAAAATAACAAGATCTGTCCATATGGGAATGAAATGCATAGTCCAATAGCTGGCAATGATGATTTTATAAGCTATTAACATATTAATAATCAATATACTTTTCACTTGGTCCATTCTATTAAATAGATGTATCAACTCTTAACTTCTCCACCTTTTGTCTCCAACACAACCATCTCACCTCCCATGCCTTCCTCTACTCTTTTACTCACCCATGAACTCCTTCTACTTAAAGTTGTGGTTAAACTATGTGTCTCCTGACATTTCCATCTGCAGGTTACATTACCTGTCCACTAGGTACAGATACCATATTACATAATAGTGCCAATAACTTTATATCACATATTTTCTTCTCTAACTAATGGATAACCTAACCTCTTTAGTTTCCCAACTTCCTTCCTATGTACCTCTCACTTCCTTCCTAACCTTGCTATTCCTTATCTACTCTGCCTCTTCCATTGCCTTTAGTTTGTATGTGGCGAGTGACTAATCCTGTGGGGTACTTTTGGAAAAAGCACTTCTTACAAGAATTGAAGCTCAAAACAGGGCCCTCCATTTTCTGCTTGTTGTCATTATTGTATATTGTATATTTCCTTGTTCTTTTCCCCTTTACAGTGATACAGAATATGTTGGTGCAATACAAATAAAAGATAATAATAATTAAAACAGTGCCACTGAGGGAGTAAGGACTATCATATTTTGTGTTATGGTTTTTATATATTTGCCACTATTTTTCCATAATAATTGATATTCTCATGCATGTTGATGATATTCTCATGCAACAGAAGATTTTTTTATCCACCATTCAAACAGTAGGGTCACAATTAAACATTAACATCAGTAAACATATTGTGAAAATGTGCACTTCCATCCCTCCAAACTCAAATATCAGGGCTGAAGGCAACTGTCAGGATTCAAGGACAGGTTGACGATTTTCAGGCCAAGACAGAATAACAGGACAAGTTGCAGAAATCATTCGTACAAGAAGCCTTCCCTCTAAATGAAATCATGTATATTTGTCTCAAAAGAGCATAATCTTTATTTTTTTGGTTCATGTTTTTTTTGTCAGGACATTTGTAAATACAAAAGATTATATACACCTTCTACTTTATTTGTTATTTGAGTCTTTAACATTTACCCCAATAAATAGATATATACTTATGCTGATGGTCATTCCTTATATGAAGGGTTAATCATTTTCCCATTGCAAACATATATTTCTGAGTTTATTAAAATGTCTCTCAAGCAATCAAATTAAATCTCTGAAATTTAAAAATGAATTAGACAAAATAATGATAAAGTATACAGACAAATTGGGGATATACTGAATGATTGTTCAAAATTAAATGTGTCATGGTCTGGTAGAATATCTGCGATAAAAATATCTATACTACCCGAAATTGCCTACTTACCATACTTAGAAGCATTCCTTTGCAAATCCCTCAAAAGACATTGTCAAATTTCCAAACTCTAATAAATGATTTTATGAATAACAACAAAAAACAAAGGATAAATTTGGACATACTGAAAAGAAACTTTAAGAAAGGTGGTTTAGCAGTTCCAAATATTCTGGAATATGCTGAAGCTGTAAGATCGACTCAAATTTTATCTTGATGTAATACCAAAGACATGATAAAATTGATAAAGATCTTACAGAATATCGAGAACTAGATAAAAAAATCATACCTCAGTGATACTTTTTCTGGGTAAAAACTTGGTTCAAATATAATATTACATGGGATTAATAAGGTTTCCCTCTCCGCTATCGCCTATAATAACCTTAAATGAAGGATCTTTTAAATTTAGTAAAATGAACTTAGACAGATGGATAAGAGGTAAGTAGACTTGTTCTCAAATGGGAAAATCAAAAACTTTTGAAGTACTGAGGAGAGAAAACGGTCTCCCAGGAGAAAAACGGCTGGAATATAATGCTTTATTTAAAGTTTTGTCTAATAATGAGTATAAACAACTAAGACCAATTACGAAATTTGAAATAGAAATTACAGAGGAAGAAAGAAAAAACACAATAACACATTTTAAGAGATATGAAAGTAAAAAAAAAACACTTTAAAAATTGGTAAATGGGAGGAAGAATTGGGAAAGCAATGGAGCCATACTTCATGGTATAACGTTTTTGAGGTGACTGCCAATACTCTAAAATGTGTTAACTTAAAAGAAACATATTTTAAAGTTATCCAATGATGGCATTTATTACCAAGACAAATTTCCAAATTTAGTAAAGGAGACAATATAGATCTTTGCTGGAGATGTGAATCGGAAAAAGGATACTTTTGAACACATATGGTGGAAATGTGAAATTGTGCATAGGTTTTGGTCTTCATGTATAGATAACATGAAAAAGATTGTAAAGTGTGACATTTATTTTACACCTGAATTTGTGTTGTTCCATATGATATGGTTTGTAAAGTTAAATACATCTTAGTTCACATCTTATCAACCATGAAATGGCTAATCGCTTTAAATAAAAAAATAAAAAAAAACTCTTCGTATGTGGTGAGAAGTAAAAGATATAGAGACCGATTTAATTAAACTCTCACTTGATCCAGTAGCCCGTAAGTGAGGTTGCAAGTTATTTTGCTATTTAACTGGCGTCTTTTTGCGGGCTTCAAATGGGTTACGAGTTACGGCCTTGAAAAAATTGATCTTTCACTTTCGTAAGAGTTACTATGGCTAAAATTGCAAATTGCTATTTAATTGATCAATTTCCCCAAGCCCGCAAATGTTTTCACACCCGTAAATGTCAAAAGGAGAAAATCCTACGAGTGCTAGAGAGGACCCGCAAGGGGGTTAAACACTTATACGTAGCACTCTACAGTGCAGTATTGATTTTTTATTTGCATGTAAACAACGGGGTAAGTGAGGGTAGACATTAGAATTAATTGCACAACAGTCTAAAGCCCGGAATTTGGCAGTATACAAGATTTAATTTTAGGTTTCATTTCAGGGGTTAAATTGATCCCGGGTATCAATGAGTTAATACATATCAGGCCACCCATATGGACTAGAACAGTATTGGCATTCATTTTCATAATTCCTTATTTTGCAGATTTACGAGTCTGATCACACATCGGACCCCCGAACCTTGATTGATATGTAACCTCCATGTTTTACTGCCGTAATAATGACAGTCTAATTTTCTATTGGCTGATTTGAAATAGGAGGTTAGGGGCTTGCTTAAGTTATCATGTTCCCGGCCTGAACTGCTACGAACCAGTGTATGGTTTATGGAGTCGGCTTTGGGTCACTAACTTGTGCCCTTGAGTAATTGAATAGCTTTGGATTCAGAGACAAACAGGAGCCTGCAACACACCTGCACACATACTGCCTACAATGATCGAGTTGTGGGCCCATAGAGTCTAGAAATAGAGTTATTGAAAAAGATTTAATTGAATTTAATGTGAATACACAACTGAAAACTAATATCACCTGGAAAATGTGTTTTCTGATGATACCCATATGGCATTAATAGAATACGCCATACTGTGGCGACGCTACATAGATGATAGTCTGGTAGTCTGGACAGGCACCAGAATAGAATTTGAGGAATTGATGAGAATTCTAAACACAAATGTAGTAGGCTTAAAATTCACATAGGAGATACATTTCACTCAGGTCACCTTTCTTGACCTAATTATTAAGAAGGGAGAGCAAGGAAAAGTCTCTACCACTACCTACAGAAAAGATACAGCAACTAACACCTTGCCTAGTTGGGATAGCCAGCATTTTGCACCCTTGAAGAGTATCCACAGAGGCCAATACCTGAGAATTAGAAGGAACTGTAGCGCAGACGATGAATTTAAGATAGAAGCAAATAAACTTAAAAAAAGATTTCGAGAAAGGGGTTACTCGAATAAATGCTTAAAGACAACATTTAAATATGCATTAAGCTGCAACAGAACAAAGCTCTTGAATGGCCAGTATTCTCAAAGAACAAAAATAGAAAAAGGCCAGCAAGATGCTCAACTTCGTTGCATTATGACCTTTGGTTACGACTCAGATACAGTTCATAATATCCTTTCAAAACTAGGACCCACTTAAAAGTGATGAGGACCTAGAAGGTATTAGCTCATTGAATGCATCCATCACTTATCGTAGGGGAAGAAACCTTAAAGATTTGTTGGTCCATGGCTATTTCAAAGCTCAAACTCCTCAAACTACTTGGCTTAGACCCTTGATAGGATGCTTTAATTGTGGTAATTGAAAATTTTGCAAATACATCAAACCCACAAAAATCTGTCAACATCCAGAAAATGGGGAGGAGTACAGACTTAAAGAATTTGTAAATTGTTGTACCATAAATGTGATCTATGTAGCGACATGTATTTGTGGGAAAATGTATGTAGGTAAAACGAGGCGCCAAATGCGTAGGAGAATAGGGGAACATGTTTACTCCATAAAAAAATGATCTTGATACACCCATTGCACGTCATGTTAGATATTATCACAGAGGTATCAGTGAAGTCTTGTCATTTACTATACTTGAGAGAGTACATATGGGCCCTAGAAAATGGTATTTGGAGAAAAAATTGCTTCAACATGAAGCACGTTGGATCTATAGACTTAAAGCCCTGGCCCCTAAAGGGCTAAATGAGGGATTCACTTTTACACCCTTCATTTAGAAATTAGATTGAAGATGTACTTGTGGGGCTGGAGAGACAATATTTAGTCTCCAGTATGGGCCTTACTCTCAATCAAGTATTTGAGTGTATAATACATTATATGCAATAGCCGGTTTCTAATCTTGTATGCTTTTTGACAGCACTTCTTGTTGTCTCGGCACTTATTATCTACTTTTTTAAATAAAAGTTTTTTTTTTATTATAAATCTTTTTATCTCTTTATTTTTCACTTTTAGTAAATATTTTCACTAGTTGTATATCTCTTCAAACCACTTTATTGAATATATATGTAATAATCAATCATATTAGTACAAATTCCTTGACTTTAGGAATTAGGACACTTATAATAGAGTCAACTTGAATTATTTCCTTCTTTTTTGTCCTACATCTGACTCAAGTTTTACACTATCACTAACACTTTAGCACTTTGGCCTTAAATGTTGTGTATATTGAATACAAGAAGCAAAGACCATCTACAGCCTTACATATATGTATTATTTTTCAGTCTCTTTTTGTTTATGGATTATTCCCCTTTTACTTGTGCCTACATAGGTAATAATATGATTATTCTTTCTTATACCTTGTGAAAGTGGAGTAGACTTTAAAAGTCATATACAGTTGTCACCTATGGGAATTTCCCAGTGACCGATTTTCATTACTGCCCTCCATATAATTCGTCTCAGTTTGCAAAAGAATGGATTTTGTAGATGTATATTATTACTACTTATTATAAGCGTTTTATATATTTCCTTTTTTCTTCTAAAGTCAAAATATTGTCCTTATATTTCGGTTTTGGCTTATCCTGCCTCTTTATATTTAGATACCACTTAGAGATTTTTTATATCATTTTGTCACTTTCCATACTCCCCTGGACTCATATGCCACATATTAGGTATCCATGGTGACGGGAACTAGTTAAATAAGCGGATCCTTCGTCTAATTACGTTTTGTCTTTGAGAAAGACTTCTAGTGACGTTGAAATGCATCAGGCGCACAACGCTACGTGCGTCCTTACGTTGGAGCATGTAGGAGCATGTCTGTTTACCATGCAGTGTGTGAGTGTTTGAAAGACTGTGCATCCTAACCTGTCCTTACCCAATATTGATGAGTGTTCTCTGTGACTGGGGGATACTGACTTGTATTCAATCTATGCAGGATATTTACTTTGCAAGTTAACCATAAGAGTATTATTATTACGATACGAGTATCCATTTGTGCCTGGTTTCAGGGGCTGACTGCTCCCACTCCACTATACTGATTCTAAGAGGGAAATACTTAAGGGAAGGAGCATTTATTCCAGCAATACGGGCAACAGAGCTGACCATTATATTACTATCTTAGCTCCCTATCCCTTTATGAGCTTTTCTGTTGTTATCAATACAGATAAATTAAGGGGATTGATATAGGACATCCAAGGTTCCAAAAGCACAGTAAAAACCAATGTGTGATATATAAAAAGGACTTCTTCATACTAATAAGGAGGTAATCCTATTCCAAAGATTTTTGTCTCTTTTAAATTGTGTGTCCAATCCTGGATTTTTCTAAATTTCATTTTAATCGGCTTTGTTATCCATAAAATCATTAAAGTTGTATTTATTATTGTTTCCTTTTAATTCCCTGTTGTTAACTAATGACTTCAATATAGGTGGTAGACACCTGGGGATACTAGCAATCCTTTATATCTTGTCAACAGTAGAAACATTTAACTAACTAATTGCTCTCTTCTTCGTTCTGTATTCAGTTGATTTAACGATCGATATGTATTGATGGAAAATCAGTATGTATGTTTATGTTATGTATGATTTTATATATGTATTTGTGAGATTTATGTCAATTTAAATAAAAATAAATAAAACGTTCTCTCAAGCAGGAGTTTAGCTAGTGTCAATTGGTTTGCTGCATGTGGTCAACGATAAGAATATGAGATGGTTTCAGAAGAAAAATACATGTACCCAGGAAACACCTTTCTTCATGCATCCTTTTAGATAAGACCTTACAGGTGCAGATTGCAAACAATGGTTGATTCAAACATAAAAATGTATTTGGCTAAATTTTATAACTAAGAAGGTCAAAACAAATATTCTACATCATCTCATAGTTGAGCCATGGGGCAAGTATGCACTCTAAAGGGCATAAAAACATCTATACACTATTTTTCTAGTGGTATATTGTATTTATGTAGTTGTATACAAGCATAGAGTGAGGTTATTGCCATTGGTTAAAATCAATCAGGTGACTGGAAGAAGGGGAGTAGGAAAATATAGGAATAGTTCATCTGGGGGGGACAAGGGAGACTAGAGGATAGCTTTCTGAAAAACGTAATTTTTCTCTACTCTGATTATTCACTATGTCTATTTTTGACCACTTTCTAAAAAGAAGACCAAAAGGGATTACTTCTAACCAAAGTCCTATTCAGAAAAGGGTCTTCTCTCTAACCTTATAATTGTGTGCTGTGCTTTTTATTATATTTTATTATAGAATTGAAATAAGTCTATAAAAAAAATTCTGTTACAATCGATAAAGTGGATACAACCTTAAATTAGGTATTGGAAATCATAATCCAGATATGGTTCCTAATCAAGGACTTTTCTCATTGTGCACATTTTATCCAAAATGTACTGATTGCTTTGATAAATTAACTTTACTCAATTCTGTTATAAAATCCCTTATTATATAATTTAATACCTGTAAAAAATATTTTATTTAGTTTGTCATACTATATACTATTTTATATTATAACCTAAGTAGTTTTATATAACTTTTTTAAATTTTTAGATTTCGACTGCTATGTAGGTTTTTATGGCTGATTTTGCGGTTTGCTGTGTCATAGAGCACATTAATTGTTTATTTATGAATATGCCATATCACTGAATGCTAATACCAAATACAGTATATTCTGTGAAATGTAGAATGTTTAATATTTGATTGTTAGCCAATTTTAAACAGATTTTATATATTTCTCACTGATTTTATATTGTGATCTATCTGAATATAGATTGTTTTCGCATGTTTTCATACATACAATTATTTATTCTTGGTTTACTGCTTTAATAAACGTTGTTCTGCATAAAGTGTATACTTGTCTATAAATTGACAGTGAACACAATAAAATGTATTGTTCTACACATTGAAATAATTTGTCACATCTTATTTGCAAGACATTTTATAAAAAAAATTCTACACAATAGAACAAATCTGTCTATCTTCCTGTCTAGATACCAATAAGTCTGTGGCTTTAAATGTCAGATACCTACATCATCATTTGGGCACCACAGGGGATTGCAGGGGATGCTGTGAATATTGGTGACAGGGGGTTGGGGTTTAACCCCAGTGGGGAACCATGAATCCAGGACAGACAGGCCTATGTCTCTGGGAGTGGAAATACCTATAACTGGGGATTCCAGTGGAGGGTAGTGAGTGGGTTAGCGGGCCCATGGTGCCCTTGAGGAGGGAAAGGATATTCCTTGTGCCTGTGTTTATAGGGAGGATGGAGGTTATGTGTCCCTGTTCCCTATCAACCTTTTATCGAGTAGCCTTTATTTAGTCCGAGAGGAGTTTGCTAGGAGAGTGAGGTGGCTCTGCGGGGTAGTCATTTTTGGGGACTGACCAGAACTTCCATAACATTTTTAGCAATTTAAGCTATCTATTAGATTGTATGGGGAGACAGGAACAATAGCTAGGGTCAAGTATATACCAGTTATTAGTTAACCACAAGACAGTGTCTCAAAGGGATATCACTTGCAAAGCACTTGACATCACCTATTATTGAAGCACTGAATTGAAGCACTTTGTTATCACAACCTGGTTAATTATACTTGATGGCTCAATCAGATATGTGGGCCCAAATACTCACAGATCATGCTCTTTGGAGATCCGAGGTACTGGAAAAGAGCCTAAGGCCTAACATTATGCAGGTTATTACAGTCATAACAAAATAGACCATGATAGAACAAAATAGTCAGGGGCTACTACAGTTCAGCCTTGGGCCATACAGGCCCTTGCTCGTGGGGTTAACGGAAGTCGCCCCCCCCCCCCCCAAAGTCAGTCATGACAAAAAATATTTTTATTGGCCCTATGCAATGTGCATAAATTGAAACGCATGGTACACATATCACATTAGTCAGAAAATAGAAAAAATTACACAAAGCACCTTGGGCTTAGGTTATCTGGTGGAATAGGTGGAAGTAACCAGGGCTTGGGGATACATTAGGGCACACATTCATATTAACACTTATTTCTTGATCCTATACACCTAATAAAGTGATATAGTATTTTAGAAAAAGTGTTCTTTTTTGCTATGATAACAGCCTTAGTCCCTTATAGTGATCAGTGGCTAGACTAAGTAGAGGTCCGGTCACAAGGTGCACAAGCCCGATAGTCCCGGGGGGTTATGACAGAGCCCCTGAGTTGAAGTGGCTCCCTGAAGTCTGGGCCAGAAAGTGGCGTAAGGGAAACAATGCATGGACATCTCAACAAATACATAGACATGTTATGGAAGGAAAATCCCCTGAGGATTATCATGGGTCATCTTATGACCTGCACCTTTAGTGAATAACCATAGTGACCCGATGTCCTCACTATCCATCACCCTCAGCTTACCCCAATCATGTATAGGTCATAATAACACATTGTATAATACAAAAAAAGTAACAAAATTGTGGCTGGCCATTTTATTGTAGAGAGAAACCCATGACTTAATGGCCTTGAGAACTAAGGGAAATACATTGCTTTAGTGTATTGTTGTGGTGAACCGCAAAGTCAGTTAGGGTCATGTGTTTTAATGTTATTGATATAATAGATATCCACTTGAGGGTCTACTGTGGTTAAACACATACTTATCTGGCTCACAGGTTAATTAAAACTGCGTGGTTCTCCCAGTGCTGTGTAGCTTCCTGAACCAATGTGGGTGATTTAGCTCTTCTTATGAATCTGGTTAGTTTCACAAGCACTCTATTACACAGTGTTAGCTGGTAAAGCCCTATGTTTTTACCTAAGTCTTTACTTACTTTGGGTGAAGAACCACCAACCATCAAGTTCCCTCTAAATTTATATATATATATACACACTCTTTGTCACAATATTATATTTCAGCTATTTTCCATCTGGGGTTATGTCTGGAGAAACCAAAGTAACAATCTTAACATTTATTGTTGCAGAACAAATAATTTATGGGCAAGGTGCTTATGGTGTTTAGTCCTTTCAGAGCCCGCAGACACAAACCTTCTGTTTATAGCAGTGAATGAGGACTGTTGGAGGAATAACTGGGTTATATAGAAACTCTTATAAAACCCTGAAATATGCTTCAATTTAAAAAATTCAAAACATGTTTTACTTAGTTTTCAGTTCTATGTTTGATCATGTAGATCAGTATAGATCAATGGCATCTCCCTTTAATGATCTGGCTAGAATCTCATCTATCACTTCATATGTGGAATGATAGTATGAGTGTTTCCAATGTAATAGGCTCCAGCAAGATTTCTCACTATTTTCACTGTTAGCACCCCATATGCATTTTCAAATGTTTAGCTTAATTTTTATGAAGGGGGATTTATTATATTACATAGTTTCAAATACAATGAAGATATGTCATGTTAAATAAACCAGAATATGGAATACCAATGATAACATTCAGATA